>VZTU01029235.1:0-192842 GCA_013400835.1 Zapornia atra
CTAGGGAGATTTCAACAAACGTTACAACCAAGAATTAAGGAGGTAAAAGGGAAACATACAAGTTACTAAAAGACTAGGGTGTTAAATTGGTGACATTTTTCAGCTGATACACATTGCCTATATCCTAGGGTCTACTGCAAGTAGTTAATAGAAAAAAAAAATAAATCTTAGACTTTACACAAGTGGGTCTTAAAAGTGATGGAGTACACACCTTATGGTTTGAAATGTATCAGTGAAGGTGGCAATGAGAAAAAACTAAATAATTTCTGAATCCAAAAAAAAAAATGGAAACTCCTAGGACAAAAACTTATTTCTCTTTAAGAAAGCCTGCAATGTGGTAAATTAAAGTTTTAAAAAAAGCTATGCAAAGGAAGCTTCTAGATCTGGTTTTGCCACCCTGTTGTTCTTGTCTAAAGGCTTGAGGAAAATTTATTACTTCCTTCTCCTGCTAGTGCCACTAAGAAATCTTCCAGAATACAAGTCTCCTAAGTCCTTTACCTACAAATATATGTACATATAGGTGGTTTGGCTAAAAATGCAAGCCCTTTTGTTTGGGGGTAGGAAAGACTTCCTCCAAATCTACTTTTTTAAAAAAGTGCTCTTCTGAAGTGGCTATTAAAAGTACATTCATGCTTCTCAGTTATTTATATTGCATATGAAGAAAGCCTGAAAATTGGCAGCAGGCATTTCTGCATGTTTTGTACCTCAGAAATATAAGTTTGCCAAGAACTTTCATCTCTGCTTTCACTGCAGAAATCCTCCAATTTCTAGGAACAGGAGGGGAAAAAATTGTCTCATTCGTCTGCTAGAGTACGTACTGTAACACATCTACTATGGTAAATAATAAGCATTTGTCAGGAGTTTGAATTGAACAGTGATAGAAGTTTATTTTTTAAAGGCATTTGAATATAAATCTTTTGCAACTTTATTTTAGAATAATCTGAGAACCTGGTGATAACTTTTTAGCATAAAAGACGTGGAAAATCTTCTTTTAAAAGGAAAAATACCAACAAAATTAAAAAATACAGGCCTATTTCAGGTTGGTTTTTATACACCACAAAGCACTATTAAAGATCATATTTTCTTCCAATGCAGATTATCATTTGACCATTAGAGGAGGTGCTGCTGAAACAGAAAGGCTGGTATTTCATGTAAGCAGTATTTAAAAATTTGCACTTTACAGCTATTTCACTAGCAAATGGTGGAGGCAGTAATATAATCTCAATAGGCAAGTACTCCCACACACTGTCTCCATGTGAAAATCTTGAGGCTATGAACCACCAGCTGCCCACAGACATTAGCAAAAAAATAAAGCCTTGTGTCACAGCCAAGTGAACTTTTCTTTAGGTCAACGCAAAGATTTACTGGCACTCAGAACAGTATACACCAACTTCAAGGTAAAAAGAGTTTGAGGCAAATATCTGAGATAGCCCTATCAGCTCCATATTTCAGCTCCTCCCACCTGAATTGGCTTCTCTTGCCCAAGTCAACTAATGCACAACTCAATAGCCTTGACTTACTGTGAGATGTGAGTTATTGGGGTCAACAGCGTCTCACCCTCCAGGTCAAGCTCATCGGCAAAGCTGTTGGTTCTGATGAAGGGTCCTGTGTTCACATCTAAAAATGTCGGGCTTTTTTTCACTGTGAGGAAACATGCAGATAACAGTTAAGGCAACAGCATTCAACTTTTCTGAGAAAGGTTTAACACTTGTTTGGAATTTCAAAATACTGTACTTTTTAACAGAATATTGAAAACCAAAGTTGCTACCAAAAAAACCCTGCATATACCTCAGAGTTCATGAAATGTAAAATTTCAACTGTTCCTCTACCAAAAGATGTTCAATTTCTGTTGATGACTTAAAGATAATTTTTTGTTGTTATACAAATTCCTCATACACTAAAATACAGAGTATCTATATCACAGGCAGCTTCATGCATTATAAAACTGGAATACTCAGCCGCAGACCACCGTTCTACAGCAGCAGCTCACGAGTGCTATTCCGTGGCAAGATCAGTTCCTTTTTATATCATCTCTACTTTGTGTTTTAGCTTGTAATACCAGTTCCTAGAGTGTAGCTACTGTGACAAAGATGAAGAGACCAGGCTTAAATCAACGAAGGAACCTCAGCATTTTCACCATGAGCAGTCAGCTCATGCCCATCACTGTATGAGCCAGTCTAATGGTTCCCAGTCTCTCTCACACTTACGTACAACGATGCCTCATCTTTGAGCCTATTAAGCACAGTATTGTAGATTTCCTTTTTAAACTCATGCTTCCAAATTCTGCCAGACTCTTAAAAACACTAAGTTGTTGAGGTGTTTTTTTTCCAGCACAGTCCAAATGTGTTAAAGCCACCACAAAATTTGTCTATACATAAACCTACTATTGTATTTGTACATGACTGCAAATGAATTTTATAGGTAATAAAAGCAACAAGTAAAATTCTGTCAAAATCATAGGTAGAGTGTGACACCTTTATAGAAATCTTTATCAGTGCAACTGTCTGGATCATTTAATTAAATAATTATAGCATAGCTATTTATGAAGTCTCTACTGTATTAAATGAAATACTTTATAATATAGCAGTAAAAAATGCTATGCCAAAATGCAACAGAAAAGCTACCAAAATAGAGGAGAAATAGTTAACTTAAATGTATCTGAGTTTAATGTGAATAGAAATGGGGATATCAAGAAACAGATTTTTTAAAATGCAGTCATTTTACTCAAGTAAGTAGATTTCTTCATATGGCAGAAATGGATTTGAACTTTTACAAATAATCAGAAGAGAAAGCCTTGTTCTATCATCAGGCACTTAGCCATTCAAGAGCACCAGGGAGGTTATGCTGCCACAGTGTATTTTTTATTTATAAAAATAAATTCATAGCCATTTGACTTTGGAAGACTCCTAACAAAGCAGTGTTAAAACAAATGCCGTTAAAATAAGACACTGAACTTCTAAATAAGTACACTAAAGAAATAAAAAAGGAAGTTTAGAAACTCATTTTCAATGGATAACAATGAATGAAAAGAAACAAGAAACAGATGTTAGCAAGGAATATTTACTATAATTCAGGGATCCCTAAACTTTATTTTTTCTCTTTTTGATGGGCACCAGCGGCAGCTATGGTAACACAGGCATGAATAGCCAACTGATAATGATGAGACACATACTACTCTGAAGTGGCAGAAAATACACTCCCCACAATATGAGAACCCCTGCTTTAAAACAGAAATTCTGAACTTTCTGGAAACATTCAAGGCCAGGCTGGATGCAGCTTTGAGCAACCTGATCTAGTTGAAGATGTCTCTGCTCATTCCAGGGTGGTTGGACTAGATGACCCAAATCATTCTATAATTATATGATCTTTCAAGTAAGATTTCAATCACAGTAAGAAGAAATTACTCATGGGTTTTCTATATTACCAATACAATTTTATAACCAGTATTACATGGATGCACAGTTGCTTTTCTAGTAGTGGGGTATTTGGCTAGCAAGACAGAATATTTTACGCTTCCTCTTTTGCAAGTACAAAGCTTAAAACACCTTAACACATTTATTTCACTGAGAATCTGAGTTTAATTAATGCATTTGTGAAATATCTCTCTTCTGCAGAAAATGACTTCTTTTTACATAAACATTTTCAATTTACAACTTGAAAAACTTTCTAAACTCAAAATTCTACTGACATGCCTATGGTTTCTTGAAAAAACAGCACTATAATTTTCAGTGCCACAGGAGGCAACTCCAGACAGAGCATTGCAGAGATTTAGTAATTAACAAAGGTGATGAGGCAATGAATTATTATGAGCTTTACCTGGAGAAGAAGGAGCGCTGGAAGACTGCTGGTCTGTGGAAAAGGATGGCCAGGAGCGCTGACAATCTGAGTCAGAGTAAAGATGCACATAAAACAAAGAGATAGAAAATGGAGAAGAGAGAAAACCCAAAGAAAAAAAAAGTTCCAGACAGGTATGTCTGCATCTCCTCAGCTGCCTAACATACAGTATATCGTACAGGAGACCTTTAAAAACAAAATTTGAAAGTACTGCAGAAAAAAGTTTGTATGAAACTCTTCTAGTGTGCATTATATAACAGCAGAACATTAAACCCTCAGCAGAGGAGCCATCATGTCTCTTCAAACACGTTTTTCATTACAGTGTCACCTGTTGCAAGGTATTCCTCCCTACATGCAAATCCCATTTTAAGCAAACTAATCTAGATGTGCACCCCTTCCTTCCTGACTTCTGGGTTTCCTCAAGTGTTTTCCTTTCCAAAGGGTACAGTCTCATACAAGTCAGATCCCTCTTGTGGCTCATACCCATGGTGTAGCTAGCTCCTGTTCAGCTTTCAGTGCTGCCAGGTGGACAGATCAGTACTGTCACCCAATGTTTGAAGCTGCCTGACACATCCCATAAAAGAGGTGGAATTCTCTGACTGCACAAGGATGCTAGCAGGGAAGCTAGATGGGGCATCCAGGAACATAAAGACTTGAACATAAGTTGGCAGCTGAAAGACAGAACCAGAATTTACTGAATATGAGAAAACAGCACATGAATGTGTGACTGGAGGTCGAGGACCACATTAAAGCTGAATCAGCATCCTTTATTCTTTAAATTGCTCAGTTCTTGTTTCTGAATTTTTGACTTGGCAGCTTCAGTTTTCTGTGTAGGCAATCTGATTCACAGTAGATACAAACACACTCTTTCCTTCCTTTATTTCCTTCTTTAGTTCTTTCTTATGAGAACAGTATTAGGTAACTCTCAGGTATACTGACATCACGCTACCTGCCTAGGAAACTGAAATTAAACCTATGGTGGCTGGCGAAGCTCCTCTGGTATTTCCCCATGATGAAGGGATTTCTTGGTCATGTAAAACAGGTGACACTGTGGCTCGTGCTGCTCTCCTGAGCTTGTTCCACCATGCTCATCCCTCATTTTACAGAAGAAAAGTGGAAACTGGAAAAGGGCATAAATCAGTGACTGTTCAGGGGGAGTCAAGGAGATAAAGTTTGTTTTCTGCTATTTTGCCCCCTTAATTGGACCTGTGTTCCCACATGGGTTCAGAGGAGAACCTGAACCTTGTATTTTCAGTCAATTTAATCCAAGCTAGAGCATCCATGCACTCAATTACTGAAAAGAAGCTTCTACTGTCTTTAGTGGCTGCAGAGCAGACAATTTACAGGTGGCTCACAGCAGTCTCACTAAAACACAGAGGTTTTGTGCCCAAACCTAGCTCTAATCCTTGAGTCTTTGGGGAACATTCAATTGTTAAGAAAGTGCCTAAGCAAGCACATTAGAAACATCACAGGACTACATGGCTGCTTAAGTGATCACAAAATCCAGACAAACAGTAAAATAAATTATTTAATTTATGGGTCCCCATCTGTTCACAAATATCTACAGAGCATTTTTACAGGAACAGATGCATGCACTTCAGAATACACAATATTGGAGGTCAAATCTGAAAAGTTTTCTTCCATCCCAATCTATTTGTTTAGAAATTATTTCTCAGCTATATGCTCAGATAACTACTGGATGAATTATACTTCATTTATATGCAGATTATCTTTTTCTATTGGTTATGTATACGCAAGCAATTTTAAACACCCCTCTGAGATCATCTACTTATATAAATGAGAGCTCATTTTCTCTTTTAATGAAACTGTGGGTGCAGTTGTTCATTTTTGTCTGTCTATATCTCCTTGGCCACAAAGGATTTCTTAGAAACTATAAGGCACTAGACACACATGAACAGCACGGCAAACATTACATTGTCATAAGCTGGCATGCCATAGATAGAATTATTTTCCTCAACTTACCAAGCAATTTTAACTTTCCTGTTTGTCCTGTATACTTGTAAGAGTTTAGAGAGAGCAGAACACAGATAAAAAAGAAAAAAGGTAAGTGTCAGAAGAAATGAGAGAAAATTCTTTTATTGAAAGCTATAGAGATGATTTTTGAAGTAGCAGTAGTAGGCTGCCTGCAAGTCATATTGCTCTTTAATCAATGTAGAAACTCAGTGATTAATAAAAGGTAGGACTTTATAAATATTCCAAGCATTTATATAGCTCATTCACAGGACTGTTTTAAAGAAAGGTATCAGTACTCAAAGGCTGAGACACAGACTAAACTTAGTACTTGCCCACCTCTTAACGGCTGCGGAAATTCTACCACCAGATGCAATTTGCAATCATTTCTTAACAGAGGCCAGGGAAAAGTGGAAAAGCATGGATGTGACAGAACAAGACAAGACAGAAGCGTACCAAAAAAGGTGCGAGACTTTCTGCTTGAATGAAAATATGCCTGGTGCCAGCCCGCATTGCTATCTTATTTTAAAGGTTGTTAAATTTAATCAGGTCAGCCAAATTCTTGAGAAGAAACATAAGTACTTAAGGTATCTATAATCAATAAAACACACTTTAAAACTTAAACCTCATTCTTCTGCCAAAATTTGAGCAATGCATATTAAAATCTTCTAATAAAAGTACATTCGTAAAAAAGCCATGTTGTAAATTCAGAGTTTTGGGAGTTCATTACAACTAAAGTAACTATAACCAAGCTATTAATTATAGCATGACTATCAAAGTCCTTTCTTCTTTTTCCTCATACTGCACCATTTTGTACAGTGTCAGTTAATACAGATGGATCCACATTTATCTTAAGTACTTCTGCTTTCAAAATTTGATTCACAGCCTACTCCACAGAGCAGATGGCAGGAGCACGTGATGGTTTCATGTAGCAGACTATGTTCAGCACAGCCAAGACGTGTCAATCCTTTTTGGTTGAGGTACAAGCACAATAGCAACACATCTTGGGTAAGTTTCACAGGAAAAAGCTGACAGCTAATCCCTGTAGTTTCAATCAGTTGCAGTATTGGGGAATGTATGCGCCAGCCTCAGAGACAGTAGGTCTTCTGGTAGGCAGAAATGACAAGTAATTTTAATTTTTCTGCAGTGGAGCAGGCTTATTAGAAGGAACGCTTGAATCTCATCCAGACAAGCCAGCAACCAAAGTCAAAAAGCAAAGTATTCTTAGTTTAGAATGGCAAGAGCTTGTTCTGTCCTCAACCTCCCTCCTACGGATAGTAAAGAGGACCTGTGTGTAAATCATTAATAGATATCATTATAGTTACTCTTGTTTTATAATGGAATTTCTTACCAGAATTTTCATATGATTCAAAACTGAAATCAGTTTTCCTGTCCTCCGTTACATGGTCATAAGTGATGTGTGGAACAGTTAACATCCTATCTGGTGAAGAAGGCCCATTGTCCTTGTCTAACTTAAATTTCTTCTTTTTAACCTAAAAATACATGTGCATTAAATTACTCAAATCAATTGACATTAAATTGTTTCTTCAGTAATGTTTTCAATAATAATGCAATTCCCAATGAGCTGCAACCAGTTAAAAAAAACCTGGCATTACATTTTCATGTAAGAGTTCCCCCATCCCGCCCAAACTGGCTAATCACTAGTATTCTTCACACTGCCATTAGCAAATCCCTTGCCTGCAGTAAGAAAAAAAAAAAGAACAAACCTAAAAAAACCTGCTGGCTCTGCAGCAGTTTAAATAAATCAAACTATTCTAAAATCTATTTACCATGTTATGGATGCAATAAATCATCCTTTCAGTAAAAAGCAAACAGATAAATTGCTACAGAACTCAGGTGAACCTGGGATACTAGGGAAGATTTTTGCACAACAGCCTCTCCTTCCAACTTGAGGCTACTGTGCAACCTACTTACAATAGAGAAGATAAAGTATTGTCAGAATCTTTCAATTGTTCTTTTGCAGTTTTTTAAACAAAAACATTCTTAACTTACAGAATCAGTTGATATGAAAGTACTACTGTATGTAGGCACAAGAAGTCTTCACTATATAAGTTTAGAAGTCCACAAAATCAATAGGTGAGAGAAGCAGCAGTTTTGTTGTGGGTTTTATTTTACAAAAAAAACCCCAAGCAAAACCAAACAAAACCAAACACAACAAAACCACATCACAACTAAAAGTTGCTGGTTTTGAAATAATTATTTTCTTTTTTTCCTTTGCTTATAGTTTTCCAAGTAACAACTGTAAGCTACTGCCTGATGTGCCTGAGTTAGGTCATTATTATTCTTTTCCAAAACCACAGATCTATCGAAAAAGACGAGCTTGGGAACTGCAATAAATTAAGTTATAGTTTAAAATATTTGTATGCTGAAAATCTCAAAACTGAAATTAAAAAGGAACATTGAAACCAAATAATAAGAAAAATCACAACAAATAGCCTCTAGTGAGTAAATAAATTCAATTGAATTTAAAATTTTAAATTACTATAACAGGAAGCGTTAGTTACTGGTACCATCACTGATTTCTTTGGTTTTGGACTGGGTGACAGCAGATGATAATTTCTGGCAGGTTTTCGAATGTATATTTTCCATGTAGAAGAGTCTGGGTTTTCTGCCGCATAGCATCTCCATGCAGTCTAGAACAAAAGTTTTAAGCAACAGAGCAATTAATGCAATCAGATTCATAGCTATCTATACTAAAAAGTAATTTCAAATTAGCACATCAGTCCCTATTTAACAGTATTCTTGAATTTCCCCACTGGAAACAAATGCAGCATGTTTAGAATCCTTACTTAATAAACAGAAACCACTAACGTTGAACTGGGCAAGCCAGAAAGGAAGATGAGTCTTTTCAAGCAAAACTGCTGTTCACATTAGCAAGCAAATGAGAGAATTCTAGACTGGACAAAAAGGAGGAAAAGCAAGGCTAGGAAATGTGACCAACCAGAGACAAATACCACATTCTCTCTTAAATATGTAAACATATCAGAGTTGATTAATAATTAAGACTCTAAATTAAAAAAAGGAAGATCCTCACTTATGCACTATGTGAAGAAATAGGACACACAGATACATACACAAAAATCTAAAGTAGGAAAGGCCAGAAAACATTATATGAAAGAAACAAAACAAAGCAGAATAACACAGGAAAGCAGAAAGCAGTTGGAAAGTAAAGGACTAGACAATCACCATATAATTCCCATCATGTTTTTTAGGACATTGAAAGAAACAACTGGCCTCTAGAAGAAAATGGAGTAGTTACAGGAAAACATACCACTCCACTCCTTTCAGTTGTTGTCTTATCTTGTACTTATTTCATAAAGCTCTTGGTTTAAGAATAATCTTTTTTTAAAGTTACTTGTAGAGCACTTGGGCCTGACATTGGGCCTTTAGAAGTCCAAGACTATTGGTAAACCATAACTATCACTATTAAGAACAGGTAGTCAGCAACTCGTCTATCCTCCGCTCCTTAACATTACAGGTGGAGCCAAGTACAATGTTCTGGACATGCAGTCTCAAGCTTCCCCATAATTTGGGGTTCATTTCCCCAAAGAATCAGTGGGAACACTAAAAATCCCTTATTTGCAAAAACGTACCTTTTTTCTGACCACGCAATCCAAATGAAACACACTGAGTCTCAAGATTTTTGGCTAATCTCTGGCTATAACCAGGGTCCTAAATTTAAACCTTTTTCACATTAACTCTGGGACCATTTAGTTTCAAGCATAAACTTTACAGTTAGCTACTGTTTCCATAAAGAGCCTGACCTGGAAATCCACATTCACTCATGAAGCTAGAGAAATAAGTCATATGAGAACTCAAAAATGACACGGCTTAAGCATACATCTAGATTTTTTAAAAAAAATTTCATCCCTGTGCTTCTAAAGCTACATGTAGATATTCAGTGAGGAAGGAAAAGCTAGAAAAACCTAGAATGAAGCCATATTCATTCTTCTCCAGGGTGAAATGCTGCTCCATTGAAGTCCAGGATACAATCCCTTTGACCTTACTGACACTGAACTGCAATTGTATTTTAAAGAGGGGAACAAAATTTTTCTGCCTGTATGTTACCCTACTGATTTTGGGGAATCCCAGTGGTTCCCAACCATATATCCTGGAGTTGAAAAGTTCAGTCAAGATTTTCCTATATAATAGGACTTAATTCTCTGAACTTTGAGATTTATAGAATTTGTCCCAAGGACAATGAAGCATATCTGACATTTTTCTTTATAAGCAAATATGTATTTTTAAAAGTACTATTTTACATAAAGCCTCCTCTCTGTTCTTTATTACTGCAAGCACAACATTTCATAACATTTTCTCCAAATAAACTGTTCAATAACTACAAGATAGCCTTCAGCTTTGATTTCAACCAGCTGAATTAAACAGTTTGTACTGAGTTAGGAGCGAGCTTTTCTTCTCATTAGTTTATATTAAAGGTGGGATTTCCAAAACTATTTAAAACACTTGCATCTAATACTCCTTTACAATTTTTAATGGGAATCAGGCATGGAAATACTTCCAACAGTTTTGACAAAAAACTATAAATGGAAAGATATAAAAGTATGAAAAATGCAGGAACTCAGTACCTGAATGAGAGAGGCAGCAGCTGGAATTTGACGGTTGAAATGCTTCTGCCTTTGTTTCTGTTGTACCTTTAGGGCAAAGCCTGAACCAAGAATTCCCTGTGGGAAGAAAAGAAAAAACCCACAGAATTATTTTTAATTTAACTTTATTTTTTTTTAAGGAGGGAAAAACACTACACGTAAGCTTGCCAATTTATGTTGTATTAATAAGCTTCTATTCAGCATCATAAACCCTAACTAATTATTTAGAGGAAATGACTTAATACTGTTAAGTTGTTAGACTCAGTTAGTATTACTTGTTAAAATCAACTATGAATATTGTCATGCCCTGATCCAAACTCTGCAGTCAGCCGGGCTCAAATGCTAAAGAGCCAGCAGTAATTATATTTCATACCCTCTAAAAGCCTCATAAATGCTTGTGCAGGGGAGTGACAGAACAGGGAGAAATAACAACCTGATGGCTTAACTCCATTTTTATGGGAATAAAGCTTTGGCAGGGCATGATTCTGGTCACAAGAAAGACCTTTTAATGGTTGTAGGGTAATTTCTGTTTCCATATGGTAACCCATGGTGGGAGGGGAGAACACAGAGGAGAAAAAGGTTCAACAGAAGGCCATGCAATCCACTCTTAGGACAAGGGGCACAGACTAATGACACTGAAAGGTGTACAACCCAACATAACCTCTCTGAATGCAGTGTAACTATTAAGTCCAAAATTAAGTATAGAGTTAGTAATTTCTGTAGTAATTTGCATAGCTCTGAACATATTTAACATAGGTTTCAGTAACACAAAAATGAATTCTTCTATAAATCAGCTTACACGCCTACACCTACTCAACAAAAGCAGAATTCATTTTCTACCTATGGTAGTGGATGTGTCAGAGCAGCCAGCAATCTTGTCCCAACCTCTAAGAACTGTATTAATCATCAAGTGTTTTGAAAGGAACAGGAAAGACCTTTCCTATTATGTTCGTTTGGTAAAGATCAAAGAGTTGGAATGTGGCAAGGGGCAGGGGGAAGGGGGAAGAAGAATATGCTTTAAAGGCAAACTGATGCTGAAGAGGCTAAAAATCTACACATAATTACTCTCTGCACAAGGTTGTGTACCTTTCAAGTAAGTGACTGAATTTAAAAAGCCACTGGATTTTTAATAGGTAGTATTTCATGTTGTAAAGAATTTTTGTGACAGTACTGGCATAGAAGTGTATTATTCTCATCCATCCTATATGTAACCCTGCCACAGCTACACTAACATCTGCAAACACAACTTTGGTGTCACTGAACAGAAAAACTTGCTAAAAAATAAAGATTTTTAACAGCACAGTTCAGGTTGCACAAACATGAGAAGGCTGCGGGGGGACCTCATTGCAGCCTTCCAGTACCTGAAGGGAGCTTATAAGCAGGAGGGGATTCAACTTTTTAAAAGAGCAGATAATGGCAGGACAAGGGGGAATGGATTAAAACTAAAGGAAGAATGTTTAGATTAGATATTAGGGGGAAGTTTTTTACAGAAAGAGTGGTGAGATGCTGGAACAGGCTGCCCAGAGAAGTAGTGGATGCCCCGTCCCTGGAAGTGTTCAAGGCCAGGTTGGATGGGGCCCTGGGCAACCTTGTGTAGATCCAGGCCTGGAGATTGGTGGCCCTGCCTGTGGCAGGGGGGTTGGAGCTCTATGATCCTTGGGGTCCCTTCCAACCCAGACCATTCTATGATTCTATGATTCTATGATTTGAACAGCACAGTTCAGGAGTATTGTTAAATTTGTGAAAAAAAATACCCTTAACTACCCTTGGTACTGAGCATTTCGGGTTTTGCTGATTTTTAATTTGTCCTTGGTATTCAAGTGCCTTGTTTCTTGTTAGAAAGTACTTGGTACTCTGTTATCAGTGCAAACAAAGTGCCATAAGACTTTTAAAAGCTCAGCCCTAGGTCACTTTTAAAATTGGACTTTGGACATGGACAGATGCTAATTTGGCAAAGAACTATACCAGCATCCCCCACTGCTTACTGTTGTCTCTCTGCCAGTGGCACCTTTTCCACAGCTTTGCTAGAAGGATGTGTGCAAGAACTCTACAGTTCACCCTGAACCTAATCAGTTGAGTACACTATGAGTGAATGCCTTAAAAAGAAACATCACTTGGCTACTGAGCCCAGATGTAATAGGCATGAGAAATAATTTCCTTTCCAATTCTGAGATGGGCAGAAATAGTAGTTTAAATTCAACATCTCTTTCTCAAATACATACCAAATCTAGCCTTGCATGCAATAAACACTGCATATTTACGTATTTTAGCTACTTATAGAAGCTTTTTTGCTTCTACAAGCTACATATATTTTAACTACAATATAAAAGCTGAATACAAAGCTTTTATAATATCATGCTAAATTAGATGTTAAAGAGTCAGTAAGAAAGTTTTCCTCTGACAACCAATGAGTCAAATTGCCAGCAAAAGCACAAGATAACCTACCGCGGGTAGCGCAAAAAATGAAATTGCAAATACTGAAAAACAAGATGCAATGGTTTTTCCTATCCAGGTCTGAGGCACTTTATCCCCATAGCCAATAGTTGTAACAGTCACCTGTGAAGAGAAATACATAAAGCATTAGAGTGAGGATTAATGTAGCGGCTTTTGGTTGTTGTTCTTTCTTCCTTTTTTAATTTAAAGAAACATTAGCTGCATTCCTAACTCTCCCACTGACAGTCTGTGCAACATTAATGAAGGTAACTATCTTCTCCAGGTTTGCTCCCCCACCTGTAATAGATAGAAAAAGGTACAGGAAATTGAATTACAATAAAGTCTTGTAAAGCAAAACCATTAATTTAAGTCTTCATGACTGAGGCATGTTTAGAGCATATGAAGTTACAGGGATATGGGCTGCCTGCCCATGTCATACATTTTCCTTAGGGGGAAACTGCCAACAGTTCTGAATTGCTGATTTTCTTTATGGGCTGGAGATGTTTGCTGAGAGTATTACAGGGTTGCTGCATAGAAAAAGTGTGTGTGTATATATATATATATATATAGAGAGAGAGAGTTACCATGGACTACAACTGAGGTCAGACATTAAATATTCTAGATAATAATACTGGCATAAATAGCAAGAGGAGCTAAAAAATTTCCATGCAGTAGAGATCCTGAAAACATAGTCTAGCAAATCAGTAAATCATATAGCACATCAAGAGCAAGAACAGATAATTTAATGCACACACGCAGGAAACATCTGTTGAGTTTGGGTTTCAAAACACTGAAGTAAAGATTACCACCAGGGTGATGTAGCATAACAAGGCTTAATAAGTCATTATTTGCATGAACTCAAGTAAAGAATGGATTTGTTTGAAGCAGGAGGATACACTTGGCATCTGAGAGCAATTTAAATTCACTTATTGCCCCATTTTCAGCTCTGATAAATTTAATTAATTTCTTTCTAGTAGCCGATGTAGTGCCATGGTTTGGATTTACTAGGAGAACAACATTGATAATACACCAATGCTTGTAATTGTTGCTAGGTAGTTGTAGTGTATACACCAAGTCAAGGACTTTTCAACTTCCCACACCCTGCCAGGTGCACAAGAAGCTGGGAGAGCACAGCCAGGACAGCTGACCCAGGCTGGCTAAAGGGATACTCCCTACCATGTAATGTTATGCTCCGGATATAACTGGGGATGCAAGCCAGAGAGCAAGAATCCAGACTGGGCATTGGCTTGCCTTTTTTCTGCAGACAGTGAGCAATTTCGTTTGTGCATCACTTGTTTTATTATTATTGTTATTCTCTTCCTTTGTTATCCTATTAAACGGTCTTTATCTCAACCCACAAGTTGGTTTTTTTCAATTCTCCTCCCACATCCCACTGGCAGAAGAGGGGTGAGTGAGCAGCTGTGTCGTGTCTGGTTACTGTCTGGGGTTAAACCATTAAACCTATGCCACAAGCTATTTCTGAATTTGGAAATTAGAGAGATTCTTATCTGGGACTTTGAAGAAGCCTAACTAAAGCATGAAACCACATGAAGCTCTCAAGCAGTTGAGGCATACCTCAATTGCTGGCTGTTCTGACTTTCTTCTGACAATATGGGCTTCAGCTGCCCAGGACACAGAGGATGTTAGTCCCAAACAATAATCTAATACAGGCCATTCCCATTTTGGCCTGCAGGGTAGGAAGCTTCCTCATCACATTTTCAACCCAGGCTCCAGAGAGGCGGCAGACTGCCCTAAGAGGTGGGTCAGGTCAGTAAATTGGGCCTTCTGTTCCACTCAGGAGTGGGTCTCCTATGACAATGACCCATCTTGTTTCTTCTTGGAAGTCATTTTGACACAGCTCGTAGGCCAACTTAACCTCAGTAACCTCCAAGCTAGATGAACCATCATCCTTGTCATTGTTCGGTTCCACTTGCAGAACCTCGTATCTATAATGCAAGGGCACCTGGGAAGGTGGAGGAGGTGCACCTGCTGCGCCGGGCAAGAACGTGTCAGAATTGCCCCCCATCCCTTAAGTTACTGTGTTCAGCCAAGCAGAGAAAGGGTAAGGAATCTTCCATATCATCTATCTTGTCATAAAATCCTAATTTGTAGTTACAACTTCCTGTTCAAAAAATGTGGTCTGCAAAAGCAGATATAATTCTGAGAAAAAGTGATGTCCTCTGATATCTTCTTACATAAAAGACTATGAAAGAAGATAATGGTTTATGCTTCAGTTTTTTTATAAGATTTACAAATTCTTGCCAGTGAAGTTTTATCAACTATTCTGTGTTACAATCTTAACTTCATGTTGAAATGTTCCTTAAGTAGAAACATGAAAAGAAATTAGTGCTTTTGAGCTGGCTGAAGTATAGCTGAAGAAAAATTCACATACAACTAAAATGTGTTTGTATCCCCTTTCCCACCACCACCCTGCCCATCCCTTCTGAATTGAGTACAAGAGGCATCAGTAACACAAGAAAAAAGTATTTTCTGTGCTGTTTTCTTAGGAGCTTTAAAAAAAACATTTTGGAAATTCGGTTGCAAATCAAAGTGTGTGCTTAAATTAACATAATTCTCTGCCCTCATGACGAATCCATCTACAAATGAATTGTAATCCAAAACTGCATTTTCTTCCTCCCCACTCCTGAGATATTGTTGTTGAAACCTTACATGCCAAATTTCTGCCCTAAATGAGTTTTTACAGCTTGATTATAATCCCCTAAAGAGTGCAATACTAATTTTACAGTTGTAAAATAGGATCTTATATACGGAAATACTGACACAACTTCTACTCTAGCATAGTAAATATGTGGATATAATGAAATTAAATTGATATAAGAGCTTACACATTAAATTTTCACTGAAAAGCAGTATGTAAAACTGATTGTTTTAAACAGGAGCAAAATCATATTAATCCATTGACTATTTCAAAACTTTGATGTGATGTACATCACCACAGACTTTGGTATTAAGAGTAATCTTGTTCCTATTAAAGGTGCATCAGCAGTCTGAAGGAAGAAATACAAACCAAAACTCCATACAGAAAGAAGAAATAGTAACGTCTGTCAGCACTGAATAGGGAATGGTTTCTATTCAAGACTATCTGGCCAAAGTGCACACAGCAAACTAATCAGGTGAGTAACAACGCCCTGTTGATTAAATCCTTGATGAGTGCCTCGCAAAAATTTGGATAAACAGCTACAAAATACAAGGATGCGTGATTCAGAGGTATTACAAAGGCAGATGTCACAGGACTCACACAGCAAACACAAGCTAAAAGATTAAAAAAGCCAAACATTAAAGCAAATAAGGGAAACTCGCCTTAAATTTGTTTCTAAGTCTACAGCACTGCAACACCAAAATTGAATGCACTGGGTGTTGCTTTGAGTACTAAATACCACTCAATTTTCTGAGCCATTTGGAATACCCATCTTGAATAAACCAAGTAATGCAAGAGCAACTCAAGGAATATACCAGAAACATCAACTGGTTCTGTAACGTCTTTCCAGTTGTAGTAAATTGCAAAATGGTTTGAATGCTGTCCTGTATACCTAAGTGTAATGAACACATTAGAAGCTTTTCTACTGCTTGACATCTTACCCAGTCAACTGCATTCATGCAATTGAATACAAAGTAGAATCTTTCCAAGTTGCTGAACAAATGCAAATATTAGACACTCAAGATTTTATTTTGTGAAGTATGCAACCTGTATAAAGCTAAACCAAACCCCTAGTGATCTTTCAACATTCTGAATTCTTTTCTAAATTACAGTATTTTTATTCCTTGTGTATATTAAGATGTTGGCAATAAGAACAGAAATTTCACTTTCTGCTCCCCATCACTTCTATGTGCAGCACTGAGAAGCTGAAGAAAGGACTTCCTGGTTACTACTATTACAAACATTTAAGGGGGATGTTTCAATTCTTTTTCTTCTTAAAATTTCGAAGTTGCTTTCCTACATTTGTCATTGCAGGCTCACACCATCATTCTCGATGCAGTTATGTATTTCAACTGAGGCACAACCACATCCGAAGGATGCTGAAACACTTCTAATAACTTAAGAAATAAAATGGAACTACATATTCAACTGCAAACACAACAAACAGAATATATGAACTTGAGAGTGTGCGTCTCAAATAATAGACCCAAAATGCTGCCTAACCATTGGTCTTGGATCTTACCCACATCAAAGATCTACCACATCAAGGTGTCATTTTCAGCCACCAACCAGTTCTGACCAAATTACTTGCCACTTTAAACCTCCTAATCAAGCAGTGGCCCAAACTAAACATCTCCACTTGTGAGACCTCAGAGGTAAAACTAGAAGAATCTTTAAAAAAATTTCCAATTGATGGAAATTAAGTTGAAGTGCTGAGCTCACATAAATTTGCAAAGTCTGTTCTGAAAAAGGCACTACAGCAACTTTAACCAAGTCAGCAAGAATACAAGGGTTGAAGGAATTTTCTCATTGGTGTACCTAGTTTCTGGCTAGTTCAAGTCAGCAACATTATCTCATCTCATTCACTATCTCTTGACAATGCAGCTCCATCTGAAAATTAATTGGCTTTTCCCTTGATGTTCCCATTGGGACATTATCCATTAACCTCATGCTTTTGTTGGTAGCAGACATTCTTGTAGGCTCCTGTCTTCATTTCTGAAAGATGTATTTCCAGCCTTGTTTTTCTGTTCCATTGTTTCATGGTCTCAGCTTATCCCTCTCCCCTATTCTTTTACCACACTTGTGCCCGACACACATGCAACAATATTCACCAAAGGCTGCTGAATCCCTTTCTCACTGTGTTTGGCCTCACAAAGAAAAGCTGTTTTCACTCATCCTGGCAGTAGTCCTCAAAGGTGACAAGATACAGGACATAAACTTGCATAAAAATAGGAAGAACTGTTAATTAGTAGTGACAGTATGGGCAAAGTGTTGGGGTTCACCTGTGATAAATTGAGTAAACACAGTCTAGCAAAAAGATTTAAAATCTCCTAGGAAGATTTTTTTTTTTTTCATTTTATCATTATTATTATCATTTTTACTTGGAGTGAAATTACAATTTCAGCTCTGAACTCAGCAGTATACATGTATGTGGACACAAGCAATACAACTCATAGGAGATCCAGCAGCTTTGTATCCTAGCCTGGTAATTAATCCATTATCAGTTGTTTAGATTTTACACTACAATGATAGGTAACCTCTTGGAGGACTGCAGTATGCCAGCCCTTCTCCACTTACTAATCAGATGAATGGGAAATGGTGGGAGGTCTGCAGTCACACTGCTAGCAAAGTCACCAGCGAGCTCTGCCTAGAGCTCTGCCTATCGGACACGATCTCACTAGTGTTGAATTTGAGCACATATAGGCCTCAGTCTGTTGCAGAGAAGTTTCTCTTATCTAGATCTACCTCCTCTCTTGTTCAACAGACCAATTCAGCACAGAGAATGTCAGAAAAAGCAGACAGTTGAAGTAGTACCCTCTGTGTCTCCATGTGATATTGAAGGAAGTGCTGAGGAAAGTTATCAACAGATGCAGATGGTCTGACTACAATTTCTGAACTGTTTGTGGAAATTCTGCAGCTATTTATTTTCCATTCAGTATTAGTACTATATTATACCTCACAAAACCCAGTCATGACACTGAAAAGAAACAGTGTAATCTAGGTATAACAGGGGTGTGGGGTGGGGGAAATGCTTAATCATCTACTAGGTAGCCAAATACCTTCAGAAAGAAGTTTTAAGACATCTTCCTATGAGGATAATTCTGGCCATATGACAGGAAAATCAGAGCAAAGTTAGGTTCAGCCTCCTACAAAGCCACTTCAGCAGGAGAACAATTTGTGTTAATTATTGAAATTTAAATGAAAGCTAAATTTCTTAATCATAAGCATTCTTCTAGATTCTGACATAGAACATTATCTGTATTTTACTTTACTTTTGTTTCATCAAATGGAAAGAAACTGCTGAAAATATCTGAACTGCAGATAATTTTTTTCCCCCCAGCTCCTTGATACCTTTTCATAGGGATTTAAAGATTTGGGAATTAAGAAACCAAGTCCTAAAAGCGTTCTCTAGATATATCTACATCTGTGCTTTGCAATGAAGAACTTTAAAAGATTTTTTCCACTTCCCCACAGATCTTTTCTAAATGAGAACAAAAAGTAGTTGCAACTGGCCATGGAGTTAAAGCTTAGAGATGAGAAGACAGATGCAAGATGCAGAGACCGCACGCAAAAATAAAGATACTAACCCTTATATCTTCCAATTCCACTCCAAAATTTCCTAAAATAAACAGCTTATCCCCCCCTCCCCCCAGATTTCATCCAAAAATTCAGAGCGGGGTGCTGAGGGGGGAGATGTAACAGATATGTATTTGGTATTGTTGACTTGCAAACCACAAAAGAAATAAAAATGAATTGTCTCCTTCTGTCTAACATTAAAGTCAGTGTACAATCCTCAGCAGTTTTTCAGTTTAGAAAGAGGAAAAAAAGGTTTTGAAAAACACAAGACCCCTTTGATGTGGCAATTTTTCAATACTTATGCTCAACTATTTATAAATTAAAACAGATTTGCTCTAATTTAGCAAAAGTTTGATACATGTGTAGTTTCACGTGGTATTTCCTGCAACTTTTCGGCAAAGATTTCCCACAATTTTGATTTTCAGTTTACATTAAACACATATTGAAAGGCTTTGCTAAATAGGAACATGTTTTTATGTATGCTTAGAAGTAAACAAACTTATCAGTGTTTTGTTGAATTAGGTCCCTGGTGATAAAGCATGTATCGATGAATGATCAAGAAACTCTTAACTCAAGCTGGTACTCACAGACAGTCGCTCGATCCAATTCAAAGGAACGGGCACCGTGTAATATCCATGCATGGCTATATTCAATAATCGCTTGTGGCAAATAGCGTTCACGATCAAAGAGACTGTTAGCACAATCCACATAATGGTTTTCCTGAAGGATGTTTGTTCAGATGTGAAGGTTGGAAATTGTGTCTCATTCAGTGGATATCAAAAGGAGAGCTCCCCTCGGTCTGCCTGAGGCATGATTTAATTTAATGCTTGGGCTGGGGGGATGGTGGGAGGGAGACAGGACACATAAAAACCCTACAAGAAAACCCCTAAAGACAGTGAGCTGATAACATTCTCTGAAGCTGGTCATGTTGACAGAACTGGTGAGCACAATTATCATCTTAGTTTTTATTTTTAGAATTTTTAAAAAATTCTTCTTTTTATTGTGCAGAATATAGACTAGGTCTTTTAAGAGTGTTATTCTAGAAATGATGAACACCAAACACAGACTAGTTTTGAATACTCACACTGGGGAGCTGAAAGATGCATCACGTTACTTGTATTTTACTTGCAAATATTAAACTTCTCTTTTGAAAGACATACAGATATGCAGCCATTACCAGATTTACACAACACATGCTGCATTCAAAGCCAGTAGCAATACAGGCAAGCCTTTACTCCATGCCACAAGGTAACCTTAGGTTTCTTCAAGAAGACCATAAACCAGAACAGCGAACACCTACAGGCAAAATTCTTAAGGATATTCAAATAAAGCCCAGGAGGCCAATTTACATATGGAAATGCAAAAGAAATATAGATTCATAAATAACAAGAATGACAATGAAGAACATTTAATTGCAACTTATGTCCCCTGTGGGTATGTCTATAGTCAGCAAAGCACAGTAATAGAAGTACCCAATTCCAGATGTAGCTTAGTTGTGGTAACGTGGACCTTTCACATGGTTTACTTTATACTATGCTACATATTCTATTGCATTGCCAAAAGAACTTGTACAGTAGTATAGGCACATGATGGGATAAAAAAGGTGTAATGCTGTAGAGTAAGAAGGGGGGTCTGAAAACATAAAGTACTTTTCTTTTAGAAGTATTTTCTGCTACATAAGGTAAGCACACCTTCAGAGAAGTGAGATTGGCCATGCTGCCAGACAGATCCCGTAACTACAATGGTGTTTGAGACAGGAATGGTGAATTATCCTCTTTTGCTTAATTATCCTCTTTTGCTTGTCCAGTTCAAAACAGACTGAGGTTTTCAGCGACCAGAATTTGTGATGTTTAAGTGATTCTGAAAATTCTGACTAAAATATAACCAAAACTTTTGAGACCTAATGCTTTGAAAAGATCTTGTAGGAGTTTGAGACCTTCATTAGGAAACACCTTTAGTGACCTTCCAGTTATTGCCCTAACTTTACAGGGCTTTTCCTATCAGGAAGAGTATTATAGTATCAAAACACCAGAACCAGATGGACCTGCATCCACCTCAACTATGTTTTGTTAAGCCTTTTTAGCAGTTAGCAGAAGTATAACATCTGTGTTCAGAGCAGAACAGGGACACTAAATTCTACTTTTAATATAAAAAAGTAATTACATTATGGGTTTGTTGAATGCAGTCACACAAATGGCAAGCTACAACATAATACAAGTTATAACAGAGAAAGAATATTATCATAATTAAAATTATTGATTAAGTTTATTGTAACTAGAAATACAAAGGAACTAGCGTGCTTATTAACTGAACAATAATTCCCTGAAAGGAGAATATTTCAATATCCTGACAGATTGTATTGTTTCTGTGGAAGGTTTTACTGTATTTTTAGTAAGTCAATCTGGTCTGTCACATATTCAATTTTTAATGCCAACACCAATGACAGCATGTGTTTTAAAATGCAGCTACATCTGCCACTGTTAATTACAGAGTCATCTGACCACTGCACTGGAAGAGAAAAATGTCGTGATGACATGAAAGCACTGAAAAAGCTACCTGCAGAAGCTACTTCCTTGTGCTACACAGCATGTTTTCTGATCTTAAGAGAGGCTTTCCTTAACCATGGCATACAGCAAGAGGAAAGAATTCTGCAGAAGCCCTTAGTAGGAACCTAAGCAAAACCTGTTGCATTCAAAAAACAGCTGCATATGCTTTTCAGCACCAGAATACCTGCTCGTCAATAGACCTTTCCTTCCTGAAACAGCAAGTGGCACTGTTTGTAGAGTGAAACCTACATAAGCACACACAGAGAGATTTAGTAAAAATGTTTCTTAAAAATACATACATGTGCATTTTATTAGTGAAATGGAGGTGTTAGACCTATTGCTCTTGTACATGAGGCTTACTAGTAGCCTCATTCTTAACAGAAAGAAGAAACAATGACTTTTGATTTAGAACAGCAAAGAGGAGACTCTAGAAGATCAGCACATCTTGAACATGCAAGCATGGAACCATCAGAGATGCATTTTAAAGATCTGTAGCACTTAAAAATGACAGATTGTTTTACTAAGCTAAATACAAGTAAAGCAGATAAAACCAAGTCATCGCTTGAATGCTCATACAGACAAACAGCTTCCAAAAAGTACCTTTCTTTGAACTGTAATAGGAAATGGAAAGGGAAACACAGATGGGAAATCCCAGAACAGAGCAGCCAACCTAATATTTGCATATCATGCAAAAAAAGAAAGAGAGAATTATTACTAATGGAAACAACAGAATTAAGATGTCTACTGAAATATAATCCCAGAATAGGGTTGCCAAACTAGCGAGTACATATAATAAATGAAAAGAGGGAGAGACAACTGTCACTAGAGTAACAGCAAGAAAGCAAAACTTTGTTAGCAGAACTAAAGATACCTCTGCACCACAAAGGAGGGCAGCACGTTAGAGAAACCTGAAAAAAAGCTGAGCAAGATGGTATGCTAACATACCGCAGACAAATACACATAGGGATACTAAGGGGGTTCTAAAGAAATGTAATCCCTTTTGATCATTCCTGTGCATTGAGTTCTTAACTATCTCAGATGCTGCCTGTTCTGAAATTAGTCATTTCTGAACAAACAGGGAATTACTGTCCCAGGCCAAATTGCAAACCGCAGATAGGTTTGGGATGGGGGGAAGGAATTGTTCATTGGGGTTTTTTTATGTTTTTTTAAAACAAAATAAAACACCACCATTCCACACACAAACACCCCAAATGCTAGCCCTGATTTAGCAAAACTCTCATCACCTTTGAAGGTGGAGCCGTACTACGAGAAAGGCAGCAAAGACATAATCACTGTAACAGAAGTAATAGGAAAAAGAAATAATAGATGTTTCTTTGTATGCATAGTTTGATCACTTTGGATTACATAAAACTATAAACACCAGATAAAACTACTGACCATCTATAGTACTTTCTTTGTTTCATCCATCCAACTACAAAACCAGATGGTGTATTGAAACAGTAAGAGGCCATTTCTGTGCTGTTATTACTCCATGTTTGCTTAAACTTTACTCCACATTTGAAGGTGATAACTACTTTTAGTACATGTGAAATTGCAATACTTACTACTCCCCACCACAGGGCATCTGCATAGCTGCCAAACTCTGTTTCTCCAGAATCATTTACAGCATCTTTTTCAGCCAGGTACACAAAATAGGAGGAAAAAATTAGGCCCAGAAATCCAATGTAGAGTGTAGTTATCAGTTCCTGCAAAGAGAACCAAAATAATGGCATTATGATATTGTTGAGACACTTAAATTACTTATCACTGATGTTTTGTAAAAGAAAATTGGAACAGAAGAATGTAATTGCAACAATTAAGAAATATTGACAGTGAATGTTGGATGTGCAAATTATCAAAAATCCACTGAGCTCATTGGTGAAAGAATTTACACGATAGCTGCTGACTTGGCCCAGCAAGCACGTTTCTAACACAGTCAAAACAGCCACCTCAAACATGACCCATTAATGCTTTGATCACCAAAAAGCAGTTGGGTAATTTTTTCAGCCAGTGCCATATTCAAAAACTCTGGAATACATATTTTTAGAAATAGTCAGACTACATTTCAGAAGTCTCATTTTCTGTGGTTAAGTCCCACTACAAGTCAAAAGTTTGTGAAAGTGGAATATTTTTAATTTTTTCAGTAACTTTTGCTCCCTTGAACAGGGCAGTACAGCCATACTTGGTAAAAATGACTGCCTGCCTCCACATTAAATATATTTTACCTCACCAGCACGTCTCCTTATATGCTGTTCTGAATACAAGGACTTTTGCATTAATTATTATATCACTCCTCAGAGTACTCAAACTTACTTGTCTGTGTATGAACACTACTGATCCCAGCAGCCTCCACGTACCACCCTGACGGTCAACATGCAGCATGCGTAAAATCTGTAGAAAACGGATGCCCCTGGAACACAAGTTTAAAGTACTCTTTTTAAGACAGTCACTGCACTTCTAGAGCATCACTGCAGCTAGAGTGCGGAGCACAGTACACTGCCCTGTACTCTCTCATTCAAGAAAACCAAGTGGCATGACCTTCCTGAGCACAAGCTAGAGTCAGTCCATTACGAACTCACAGCCAGTAAATACAGGCGTTTTATGAAGCAGCAGCTTGAAGACACAAAGCATGAAAGAGCTGCTATAAAACCGAGCCAAGAAATTCAACCAGCATTTGGGTAGAACCCACATAGTTAGGAGAAAGGAAGGGGTACATGCACCTCTACCCCCACGAGACATAAATGCATTACAACCAGACAACACACAGAAAATTTTATTTCTGCTACACTTGGTGGGAACACCGTTTCACATCCATACATGACTGGTGATCTGCTCTGTTACGTGACTCTCAGAACACCAACTTGCTTTGTACAAGAACTGAAGTAGGAGGTAAAAAACAACCAACAAACCTCACCTCATTCAGACAGCACTGTTTTCTTTTATTGCATATAATTACCTGATGGCTGAGGTTGCAAAGACTTGACCTTTAGAGCCCACACACAGAACTATCATGGAAGCAACCACCACAATTAAATCTAGAAAATAAAAGTTGATTGAACATATGGGTTAGCACCATCTTGCAACTGCCACTGGAACCAATGCCAATATTACTCTAACAATTTGAACACTCACCACAAATTAAAGTTTTTGTTTATATGTCAGGAAATCTCTGTTGTAACATGTTAAAAAAATATAACTGTGTGATGTGATAGAAAGGTTTTACTGGGATGGGTCCAAGATAGCCACATACTAGATGAATGATGAAACAGACATGAGTTACTATAAAGAAGCCTCATCAGCTTGGAATCCTTAGTAGCTAAAACCCAGGAGGTATTTCAGCAGTTTCTACTCGTTAACTCTTCTGTGTATCTTGTTTTCTCTGATGGTTTAGACAACATTGTGTTCATTAACAGAGGTTTTGTGTGTTATTTAATTTATAAGACTATTGCCTTCCTATTATTTCATCTGTCCAGGTGTAGAAGGGAGGGAAAAATTAGAATTTGCATATGAGTCTAATTTACTTTAAGTCAGTCATTACCCTTGGACTGTACCTTAATAGACCTCTGTGCCTCAGGCTGGCCTAGTTAATTTTGGAAAGGAACTTTGTATTCTGAAGAATGAAATAGTGCTTGATACTAGGAATTTCCTTGATCTAGGAAAGGGGAACTTTATTTTGCTTCCCAAACTGAAATAAATTGGATGATGTTTCAAAAGCCCTTGTGTTCTAGGTCTCAAGAGAAATGGACAGAGTACAAAGATGCAAAACCATCTTATAGTTGCAGTCTCACCTAAGATAGTTGTTGCTTATAAATACGCACAGAGAAGCTACACTTATGTATTTTATGATTGTAAAAATATCCAGATACAAATTTGCGTAAATTTTCAGCAAACTTAAAAACTATATCCCCCATTCAACAACAAATAATATCTCCCAAGTAGTGGGGAGGGGGAACCAACACGTGCCACAGAGCAAGGATTAGTATACCTCTATAACGATATTCCTCTTCCAAAAATCCAGTTTGTTTAATCTATTTATATTTTAAGTGCCTCAGGGCAAATGTCATTACATCTCTCTCCCAATGCTGGCTCACAGAATACAGATTGATTTCGGATTATTATGTTTCTTTCAGTGACATTGTTAAATGCATGACAAGCATTCAAAAAAAATTATTTATGACATATGGAATATATGTATGTAATTTCTAAGATCACTGAAGTCATTTAGGAAGCCAACTGCAGTGACTATCAAGGCAATTCAGGTGCCCAGTTCCAAATGCATCACTAAAAGCTATTTTAATCCAATAGATACATAAAGTCTATGTAGTGCATCTATCATGCCCCACCATGCAGTATGTAGCTCAATTGGAGTGCAAAATATACTAATAAACTCATAATAAATTATTCAAATGGCTGCTGGAAAGGAAAAAAAAGTGCCCATTCAGTATCCTTAAAAAAAAAAAACCCAAAACATTTGTAGCTATTGTACTGTGTCTGGGATCCTGAGGTCATAGGAGACAGGACTATAGCCAAGACTTATTTCTGGCAATGCTTTTGATCATTTGTGAAAAGAAAACACTCTGCTCATCTAGAAAAGCAAACCAAGTTACATTTGTTCTCAAATGACAGTGCCATGGATTCCTGAAAGGAAATTCACATCTATGTTAACACTAATGACAAGAGCTGTTGCTCTGAACTTGGATACAACTGCTGCAGAAATTCCACTTCTCAAAACTTTCAAGGACAAGTTTTACTCAGTCCTCACATCAACTTTGCAAGCTGTGTATACTCACCAATGATTGAAATAGGCTTCCTAGCAAAACGAAGCCTTCCCCATATTCCAACATATTTACTGCGGCATCCTGCTGACCATAACCGAACCACATATTCTGTTCCAAAGAATACCACTAATACAATTTCCTAAAAGAAACAGACAGGGAAGTAGATTAATTCTCTACTGTATGTCTTTCATCTTTTTTCAGAATGCATTCAACGGCACTAAAATGTAACATTTGGAAGGTGGAAAAAAATGTCAACCATACCAAAAGTAACAGAAAAAACCTGTAAGAGTAAAGAAAGAAAAGATTAAGAGCAAGTATGAATACTTTAATTGCATGCAGTCTGGCTTGTCTACGCATGCTAAAACCAAAAACCATTCTCTGCAACTCTCTTGGTCTGATTCAAACAAAAGGTTTCCCCACTGAGCCAAAGAAAACAAGCAGCCTGTATTCAGATGATGAGCATTTTGTTTCATTTCGGGAAGAGGTGTGCTTCGCATTCCATTTACTGTATCCGCTTAACCTCCTGCTTATTTATACTTTTTCAATCTTCCTTTAATCTGAAGAAAGATTTCTAATACTCTTTACCAACATGTCAGTCTCCAGGTGCGCTGAAAACATAGTGAGATCTCAAGCACACCTCTCCCATCCTCCTGTCAACAATTAGAAACTTCAGCAGTAACACAGGTCTCACCCTGAAAGACTGCTGGTATCGAGCTCTATCTTACCCACAGATCTACGCTGGGGCATGGCTTTGGAAATGCCCGCAAAGTAACAGATGCCAAAGACGTTCAGCATTTGTGTTGATTAGACAGAGGTACAACAATGTTGGATTTGGAAGTCAGTGTGCAGATAAACCTTGCTTTTCTACGGACTGGCTGAGCATGGCATAGTCTGCATAGTTTCCTCGAGTATTGCAGGGAGCTGCAATCCCTCCTTATTGGAAGGAAGGATTAATAATTGGTCACATTCTCTATTAGAGCTAAGAGCAAAATCTACTAACTCAAAGGCTAATAGTAGCTTACAATTACAACACACAGCACATGGCATATGGAAAGAGTAAAGCAGAGAAGCCAATCATAAGTTATCACAGTTGCATAGGATAATGCAGCATAAGAAACAAGCTGCTTGTTTCATACAGTGATACAATATAAAGAGCAACCACAGTGACGACAAAATGCTGCTAATCATTTTATCCATCATCCTCACATTTCTGCAGGGCAGACTGCTGCTTTTCAATACAGACTGCCATAAAGGACACAAGATGGTAGCTCTGATTATTTTCTAAACAAACTGAAATAACTAGGATACAGCCACAATCCAGTCCAGGTGAATGGGAGTAATCAGCTTCAAAAATGCATGGGGCATTGTGCTGAATACTCAGTAAAATAATAGGTCTGTACACAGTGGGGGGAAAAAAAGGGGAACAGAGGGTTATACATCAGTTGACTTCACTGTAATATTTTTGTGGCGCTAAAATGCTAGTCTCCTGATGGCATAACCAAGTGTTCATCTCACTGCCCTAGAGTGCTGGTGTTGGACTCCGTGACACTCCTAGAAAAGCTAGAAGAACATGAGCCAGGACTTTTTCCACTTAGTTTTGACAATCTCATAACCTGTGCAGCAGAACAGCTATCATAATTGCTTATAGTCACTTGTATTCCAGTTAGATTTTCAAGACACAATGACACTGTCCAGAGCATTGGCAATAATAATCATGAAGCCTGGACCCTTGAACACAGCCAAGAATCTCTTCTACAGTTTCATTCCAAAAAGGATCCACCAAAACTCTTGATTTTTTAAAAAATTGGATTATTATTATTAAATATTTTCCAATAAACTATAGTCATAATTAACTTCATAAATCTAAAGAAGCCGCATCTGCAGCAGCCTGTGTCTCATGGCAGAAGCTTTAAAAGCAATTAAACTCTCCCTTTGTCCAATTTCACCTAATGTCATTTACAAACCTGCAGTGAATGGCAAGATGATGAGCCCTGCTTTACACAAGGTGCTGCTCAATTGTCACAGCAAAATAAAGCATGAAAGGCTGTCATTTCTGATCTGTGATTGCATGTGTTTCACAGATATGGCCAATAAAATCTAAAATGAAGTATTCTGCACGCAGAAGACTAATACATCGCTACCACAGAGGCAACTCCCTTCACAAAAGACAATAGCAACCATACAGGGAACAAAATCTGCCCTTCATTCAAAATAACTGATTTGAGGAAGGGATGTATGGGTTCACACTGTATGTGTTAGCACAGACTATACTGTTCAGATATCAATTCAGCACTCACCAAAAGCAAAGGAACGACGACAGAAAAATCTTGGTAGGCAAAAGAAAAACCCCGAGAAAAGTTAATGGTTTGGCACAATGAAACCACAAACAGCACTCTGACCAGGAACCATGGCCTTGTCAGGATCGCAGTTTCAGTTTTATAGCAGGAAGGTAGAAAGTGAAAGCCTGGATTGTGCTTTAAAGAAGCGTGTATTTTCTGCATAGCAAATTTGCATCGGAGTTGGGCGCGTATGTTTTTTAAAGGCCCTCCATGGTTCATTGGATAACAGGCACACCGGCAAGTATGCAAATGGGGGCTGTCCCAAAGACAATGCGACAGACATGCAGTCAATGGTTACTGTCATCCAGCTCTTTGCGTGACACGCAGACAAGCTTAGAGAACATTGATTGTCCTATAGACTCCGGTGACTGGAGGGAACGACCAGTCGGCTTACACCAAGACACATTTTTCACTCCTGACGTTTTGATAAAGGCTTATTGACCTAAATGAGACCCAAGTTATTCAGGGAACATTGGGGGTGAAAGTGCACAAGCTGTTCTTCATGGTCATACACAAAAACTCCAGGTATCCATTAGCAACTGGCAACCCCCCCTCCCCTGCCCGTGGCTGTGTGACAGACAAAAGTGCTTTTAATATCTTGTGTTGCATAAATCTAATAAATAGTCTCCTGGGGATGGAGGGGGGTGTGTGTGTGTGTGTGTGTGATGAATTTCTGTCAGTACACACCTATATTAGCAGCCAGAAATTTGCAGACAAGGACAAAGTGCATTAGAAAATTATGCCTTCCTGAGCTACTAAAATATTGCCTATATCTTCCCAATTAACTACTTAACATGAAACTTTATGCTAAGTAGAAGGATGCCGACCTAATTAGGGCTAATCCCATTTAGTATGCATTACCCTAGCAGAGTGCAGCAATTCCTCAACACCTGAGAATTTCAGCAAACCTGAGTTGCACTAGATTAATTTGGTCCACTGTGTGTTCCGTAGTACTTTCTCCTAATTGCCTCCTTAACACCTACCTACCAAGCCCACTGTACAATAGCGTGTGCTGCTCCCAATGAACCAGCCAGACTGAAAGACGGCTTTCAGAAGACGATACAGAAAAATGAAAAGATGAAGTGTTGAGCAGACAAAGATGAGTCAAATAACCAACACAATGGAAAAATTAAAACAGAGAAAGTAACTGCCTGCAAAACATCATACGGAGGGTGGGGATTAAAGCTCAGTGGAAGAGTTTTCTTGCTTAAAATTACAGGCAAGAACTGCACTGTGCAAGAAGCCCAGTCAATCCTATGCAACTTATTTGTGGTCTCCTTTGTACAAGTTAAAAAAAGAAACACAACACAGATTTAAAAAAAAATCCTAACATGGTAAAAAGAGCCCTATGAGATAACAAAACTAGTGCCACCTTCATACTGTGGGCATACAGGAACCCTCTTGCTTAAAAGGAAAAGCTTTTTTTTTTCCCCTTTTAATCATAGATTTGTACATGGTACCCTCAATTCTGTCTTCCCTCCTGCTCAATCCAGGCATATGCTTGATGCCATCTTCATGCCTTCTCAGTCACATGATCCCAACACAGCCATGTACCAGATTAACTCAGATGAAAAAAAGCAGAGAAGGTGAACATGAGATACACATGCATATTGTTTTTCTCCAGAACTCTATCGGTGTCAGTAACACTCCAGGTGCAAGAAACTTACTGCATATAAATTCACGACACTTTAAACTTCAGGAAGAGGTTGACAAGACTAGTGTAACAAGCCTTGGGCATTTTTCTGCGGTACAGTGCTTGATGGAACTATGGTAGAACTCCAGGTAGCCATTTAGCAGATGTCAGGGAATTAAATATTTCTCATAAAGATCAGGAAAGGAGCTTGGAGCCCTCACTAGTGCATTGGTGAAGGAGTGGGATCAGTGTGTGGTATCCATCTCAAAAGTCTCTCAAAAGATTTTTTTCCAGTGCACCTTCACTACTCACTTTCACAGTTTTGACAGGGAAACAGAAGTTCCTTTGAGCTGATAAGGTGCTACAAGAACAGCTTTGGGAACTGCATCAAGTATAAAGAGAGTGCCATCAAAACAAAAATTACTCTTAGCCTGAGACAGCTGGCTAAAGTACAGCTCTCATCACCTAATGAAGGGATGTAAAAACAGAGTTCCCAAATTATGTGTCATTACACCTGTATCTCCACAGTTCCCGTGGATTAATCCTGGTTTCATAGTAAGCCCACACAGGGAATTTACAGAGAAAAGCTCAAAGAACAACTGTGATGAAGAGCCCACATACTAGGTTTGACTTACACTGAAGATCTGGACCTGCTATGATAACAACACATTAAGCATCACCCTGACAAACTTCTGGATGCCATGAGGCAAAAAAACAAGAAAGCTCCTTCCATAACAGAACAACAGGGGAAAGTTACTTATGAAAATGACTGTGGCTGAATTGAAGGAGGAACCAGATTTCTTCCCCTGTGTGACTGGAAAGAGTCAGATCAATGAAAACAAATACAAGTATATTAGCAAAATGAATATCTGGTTTATTTTGCTAATAAATGCATATTGAAAGCCTTTCCTTTACTACTCCATCCCTAATGGATTGGAAAAGTTACTATCTAATGTTGGAAGCATTCAACATCCACACTGTGAGATAAACTGCAGTAGCAATTCCAAAACGAAGAACAGAGTTCCTAAACTTAGCTAAAGGAGATGATGTTTTTAAACAATTAATAGCTGGGGGGAGGGGGGAGTAGTAGTAGGAGGAACCACAACAAAACCCTGACATGGATCAAGACACCCTTACAACAGATATTTAAAGAAATTGTCTCTGGAGGCTGAAAAAGCATCTGCATGGAGAGTATATTGCCTGGGGCTGTGCCTGTAGACCTCAAAGCTAAAACTGGTCATGGAGCATCATAGAAGTTCATGCAGCCATTTGTTGTGGGAGGACTTGATGATGTCGTTTGAAACCTGCTATGAACAGGAATGCCTTTACTCTCATGCGTCTAAACTTTTTTCAATGATCTCCATAAACATAAGAGGTAAAATACATGGTTTAGGAGCAAGGAGGCAAAGCATACCACTATGTTGTTCTGATTGGCTTCCAAAGACCAAGACCAAAATGACTGACAACATATAGCTTATTCCATCTGCCACAGAGATGGCTGCCCTAAGAGGAAAGGCAGGTAACAAGCATAGGAAAACTAGAGGAACTAATGAGAGGGGTGGCTTTAAGCCTCATAAGCAATCACACACTTCTTATATTGTAAGAATTTCCTCCCACCCCAATGTTTTACTGGGAAGATGACTCTTGCCCATCTCTGCCATATGGCAAGCTCTATAACGCTATCCTCAATAGAGGGATCAACCACATTATTTCCAGGATTCTTTCAAATACAGTTTCTTCCAGATTCTAGTTTCAAGGACAAAGTTCCCATTAATTGCTTCAAACAAGGAAATAAGCTCTCCCATAGCTTATACGGGGATCATGTGCCAAACCAGTATTACCTCAGCCATAAGATTCCTGTGGAGTTACTTGTAAGGCATGGCAATGGAAGCGCTCTGCTTTGCAGCTAGTGCGCCAACAGGAACCTGCACCCCATCTCAGGCAGCAGAAGCAGAGCAAGGACACTGCCAAAAGTTTTGTCCAAAAGTTGTGATAAGGCAGTCTCTGAAGGAGCCAAGAGAGGGGACAACAGATCTGCTGATGCTAATGTAAAGTGACAAACGGGGCACCTGCCGCCAGCCAAGGGCTGTGGAGCGGGATTGGGCAAGAGAAACCGGCTCAGCATCATCACAAGCAGGGGCACAGCCTATCATCTACAGACATCAAAAGGTCAAAAAAAAAGCAGGAATGTATCTCTCACACAGCGTGATAGGTTGTATTTACCCTCAGAGAAGGGTAGCATGCAGAAACAGAACCGTTGCAGTCAGTTCGGAGAGAACTAGAGTCCACTTCACAGCACACTGTTCACCTGACACATCAGGGCTTGCAAAATGCTTCAGACAGCACTTGTGTGTAGCTGGAGCAGGGTATGCAAATTAACAGCAGCAAAGGCAACTGTTTCTTCTAATCTCACTCATTTTGTATAGAGAGGCCCCTCTTTGTTCTCTTGAGAAAGGCAGGATTTTTTCCTGAAAGCTGTACTGTGTTTTCTAAGATACACAGAACAGCAAAATCAGATGGCCTGGGCAAACAAAGACAGCCACCAAAGCTCAATAAAGTAAAAATCCCAACTTGATGAAGTACAGATCAAAAATAAAAAGATAAATAGTTTTTCATATAAATATAAACACTTACTGATTAACAGAAGGTGCCAAAAGCGTTGTTTAAGGTTGGGGATTTTGTCCCCCTACTTAATCTCCTCACTTCCAAAGTTTTGTAAATTCCATCTTTTCAAGGGGAAGAACAACAATTAGAAGGGTTTTTTTCTAAATGCTTAAAGCCAGAACAGTCAGCATTCCTTTATTTCAAAAAGCCTACAATCATTTGCTAAAATTCTTTAACCAGCATATCTGGCACCAAATGATTAAACAGGCAATGAAAAACAAAACCCCATAGTATCTGTATAGCATGTCTATCTTCAGATGCCCAGAAATAATCCTAAGTTACTGGACATAATTAAAGTCCTCTTATTAATGTTTTTGATTCATGTTCTGGGGAAAAAAAGGGACACTTACTACAGGGCACAGTTAGAACTGTTGATTGTGCCAAAGCTTTTCTGTTTTCTCCTGATCAGTGCCGAGAGCACAGAACAATAGCACTGGGACCAATAACAAATATTGCAGGCCCACAATTTTAGGCTGAGATTTTCCAAAGGTTCCAAGCAACAAAATCCTATTGAATTTCAATAGCAGTCAGGCACCTAACTCCCTTAGGTACATTTAAAAAGAGTTTAATTGATTTCCTTAGCTCTCTTCACACTGGAAGTTTCAACCAAAGCCAAACGCAGGCAGTTGAAATTTTTCCACCACCTACAAAAGGCCTCAGATGTCAGTGGTGTAACTTTGCACCTGAAGGCACAGTCTCAGAGCACTGCTGTGCTAGAACAACTTTCCACACCATCAGCCCCGCACAAGTCTCTTCATAATGCAGACGTCTTTAGCTTTCCACCCTAGATGCTGATGATATCCACCAGGAATTTACAGGAGTAAATTAAGCTGGGCTTGCACATTTCGTTTATGATACTTGTTTTAGTGTAGCGTTCTCCCCCATCACAAACTATGTTCAAGAACTAGTCTTTTAACCCAAAGTATTTGGCACGTGAATCAACCAGGTCAAGATAGTAGCACTGTGGATGGAAGTATGGCTGGATATGCACAGCAACATCATGTGGCCCCCACATCTAATTCCCATGAGCTACTCCAACATCTTGCTCCAGCCAAAGCAGGTCCAGTGTACACTAAAGAGGGGATCTTTCTGAGAAAGTAAATCTTCTTGCGTTTCTTGCATGGACAGGACACGCCCTTCAGACCTGCCTTCCTTCCAAGAAAGGTGTTACAAAATGGCACTGTAAAGGCTAGACAGCCTTGCTTCAGGAATCTCAGCTATATCCTTCCAGCTCCTCTACATGGGCTTTGGCTGTACGGGACCATCTCTGGGTTGTGCTATGTGATCTGCAAGTAGGACATTGCCAGAAGCGTGAGAGAGGTCACCAAGACCAGGACGTTACCTCTACATCTACTCACATTAACCTCTTTTTCTAGAAGCAGCGTGTTCCCAAAATTCATCCTCCAAAAGTAACGTTTCTGGCCTGAGCAAATACAGTTTAACAAGAACTAAATTTCAAATGGACCAACACTGGTTTCAACCACCTCTCCAGGTCACAAAGGGAAAAAAAAAACCCAACCCCGTCTTTTTTTTCCAGAGAGCATTGCAGGACAGAGACACCAAGTTCTGCAACCAAATCCTGTGCAGTTAAAGTGCGGCTTTTGTTCCTTCCACACACCTGGGCAATCGCTGCTCACTTAGTGGTTACTGGTATCAGGCTCGGCATTGATAAGAGTTCCAGTGCCATATTTCTGTTTGACATTCCCATAAACACAACCTGCTTTTGCCGCAACATACTTGAGCTCTCTCCCAGGCCTGCTCCAGGGAATACGCATCATGCTCTTCCACACAGCTGCAAAAACAGTCTCACACTAAACCTGTAGTCCAGGCACTTAATACTCCTCACAGGAAAACACATGTGCTAGTTTAAGCTAATAAAAATCCTCTCAGATGCCATATGTACACAGCCCATTCAGTCAGCATTTTACAGTCGCCTCTAAAATTTGTGAAGGAGGAGAGGAAAATTATTTGACATGCAAAATAAACCTAACCAAAGGCAACAAAGTCAGCATTTTCAGCTAAGTGGCAAATACATTTCACATACTGAAGGCAAGTAGTTTCCTCCTCGTGCCAATTTCCTGCGCTCATTCCAATCAGTGAGCATTAAACAGTTGCGGCTATCATTCAGCGCATCAGGATTATAGCATACCAAAATGGGAAGTTAATTTATACCAACCAAAGCACATTATTAGCTCAGCGCAAACTCTCCCTAGAGCTTTGATAATGTTCCAAATGGACCAAACTAAACTTACATTTGCAAAATGAAGATAGAAGCCAGATCTCTCTGAAGTTGCATACCCCATTAACCAAGCTAGCGTTATGTGCAAAGACTTATATTTTTACTCGGATTCATGTTTCTATCAGTTTTGGGTCCAAGATAAATAAATGGTGCAACAGAGGCAGCTCTTTGCAGAATTCAAAGTTGCAAAAGGAGAACTTCAGCTCTGTGAAACTCCCTTCACTCGCTATCACCTTTCCCCTGCTTCCTTTACAAATAAAGGACAAGTGCACTATTCATTGCTGGAAGAAAAAAATTCTTAAAAAAGCCATGGCCTTCTCAGTGGCAGCTGGTCTGAGCTTCAAGACATCAAATACCTCAGGAAACTAATAGGCATTATATGGAATGAATTTAACAAAAAAAGAGCCTAATAACCCCAAACCGATACTTGGCAGAATTCAGCAACACTGTACTCCAAAACTCTTTGGAAGAGGAAGGACTTTATAAAAGCAATGCCTAAGAAATGTCAAGAATAAACCAGAGGGTCTGCAACAGTACATAGGCTGGCAGGCAGCTGATGTAGCAAGTAAAAGACAACCAACCAGAAGACTCCCTCCATGGAGTGGTGCTTGAAGAGAATAAAAACAATTGCAACTTGGAAGAAGAGGCACAAGGAGCATGGTTTAGAGACAGATGAGCTTTTTCTGTGCTGAGATGTTTTGCAATGCAAGGAAAGATTTAGGATCTACTTGAAAATATACCTTGTTAGAACCACCAAAGCGCTGGTTATGCATTTTAAATGCATTAACGTATGTCATGGTTTAACCCCATGCAGTAACCAGGCACTGTGCAGTTGCTCACTCACCCTTTCCTCCCCAATGGCATGAGGAGGAAAGTGGAAAAAAACTACCTCAAACCTGTGGATTGAGATAAACACAGTTTAACAGCATAACAAAGGGAAAGAATAGTAACAGCAACAATAATAATAAAAAACAAGTGATGCACAAATGCAACTGCGCACTACCTGCAGGGGGGAGAACCCCACACCAGCCCCTACCCCCAAAAAAAACCCCAAAACCCCAAGCACAATCCAATGCCCAATCTGTTTCCCATCTGTGATCCCATCTCCTGACTCACTTCCTCAGTTATATCCAGAGCATGACATTACATGGTAGAGAATATCCCTTTGGCCAGCCTGGGTCAGCTGTCCTGGCTGTGCTCTCCCAGTTCCTTGTGCAGCTGGTGGGATGTAAGAAGCTGAAAAGTCCTTGACTTATTGCAGACACCACAACTACCCAGTAACAACTAAAACCATCAGTGTGTTATCAACATTATTCTCACACTAAATCCAAACCACAGCACTATACCAGCTACCAGAAAGGAAATTTACTATCTCAGTTCAAACCAGGACAACATATGAGAACATCCAACTGGTAGCAGTGGAGCAGCACGTCATATTACTGTATTACTATTGTGCTTATTTTTCAAAAGCTTGATGTATATTTGCCTTTTACATGAGCTATACTTCCAGATGATTCAAGACCCGTCTGGACACCTATCTGAGCGATATGTCCTAGGAGGCCTGCTTTGGCAGGGGGGTTGGACCCGATGATCTCTTGAGGTCCCTTCCAACCCCTACGATTCTATGATTCACGGTAGAATTTTTTTCTAGGAATAGCTGAATTTTCTACAGATCTGAGATTTACTGTTTGCTTAAATTTGGAATAAAATGAAACATCTTTAGAAATGCCCTAATATTTTTCTCCCCCGTATCTTATATGACAGATCAAAGAATTCTAGCAGTAATTATTAAAAGGTGTTTTCACATGTCAAAAGATCATCGAATTTTTTAGCCTTCCCTTTATATCATCTGTGCAGTTCTTAATACTCTCTGTTTCAAAAAGTTGTTTTTAATGCCTGTCCTGCTCTCGCCTCTCAAGATCCCATTGTGTTAGGTGTAAGTTTAGCCTGGACACCAAAGGTCTTACTGCCAAACCAGAGAGCTAAGATTACCCACTGGAACCAAAGATGCTCATCCTACCTGAAAAGATACTCGTTCAGCAATGGAAGACCTAGTAAGAATTGACACACATACCACTTGGCTTAAGAGAGGTAAAGCAAGAGGTGACTGTGCTTAAAATCTGCTACTTACAAACCCAACGTGCAAGCTACCACTCTGTGACAAACAACTGAAATGTGTAACATTTTTGCATTATGTCATTACTGAGATGCAATAACATTCTTTCCACTCTAAAGCAGTCTTTTAAAACAGTATTTTCTCAGTATGCAAAATAAATATTTATCAGGTTAAGTTCTTTTCTAGGACTAAGGGGGCAAGAAAAAGGGAGTCCTGATGCACAGCAATCAAATACTGACATAAATACTGCATGTAATGAGTCTGGGTTACATCCTTTTTAAATGGATTTACAAAAATAAATAGTATCTCAAGTGGCCAAGACCTCCAGGAATGATCAAATGTCAAAGGTTTTAGCCAGCCTTACAGGTCTTAGAAGAGGAAGAGGGTATGTAAACTGAGGTTCAGTTTGGGTAGTTGTCTAGTTTTCTTAAGGCACCAGTTAAGGTAGCCAAAACATGAAAATCAGGGTCAGAGGCCTGTCCTCCTCTGCCAAAGGGAGCAGTTACCAAGGCAGCAAAACCAAACTCACCCGTTCAGCAAGTTCCTTCTTGGTGGATCCTGTGGGTCTGCCACACTCAGATGTGTGTCCTATTTTCAGCTCTGCTAAAAATGGCTTTAATGACAACCTCGTGTTTCTTTCCCCCCTTCCCAAACACATAACACATTTAACTTTGTACAGAAGTGTCAACTGATGTACTGTTTGGGGTGTAATTAATAACAATTACATTACACTAGAAAAGCACATAAGGGACTGCTTTGTGTACAATGTGCATTTCCTCATCAGCCGGATGGCCAAAGGAAGCCTATTAGACATGAAAGTATGGTACAGCTGTATCCCATAACTGGGTATTTGAATATTTATAAGCTATTGCACTTGGGATACCAAAGCTGATGACATGAATACATGTTTTAATAAGTCCATCAATAAAACTTTCCCCTCATTAGAAATCAGCCCCTTGCATGTTACATCAGAGAACTCTGTTATCATGAACCATATTACTTGTCCCAAATGGCATACTGTTAATGCCAGAAACATTATGTCTATTTAAACAACATGCTTTACAGTACTCAAAAAGCAGTAGAATTCTTTGTTAATACTATCTGTGGTTTCACACCTTTTAAGTAATAGTAGTTAATATTTTATGCTATGAAGACATGAAATGAGTTCACCTCCGGTGCTAAATCATCCTGAAAAATGCTACAAATGCCCTCTTTATAAACTCTTTATCTGTGGGAATTATCTTTCAAACAAATTTCATTATTTTTGTGTTTAGAAAGATAGAAAAGAACTGTGGCTGTAGAATAAGCAAACAGTTCCCAGCACAGTTCTCAGTGTAACACGGAACAGTTACCACCACCTGACTCCTACTATTGCTATGCAAAGTCATGTTTGGCTGTTTCAATCTTAAGCATAGTGCTAAACGTGGATACATTTGTTTTAATGTAGAGAACAGGGTGAACAATTTTTGAGGAGGAGGAAAAAATAAGTCTGTTGCAAACTGGAGGCATTTGTACACTAACTGGCTACTGCAGTGATGTTTTCCATGGAAATTCCAGCCGCATTAGTCTTGGCAGCAGTTAAAGACTACTTTTGGAATCTTTACCAACATTCAAGGAGTTGCTTTTAACTTTACTTCAAATTCTGTATTTCCTTCTACTCTTTAAAGCAGGTTTGCTGGGTTTTGGTCTTTTTTCAACTTTGAACTTGTTTTACTGTTAAAATAAATACAAAGATAAGTCAGTCAGAATTTAGCCTCAAAGGAACCCCACTGAAGTATTCATTCCTCTTGGAGAGCTGAGAAGCTCCTCTTTTGCTCAGGTTGCACCTCTTACTGCTGCTCAGTACATTGTGCAACTCTGCCTGTGAGCCAACACGATCATAGGACTCAATGATAAAAAGCTATTCAGAGTTTTGGCAGGAAGAATACTTCTGACATTTTGTTTCATCTGGATCACAGGATTAGACTTCGAGCTCGAGGCTTTAACACTAAGCTGCCCATGCTACATCATACAGAGCTGATTTCTGACACCTCTTCCACTGTATATCATTTCATTCCTGAATATTCCCATCCAAGCCCATAGGATGACCCTTGACATAAGCTCCAGTCCATAGCAACCAAGAACATTTGAACCTACCTGTTGAAAAGGCAAGATTACACCCTTACACTACATATCTAAGCACTGAGCCACACAACCAACAATTTATACTTCTTGAAAGAAAAATTCACACCAAAGCCAGCATGTGTCCAGGCATCAGAAATGTAATTGTATCATATTCCAAGTACCAGCCAAACCGTTAAAAGCCAGTGTGACCACGTGATATATTTCAAGCATGTTCATAACTACAAAACAGTTATACAAACACCATTAGTATTAATACCAATTAACTAAATTAATACTGCCTGGCTAGGAAGTGACTTCATGGAGAATGGAAATTCCAAATACTTGAATAGGGTAAGCATACACAGCTTTTTCAGTAATTAATGGAGAGGGATACACACGTACAAAGGGAAATTAATCTCATCTCAAATGTCCAGGGCACCTTAAAATATAATAAACTACACTTTTAAGGAGTATCTGTCCTTTTCCAAGAAGAGAAAGCCTACGTGATTGGCTTATACTACCTAAAAAAAGAAAAATAATTTTAAAAAAACCCCACCAGAGTCAGCCTAGAAGAACTGCTTTGAATTATCCAATAAAGTATTCTCAGCTTGGAGCAGTGGTACAAACAGCAGAGGAAATTTACTACTGGTTCTCACAAAAGAGAGGTTTATGAGGGCTTTCTATTTTGGGGCTGGTTTCCTTAGAGAGGTCCGTGTGATTACCTTGTCTACCTCCAGTTTCCCTCAAAACTCCCAAATCTACTAGTTGATCTGGACAGATCAGCAGGTCAGGCATGTCAGAGGAGATTTAAACTTCCTGAAAATGCTGGGAAAATAAGTAGCCTGGCAGAAATGAAATACCCTGTCTACAGCCCGAGAGAAAAGATTTGATGTTCTTAATCACATTCATCGTGATTTTCTAATCTTTACAAAACATCCAGCTTCAGGAAGAATTATTGCAAGTTTCAAAAGAAGCAATTCAGCTTCATAAAAACAAGCAAACAACAAAACCAGAAAGGCAAGCAACCATCCACCTCAAGACCCCCCCAAGTTCCCAGCATCATAAGTTTTCTATAATAATGTAATTTTTCTATGATTAAGTAGATATTTTCTTATTGATTCCTGTAATCTATATTTACACAACACTCCCCTCCCCCCCAAAAAAACCCACCCAAAACAGCTAAACACGTATCATTTTCAGAAAGATATTTTAAAAAGTATGAAACAGAGATTTCTTTTTCTATTTCAAGGACAGTTCATTTAACTTTGTATTGAGTTTCATGGCAGGAGTGAAACAGAAAAGACTCCCTGCACTTCCTCTCTCCCACCACCCACCCACATACTTCTCCACACTGTTAAATGACTCTTTCCAGGTAGGAAAGAGAACCATTTGAGGGGAAAAAAAAAATAAATCTGACACCTAGTTTCAATGGTTTAAGTCCCCAGAGAGATGTAACTCTTGATTCATCAGAACATGAGGTCAGCAGAGAACACAAAACAATGAGTTGTCATTCAAGAAAGAATATGTATTCATCATGTAGTCACTTCTTGAATCAACTCAGATTGATTAAACTTCTTTCATTAACTGATTTCAGTTCATCTGGTTAGTTAACATCTCTATAACCCACCTGGGGCCCTTGAACATCTGCTGCACTTGTCTGATTTGTTTTAGGAAGCCCAAGCCCCTTTGTTTATTATAAGGATTTCTTAAATTTCAGTTGAAACTTTTGGACTCCCCTCATCTTTAAGAGCCATGGCAGCTAACAGCTCTTATTCTCCATATGAGCATTTCTTGCTGTTATCCGGCAGAGCAGATCACACTTCTCTCATTCAACTGCACATGCTCAAACAGAAATCACGGGTAGGGCTTCTCAAAGCGCTGATGGTCTTCCATAGAGACATACACTTCAGGCTTATGTCTGTCCACGTATCATCAATTCCTAGTTCATCATGGTCTCAACAACTCACTGAGTAACGGGAGGGGATGGTGTGCCCTACACCAGCCTATTTGTGTCCCGCACATTTCGGAATTTGCTCTTGCGTCTCTCCTAAGACTCTTGCCTGTATACATACAGAAAAGTTATTGTTCACTACATTGATTTATTGGTACATGAAAGATACATATTGATGTCCTCACATGCATATGAAAAAATTTCCATTGTTTGATTTCCTCCAGGTCAGTCACACAGGATGGCACAAGCTTGTAAATTTTATGGTAAACAGAAAAACAGCAGCATATTCAACCACCATGTCCCTCAGTCTGCAGAGACTATACCACAGCCAGAATTTGTTCTGCAAAAATGAGCTGGGAATTTTCCTTTTACACAAAAATATGATTTTAATTGATTAATTTAATCTTTTACTTTATGTTAAATAGCTCAAGACTTTTACACGTTCACTAGTTTTTTTAAAAGTTTATTTGTAACCACATGAGCCATTCAGAATGTTTCTTTTGAAATTAATGAAGAGTTAAATGAGTTGAGATTTTTGGGGTGGGGTGCAAACTTTCTAGAGTACAAGCCACTGTATGATAACACAGGCAGTATCACACACTACATTGAGCTCAGCTAAAATGAAGGGATTAGAGGATTCACTGTATAACAGAAAGACCTCATGTAAGCAAAAGAAATAAATACTTACAAAGAGAAAACTGCCTTTAAATTTCTAAACCCCATCCTACACTGAAGAATCACCATCATATTGGACAGAAACATACCAGAGAGAAGATCGGGGTGTGGGGGAACAGGCACATGCAATAGCCTTCCTTAAAAATATATATTTATTGAAAAATAGATAAGCTTTGACTTTTGAAACCGCTGAACCAGTCAGTTCTATTTCATGTTCTGCACCATACTATTAAATGAAGTCAAAAGTTTCTGTGGTTACTATCAGATGAAATGAGCTCATTTCCCCTGAGAACTGGCTACACTGACCAGATGTCTTTAGCCAGCTACTCCCCAGATCAAGCAGGAGAAGCACATGCAATGCCTTCTCTGTTACTATGGAGATGGGTTTTCCCATCCACTATGCAGCCGGGTGTATAGTAGCTACCAGCTGTTGTCTCGACTCGTACTCCATCAGGAGAGACCGAGGAAAGAAAGTGGGAGACCTAGAGCTGAGCTTCTCCCAGCCCTCGACCTCATAATCTTTAACCACAGCATCCAACCCTCAGTCTTAGCTGCCGCTTGGGCTTGCTGCTGGTCTTTAAAGCTGCCTTACAGTGCTTCCCCGATGCTTTTACAGTCTCGTAGCAGATCCGCAGCAGCACACAACCACTTGGCACAACACATCCGATTGCTGGGCTGGAAACTTAGGGCTTCCTCAACTCACACTTCTAGCCCAACATTCCCATGTAAATGGTTTTATGAGCTTAAATCTAAATCTTCAGCCATAACCTATTTCAGGTTCCTGACATTATTCTTTCAAAGAAAAACTTTGTGGATTAATGTCTCCCTATCCTTCCTGCAAGGCTGGTTAATGCCTTCAATACCCGTTGCTTTTTAACTCCTGTGGAACTTTAATCCATCTCTGACCACGCTGATGAGCTGCAGAGAAACAACTCTGGTTAGGATTTTCATTCTTGCGCTTTCTTTTTGAATGCGGCCAAGTTCAAATGTCTAATTATAACATTGCAGAGTTAATGATCAATTTAACGAAGGCTTTAGAATATCTTTGAAGTCATAACAACAAGCCAAAGGGGGGTTTAAAACGTTAACTGCACAGGGAGCCTACGTAGAGAACTTTTTTAGGATTATCTCTCTCACTTGAAGTTGAGAGATTTCAGAATACTTCCAACAACCCCATGGCTCGATCTGGTTGCCACATAGCACGGAGCTCTAGCTAGTGTTTATTTTATAGCTCTGAGCAGCACCAATCATTACCCTATTAATTCAAGCATGTTTAATTCAATGTCCTTCAACTACTCAGTCATGCCTATTTGCAACTTTTAAGCAACTACAGAAAGGTACAGCTTGTCACCACATTTATTCCTAACAGGCACTAATCACTATGGTTAGATATACAGCGTAAGTAGGGCATATATTAAGACAGCTACAAGTGATGTTCACTTAAACGTACAATATGCAGCCTCTGCTCTGTTTGCTTAAAGAACACTTTTTTCCACTTATCACACAGACCAAATTTGCCTTCAGATCTATGTAGCTCCTGCTGATGTCAGTGAGCTATAAATACACATCAGAGGACACACTCTGACCTGTTTACTTTTTAATCTGACATAGGCAGCCTCTCATATTTTGTATATATTACGCACCATTGCAATGCTGAATCAGCACATCCAGAAATAACAATAAGGGCACGCTCAGCCTGAAGCAGAGCACAGAAAGCAGTCAGGCTCCTTCGCACCTTCCCTTTGTGGCAGTCCTGCCAGTCAGCATCACTGGGCAGGTTTTGCATAGAGGTGTGTTCTCCCTCTGCTATCAGACATGCGTGAGGGAAAAGTCATAAGCCTCTTAAGACTCCTTGCTTAACCTTTTCTCAGGACAGCAAAGGCACTTTCTGTGATGAGGAGAGCAGCCATCACTGGTCCTCCTAAGTAAGCTGAAGGAAAAACAACGAAAACCTCAGGCTGTCTGCAAGAACTCCACCAACACTTTCCTTTTCACTATCCTGAAGAACGTGGCTCGACATTTCTCCCCTTTAAAATTACAAGTGCGGGAAACTTCCATACCAAGAAGCAGAGACAGTCTTGAGTGCTGGGCACTCTAAAAGGAACATTTCACAGTTTGACCAGTTAATTTAACAGCCACACTGTGGCCTGTGCGAAGTGACAGGGCTGTAATGAAGAACCTCTGGGCACGCAGGGACTGATATATGGGGCATTATCAACACAGAAAATGTATATAATTTTTTTTTGCACTGCAGTTGTAGACCACAATAATTGTATGGTGACATGTAGGGTAAGTAAAAGCTGACAAACTGCATCAGTGAAAAATCAGTGTTTCCTCTCTAAACCAGCCAGTGCAGATTTCCTTTCAGATATCCTGGGAGATGATGTCTTAAAACTTCCTTCATTTAAACCCATCTCCCATAGACCTTATCTATGTGGCAATTTCCATGTCGTGGCAAGTTTGTTCATTACATTCAGGTACTTTGACTTACAGCCCTGCCACAGCAAAGGATTACAGATAGTTGAATCTAAAGAACACTTAAGCTCTGACAAAATGTAAGGCAATAAAGAAGTGAGAGCAGTCAGACTGCACCACGCTAAAAAAGGCTTTTAATGAATACCCAAGTACAACACTGCTACAACAAGGCCATGGAGCTGACTTCCCATTTTGGGGGGAGTTGACTTAAACTCCAAAGAACGTTAGTCTTTCCAGAGATGATCAGGGCACACACATTCCACAGAAGTAAAGGGATGGGGGTTTTGTTCTATTTTTTTAAAGCCATTTTTCTAGGAAAAAAAAAAAACAAAACCATGGTGAAATGGCATGTGGACTTTATATCACAACTATCCCCTTTCAAAGTGTACAACACAAACAGCACACTGCAACAGCAGTACAGAACTATGTATTTTCAAGCAAATAAAACTGCATCCAACAAAACAGATCAAGGTATCAAATTTGTTTCCTTCTCCACGCTTTGAAAGCATAAGGACTTTGTTTAAATCAGAAACACAAGGAAGCTCATTTAGGTCTCCTGAAGACATACAGGACCCTCAAATCAGGGGATGCATCATCCAAAACATCTTTGTTTAATATAGCTATACAGCAGCTACCAATATGCATTACACCCCGAGACAAAGTCTTTACAAGTGTTTCAGTGGTTTTGTGACCCCACCCTATCTTCCAAAGTGATGTAAGCACTAGGAACAGAATTTGCAGACCCGCAAAGAAAGCTGGATTCTTTAAGCATAAACTTTGCCAGAGACATGGTGGTTACAGGACACCTGTTAACTTCATATATATCAGGAAGATTCACCCATGCTTTTTAGAGATTGTAGAAGCTTATATTTAATTTCAGAAACACAATTAGGCCTGCATTTGTCCCACCTCACTTTCTGCTCTTAGTTAGAAAACACATGGCTCCATCTGCAAACCTGTGCAGGACAGGGGTACCTGCAGAAAAATGCTGAGATCCTAATTTTGACATCTCAGCCTCAGATTAGGTGGCATACCTTCATATTTGAGCCTCAAGCAAAAGCTCCACTGAGGTTCCCAAAAGCTATAAAGTACAAACAGAAAAGCCACCCAAACCAAAAAGAGCTTTGCCATACCACAGTGAGGGAAACCCACTGATTTTCTGCCAGATCCAACAGCAGGGATAAAAGCTTTTCAGTAGACCATAAAATTCTCATTCTATTGTATTAAGTTAATCTGAGACCAACAAAAGTTTAAAGCAATGACTCAGACTGAACAACTGCAGCAGCAGGGTAGATGTTGCAGATGACCCTCTCTCCCATCTCTTACATGAACAGCTTACACCCAAGGGGGACAGGTAGGTGAACTTTTGGATCCATTGATAGTCAACTCAATAGAAACCATCTCACATAGGCTGGCTGAAACATTTCTTTGTCAGACAGAGCCACCTCAGTGCAATGCAGCCTCTTACTGTTGGTTTCTCATTGTTCATGCAGCTCAGATTTTGAACACCTAGAAATTTCATGGTGAGATATTCTTTAGCTGTGGGCATTATGCTTTATGGTGCAACATATATTGAAAAAGCTGCTACTGCTAGCTTGTCACTTTTTGTGCCAATTTATCAAGTGGTTTGTATCTAGCAGATCATAGCTTTAAACTTTGGGCTCAAGAAAGCTCCTTAACACGTTTATATAATGACAAAGGCCTCTCCCTGGGTCCTTCCCTTTCAAAAAAGGACCCTGTGTTGAATCATAACCGCTGCAGACCCTACCAGTGCAAAAGAAGTGGCAGGCAACACAACAGGATCTCACAAATTCTAGGAAAAAGAACAACCTGCAGTACAAGGTTCTTGTAGCTGCCATCTTTAATGATTCCCCCCCAGAAGGCTGCAACACACAGGTGCTCGGAACTGTAGAAGCACTAACAAAGGCTGAAATCTTCATCCAAACGTGACTAAGGCACTAAGTTCAATTCTACATAAGAGAGGCTAGATAACGACATCATTTCAGTTAACCTTTTCCTTAAGGTAATGGCCCATTTATGTAACTAGATGATGTATTTATTGCCAAATGTGTTTTTAAATGCACTTACTAAAAGACATGCACATTGCACTACTATAAATCCTGTTTAATTATATCAATTTCTAAAACAGATAGTTATGTAACTTTTAGAATCCACCTGTTTTGATTCATCTAATGCCATGCACTACAGCTAGATAGAAATAAAAGGCGTTATTTAAAGCTTTCCATAACAGCACATTTGTCAAAGATACTTGATCAAAGCATTTGCTTTGACTGTGCCATGTTTGTTTAAACTACTACTACTACTGCTTATTTTAGCCCATACTAAAGAGTTCTGAAGAACGTAACCTGGGCAGATGCCAAAAGCACATAGCTTTTAAACATAACCTTATATTCAAAGAGCAAAATCAAGCTCTTAAAACGTAAGTAAGCAAAATTCTGTCATGTACACAAACCTCTTCTGTGCGTTTTTTATCTTTTTTGAAAGATTTAGTGGCAAAAGCAGGACTTAAGTAGTTTTCCTTATAAACATTTCAGAAGATAGTAGAGAAATTCATGCATGGCACATTGCAAGAGCTATCTGAAGAAATGTAGTAGTGCTAATTTAGCATTTAGATAATCAGAAAATTAAAATTTCCCCCATTAGAGTAGATTTGACTGACTTTCCCATGGCTTGTTTTCTTGAGGCCAAGCCTTTTTGTAGAAGTTTTCTTGCAATTCTGGTAAGCAGATAAACACATCTGATTAAAACCCAAACATTCTCACACTTCAAGGTGTTTTCTGACTTTATTAAGAATCACATGCGATCTAACAATGCACATCCATAGATACACAGACCGTTCTGTGCACATCCACCTAAACTGAAGGGCAACAAAAAACATGTACAGCAAACCACTAGATATTCAGACAGTCTTTTTGCACATTTATTGTGCAGAAAGATCTAAAAATGTATCTTCACTCCAACTTGGCAGTAATGCTGTACTGAATATCAAGTGCACTGAAGAAAAAATAACAGGTAGGTACCAAACCTGAATCTGAAATCCTACAGTGTGCAAAGAAGGAGTAAGCATCTGTAGCTCACTATTGTAACTTACCAGTGAAGCCTTTGTATAGAACAAAGCCTAACATTGGCACTGCAGGCACTGACATTTTGGGCTCACAAGTGTATTTTCAAGTTTAGTCCATATACATTCCCATTGCAACTGGCAGGGAAGATCAAAGCAAAACACCGCCGAAAATGCCACTTTTCATCTAACTTCAAGGTTTGTCATGTTTCACAGCGTTTCCATTGCTAATAATAAATCTGTCCCTGCCAGTGGAATTAATTACACCAGATGAACACAGATTTCACAGTGCAGGGCCACTGAACATTTCAAAACTTCTAAAGGTGCTCCAAATTTCAGGTGGTGACAAACACAGGAGCTTTCCAACTAGCAGCGGTAGTTACCTGTTTAGGATCCTGAGGACAACCTCTCTGAACAGCTGCCACATCAAGACCACTGTTAGCACCAGCAGGAGCACTACAGAGAAGGGAATTGAAACAAATGCGACCCACCATTCTTGAAAGCAGCCACCAAAGGAAAGATTTCAATGAAGCTGTTCTAGATCACCCCACAAGCAGCGAACCTCTCCTTTGCATTCATATTCAAGTGGTGTTTTGTACAATTCCACTGCACACAGAAGAGGACTTCTGGCAATCCAGGAATCAAAGGCAAGCTTGCAAATATTTTTGTTTCTTCTAGACAAAAATCTCCTCAAACCAGACTGCAAAAAGCAAAGGCCTTTGCAAACACAGTAAATGCCTTCAGCTACTTAAAATACAATATTTATTTTACTTCAAAGATTTTTAGACTAAACTACCTTAAAGCAAAAAGTGCAAGCAAAATAGTTCAGTGTTTTTTTCTTTTCTTTCCCAACCACCTAAAACATGCTGGTAGGTCTAGACCTACCTATCACAGGCTAACATAAATAAGTACATCTTTCACAAAATTTATTCCACAAACAAGATCTAGACCACTAGACAGATGCAGCAGCTGTTTTTTAAATGTTTTGGCATTCTTTTCCACCCCTGTTTCCGTTTCCCCACACCTTTCTTTTGATCTGGCTCCACTCCAGGAGTCAGTCACCTTCCCTTGTGGGCGGATGTACAGGCACAGCTCAGCCCAGCCAGATTTCTGAGGGAAGTTTCATTCCCTCCATGCTACTTGAGTAAGAGACAGAAGAGGTACTGCTCCAGGTTGAGCTTCCTCCTCACTGGCTCTATAGTCATGCTTTCCAACTTGTGAATTAATACCCAAAATAAGAAACCAATTCACAGAATTAAAAAAAAAAAAAACACACAAGAAAAAAGAGAGGGACAGCATGTAAGAAAAGATGGTTCAGATCTCTCTCCTTAAATACTAACAGGTATTTTGCTACCTACAAAACAGAAAATGGATTTGTGGTAGGGTGCCCTTCAGCCCAGCCCACATACTGCTTTTATTCTTCAATACTTGAGTGTCCATATCATGTTTGGGCCCAAAGCACAGAGGGACCCTCAGTCACAGACAACTCCCAGGCACCACGCACAGCATATGAAATGGCATCAATCACAGAATCACATTCTTGGAAGCTCAAAGAAGCCCAGGGTAGAGATTTCTCCTGCTTAAGAACATGCTTGCCTCTTTTCTTCCAAGGTCTTCCCCAGCTAGAAAAGCATGGAGTACCTACAGACCTACTCCCAGAAAAGCCTAATAGCTATAAAAGTACTAAAGAAGGTGGAAAGCAGGTGACAAATTTTAATAGCATTTACTACATTAACTAATACAGATTTTTCTTTCAAGAACTGGCATTGTTGGGAAGGTTGAGAGCCCTGCTTTAGACTCTTAACACCATCTTTTAGTTTTTCCTGCAATCACATCATATTGTTCCATGAAAAGATTAGCCTTATTCTGTAAAACGTTCAAGTAGACTGAAGAACCACAGCTCTTCATATTTCATGAAATAAAAAGCTATGTATTAGTCTGAGAGACATGCTCTAGCATAATCTTGCAACTTTCTGCTTTATTATGAATTTTCTGGGTTTTGAGATTAAAACAATGAATCCGGTAATCTAGTACAGTTAACAAGTGATACAATTTTCAAAAAAAATTTTTCTCTTGGGAAAAGGCTTGTCTGGTGACATTGGCAGCACTGGCAAGTGACCCCTAGGGAAGTGGGACAGTCATACACAGATGGGAAATAGCTGGGAAGGAACTACATGGAAGCACTGAAACATTAGACCCTACCTAGTGGCTGAAAGCTCAAGTGCGAGGTCCAGATGCTGAAGTCTGAATGTGTTAGCATCATTGTTAGGGAACTGATACTAAGTGACAGATAGATTATATTACATAAAGTTCAATTTCTGGCTGCCCACAACGGCTCCAAATTCAAACAAAGGCCTGACAAGCTACCGACAATAAATAAATCAAAGTAAAAAGCACACTGCTTTGAAATTTTAGCCTTACAGCCAGGAACATTACAGTAAGCTCGTTTGTTAAAAGGACTGCTTGATTTTGACCTAATACTACTTTACCAAAGCAACTGAAAATTATTGATTTCCTGTGTTATGAATTGAGCTGAATAAAAAACCTAAGAGATTACAAATAAAAAGCCTTCTTTGTGCTGGATATCATTTCCGCTATGCTGGTCAGTCAAATGCCATTGTTTTTCCTCCTGGTCCCACGGCACATGAAAGTTATCTTACTGGGAAACAAAACAAAATTACGAGAAAGAAACAAAAGTCTTTTCCAAGATTTTTACTGTTTGTTCTCAGTCTTACATCCAAGACTAAGAACTGACAAGAAAAACGGTAGCAGTTTGAAAGAATGTCCCACACTACTTCAATTTTCATATTTGTTTCAAAATGCCCACAATTCTTTTGGTCCTGAAGTCTCGTGGGATAGAGGCCAGGATTAATATTTACATAAAAGTGATTAAAAGACATTTAATTAAAAAAAAGCTAACACGCTTGATGAGCTACCTCTTCTGTGCAGACTTTGTTTCAACTCTTAATCAATGCTATCTACATGCAGCTTTGGACCCAATAAATATACCTACACCAGCCTTGAGCGGCAAAACACAGTAGGTTGTGGGTAGCACACACCAAGGAAGCCAAAAGAGAACAAAAGGATGCTCCTCCCTACCACCATGCAAAAGGCACACTAGAATGACCTCTATCACATCCTTTCCCTGTTGTACATGGCAGGCAAGGGCCACAATGCAAGCAAAGCAACACAAGTCACTCACAACTCAAAAAGGGCAGAAGTCTCCCCCATAGATTTTAATCAGCACTGACTGTGTTTGAATTCTCCACACTTTGTAGGCTGCTTCAGTAGGTAACAATTTTTAAGATCAAGCTAGGGAAGGAACCACAGGAGATGAGTGACATAGATTTTTTCAAAGAATTACAATACTCAAGAAGTCTTTGTTCCAAGAGGTGACAGAAAAACAGAAATTACAAGAATTATCTAATCATGCACTTCATCCCTCATCCAAGCCACTTAAGCATTCCTTCCTCCACCTCTTACACCTTCGCACAACATGTTTCACTGACAGTCTCCATCATCTTGTTCCAACTCTCTAAAGCAACGAGTTTTTGTAAGTAAACAATTTCCCCTTCAAATATTAAGAAAACCAAAACAATTAGCAAATTTCTCAACACACCAAATTTAAGAGCAAGGAGAAACAGGCAGCTCAGAGTGAGGTAACAGCATCAGAAAGATGTTTCTCCTGCTTGTGTCTTTCTTCCTTCTGGTAACCAATGGTCATCTCGCGCTAAGGCTAGTCGCGATGCCGTTCTGCATTTTTAAGCCATGCTATGCTCAAAGAAGCTCCTCTTTCTCATCTGCTGTTTTCCAGATAATCACCCTAACAGATGCAAGTCGCAACAATCTTCACATTTATGGGAAATCCACAGGAACTATAGTGCTGAAGAGTTCTTGTATTAAGACGACATTAAAATCTAGGCCCCTGACTCTACTTAATGGAGATTTGAAGTGCCAGAAGATATTTGTCTGGATTAGCATTGATTCCCTCTCCCTAACAAAGAGCACAAGCAACACTGCAGTGAGAAAAGGATCGAAAGAAAACACCTCACACTGCATTTACCAAGACTACTACCTTCTTTCCAAAAGAAAGCTAATTGTAGATACAAAAGTCAGAAGAAAACAGCGATTTAGATATAGATCACAGAGCTCATTACATATCTACAAAGATGTGATTTGCTTTAAACACGAAAACATCCCTTCACATAAGCTATGAAACAAATCAAGCTGCCTGGGATGTACAACCTAATGGTCTTTTCTGTCCCAACACTTAGAAGGCAGAGTTCAGATGCTTTCCAAAAGTAGAATCAACTCCTGAACCAGCTTTTTCTTACAGCTTCACTAGCATTTCACAGCCATGGTTTGTTGACCTTGAGAAAGTAAAAATTGACAGGCTGCCTGTTTGTTTTGGGATTTGTCATTTGACTGAATGGCGAGAGTACACATTTTTTGTGAGATGACGCATGGCTGAGCTTCTCACCTCAGACTCTCATTGACCATTAACCTAAGTAATTAAAAAAAGAAAATGAAACATCATGTTATCACTATACTACATGAAATATTTTTTCCAACATGGAGTTTCCTAATTTTTATTGCCAAAATATAAAAATAGGGCTTTGTTTACAAACAGTTATTCATTACTCCAGGAGTTGGATTTGATGATCCTTACAGGTCCCTTCCAACTCAGTATATTCTATGATTCGTTTTAATTACTGCTGCAAATCATCTTCTGCTTTCAGGGTCTTCAAAATACTAGTTCTATCCCCTCCCTTACCTACTGTATCACAAATGTATTCCTAAGTGCATACCAGTGGGAAGTTTGACTTAAACACAGCCAGTGTACTGCCAATGCAATTTTCTTGCATTTTTTCCCTTGCAGATGAGATAACTCACTAAGCTTCCAGTTCAGAATTAACAGAAGAATTTTTTTCTTTACATCCTTTTGAATTCTGTTTGCTTTAGAAAGGCACATGACTCAGTGGTTAAATATGAGCTGGATCCTAACATGCAAGTATGAAAAAACATGTCATTACATCTGAAAAAAAAAAAAAAACACCAAAAAACCCCCACTCATGTCCAAGCAACTTTTTAAAGTTTTTTTCATTAAAAGTTGGGGGTTTTTTGGGTTTTTGGTTTTTTTGGTGGGGTTTTTTTTGTTGGTTTTTTATTTATTTACACACACACACACTCACTAGGGATCTATAAGGTAACTAGCTATCTCAGGACTAGTCTACATGCATATTGCTGGTATTTGGTGTAGAGATACCTAGAGTTTGGGGCTGGGTTGTGTGGCGTTATTCTTTTTATCAAAATAGGTGCCGTAATTCAAACACAAACATGCTGGTTTTGTATTAATAGTAATGATGACACAATAGTACAATTATACCCTATAGAAGTAAGCTATACTGACACATGCAGCCATGTGCTCGTGATCACTTCAAAGAGATTCAAGATACTGCCACACCCAACTCTTCATTACTGCACCCCTCATCTTGGAGATTACCACCCACAAAGCTGAGCAACAGCCCCCTTCGATCTAACTAGATTAGTTTTAACCACCTTTGTTCTGGGACAGCTAGGCACTGCAGCAGACTAGGAAAGCAAAGGCAGTACAGTCCAATCTCCCAGGTAGAGTAAAATCACATTGAGGGGCAGCAGCAAAGTGCTAGCAGATGACTGCTGCTTCAACTTTACCAGAAAGACATGCTTTCTGCAGCCCTATCTACACCCTGGCTGTTCTAGCCAAGCCCGAACAAAACAACTTTTGTTTGTAGAGACAGCCTAGCTGCCAATTCAAGTTCAATAACTGGCTTTGGATTACAGTAGGCATGCCTGGACCTATAGGATAAAATTAATTTCAGTCAAGTTGGTCTATATCAGCTGTCAGGCTGATAACCTGCCGTCCTGCAGCAAAACAGATGCAAAGTAAACATAAATTAATTCATTATTCGATTGAATCAATACAAGGGAGGCACATAGCCAAGTATGTAAAATAAGGGGCAAAATGTCAGCTCTTATTAAAAAAAAAGCTTTCAAAGTTCTAAACTAAGAAATTAAGCAAGAAATTCAATATATATATATATATTTAGCATTGCTGAGGCTCATCACCCAACCTGAATGTGTGGAACAGGCCAAAGTTGGGACTTCTTAGAAGAGGCTACTCACACTTCCTTCTGTTCACATTTTCACCATGTTGCCTGTTTAGGCTGCAAGATCTATGAGGGTAGGAGCTATCTTTTAGAGCGTGTGGACCTCCACTCTACCAGTTGTTTGTTGCACTTGTTCTTACAGGCCCTGGAATGGGTTGTAAGTGAACAATACTAATGTCCTTTCTCAAAAGCATAGCACAAGTCTGCTTGTAAACTGTATCGCAGATAAAGTTTCCATCACACTTTTAACCATCAAAAGCTAACAAATCTTACTCTACAGTTCCACAAACACTTCAATCCAGCACTGCTGCCAAAAGAAGCAATGTCATCTGGCCAAAAAAAAGGTTAGTTTGAACCCATCTGGGTCCTCCAAGGCAGTTTACAACATAGCTGTGCAAATGCTTGTGTTGGCGCAAGGAATGGAGCAGCAGGACCGTTTCTTCAGGTGGCAGTGCCAGTTTTTACAGGCTGAAACCCATTCTTGAAAAGCACAGCCCGGGTTCTCTGAAGGATTTATCTTACAAAGCCAAGTTAAGGTAGAAAAGCTATGGGTCACCCAATTTCACTTGTAAAACTGCTAATGCTCACCTCTCAGGAATGCTGTGAGTTTAAGTATATTCATGTTTATAAGGCATTGCAGAAGCAAGATTAGCAAATATTTAACTTTCTCTCCTCCCTTTTCCCCTGCCCTGGCCACTAAGTATAACTCGTTCTGAGTTTCATATACTAAATCAATGACTTGGAGCAGCTCCTAGAAGGTAGCTCCTTGCCTGTAGGCCAGATAGAGGTCATTCATCATACACACCTATTCTGATTCAAAACTGTTCTGCAACATCGCAGTCAAAACAACTTCTAAACATATTGTACCCACCCTGCTGCAGGGAGCCGTGGAGTAGTCAGATTACCTCTACAGAAGCCATCCTTTCTCACCTTGATCTGGGGAACAGCTGCCCAGGCATAAAGGACAAGTAAATCAACTCCTTTTGCATGCAGCCCATGTGCAAACACATCCTGTCAAGCTGACAGGAACAACAACAAAAAGGAGCGTTTTTGAAAGGTACCCAATAAGGATGTTAATGGCATGCTGGAGGGGGAAAAAAAAGGCAACCTCAGTGTCATTAGCATAAGGGAAACACCATCAAAGTAAGGCAGTACACAGCTCGCTTTCACAGACTGGGTGCGAAAACAGGCATTTCGGTTATTTTGTTAGCTCTTCAAAGTCCCGCCATTTCTGAAAGCTAATAACGATTCTTGACTTCCCGTCGCCTTAAACATAGGCTAATATTTGATGGGTTAGGTGGAACTGTCTGATATAAGCAATACACTAAGGTACAGGTCCCTGAAATCAATGAACAGTTAGCATAGCTGAGCAGTGCAGAAGTTTTAGAACATCTGTCCCAATAAAGTTAAGACATTAAATTTAAGATAAATGCAACCTGTAGTTACATAAATCAAACTCTCAACCTTCCTGGGCTAAGTACAAGCAGATACTGTTCAAGAAACCTTTCCTATTAAGCCCCAATCCTGTTAATATTTATGCACACAGGAAGCCCTGCTGAAGTCATGATGACTATTCATATGCACAAAGTTAAACATGCTGCATAACTGAAAGTCTCATACCATAAAAACTTCATACATAAACGTAGAACCTAATTTGGTCACCTATACCCACATATATAAAAAACCCAGCATACAAAGTCTTGACACCACCCTTACCCGCCCCAACCCCGCCCCCCCCAAAAAAGTGGGGAAAACCTCTCAGTTGGGCCAGAGGATCTCAATACAAATGCAATCCAGGTAGAACCACTTTTTCTAATCATTGCTAAAAGTAGAAGTGCCTTCTATACACAGAAATACATATACAAAGAAGAATACATGTAAGTATTTATGAAGAAATAATAGGACGATTTCTACACCTTCTTGTTCCTTCTCTGTGCACAAAGTCAGGTATTTGTCACTTTTTTCATGGCATGGCAAATTTCTAACAGGATGTTCATTTACTCATCCCCTTCCAAGAGCAGTTAGCACTGAGTGCAGAGATGGGCTTTCCTACCACCAAACACACAAGTCAAGAAATGGAATGACGATGTTTTTCAAAAAAGAACTCATGGAAGCTTACTTCAGAAACTCCCAAGAAAATGAACACCACCAAAAAGTCCACTTGCTTTTGGATTTTATCCAGCTAATTGAGCCCACTTAATTCATCACCACAAAATGAAATTCTTAATGCATTCAATTAGTTGAAGTTATTTTCTTTCTACTGACTCCTGTAACCTCCTTTCTTCTGAGACATTGGCACTCACTGGACTTCTGCACTACAATTACTTCACACCTGCACAGTTTATTTCAGTTTTGCCTACCAAGGGCCACTTAAAGCCATTGAAGAGCCACCAACTAGTGACAGCTGGCAAACTCAAACCTGTCTCAGTAGTCTATCATATGTAATCAATTGCAAATAGAACTGCAACAGACCCATCCCATTATTTCCTAGCTAACACCCCCTGGGAAAACAAGCCAGCAAGCTTCCACTTTGAATCATGGAGGTAGGTTTGCCCCGTCCCTCCCTCCCAACTTCTTCCTCACCCCTCTCTTTGCATCAGTTCACTGCACTGTTTCAGCTTTTCAGCTTGATATCCGTTATGTTATGTCAGCTGTTACATTACGCTTAAAACAATAGGCTCCAGCTGGCTGAGGTCAGATGTGAAAACAAGGACCTAACAAAGCCATAGACCCTCCAGTTATACTGAAATTGAGATACACAGTGAATGTAGCACTTAATGACAAACTACTTTCCAGACATGTGGGCAAAGCATAAAGGAAACACCTGTCACTGCAAACATTACACACTAATCCAGATAAATCCTAAATTTAAAAATCTTTCTTTTCACTACTTGGCTCTACTATGCACCAGTATTTCACAGTTTAACATCTTTTTCCAAGACAGAATATGTATTACTCTGCTTGTTTACTAAAATATTAGATCCCGAAATGTGTATGATTTTAAAAAGAAATAAAAAATGTTTACCATGTTTCTTTTAGAGTTACCAAGGAAATGATCTGAGCTTGACAGGGATTTACACCCCAGAATAGTTCAGTCAAACTTTAACCCTTAAGTAGAAAGCTCAACAAAACAGAACAAAAGATGTAACGGTGAATGAAACATACTTTTTTTTCCAGTGATGGCATTTTCCTGGACACACCTCTGAACTAAATTTATTGAAGTGCATCTATACTAAAAACTAAGAAACCAAACACCAATATACTGTGTGACTTATGAGAGCACATACAAACTCAAGAGAACAGGTGAACTAACAGCAGTTCTGGAAGCACACCCCCCCTTACTTTTCAAGGCGCTGCATACAATGTAAAAGCAATGTTTTCTGAAGACTGTAGCACTACTGTAGTTCATATATGTAAAGTTAAGAAGCTGGGTCAGCACAAAAGGGCAGCCTGGAACTGTGTTCATTTCAGTCTTTGGCCAACACCTGCATGCTGCCAGCAAGGGAGATCATGTCAGATCATGTAGGCCACCATGCAGCCAGCAGCCAGCACCAATCTATCACCAGTGGTTGGAGCTGGCCTGCAATCTGCCACCAGTTCCACTGTGAGCTTGGATAAGGTTGCTCTTCCCAGAGTCTGTCTTGAGCCCCAACAAATGCTCAGTACTTTATAGCCATCTCATCCCAATGCACAGTAGAGATAATGCTAAATCCCAGTTCCTTTACTCACGGCAACTTAGTTGCAGGCTTTAGTTTATGACACTCATGTGCCACCATAGAACTTCAGGTACTGAAATCCATGAAGAGGGATTCTTTCCCCTCCCCCATACTTCTTCGACAGGGCAGAACTGGAAGTAACCAGTTTTCGGCATCCAGGCTTATCTTTATCAAATACATACTCCAGTCACAGACTAAAATTAGAATTCAGACCCAGAACATTTTGAACCTCCTAGAAGAAACATATGCCATACATGTAAAGAGAGTTTTCTTTTCTATAAAAATCACTGCTTATTCTTACCATATACACATAAAAAGTCACTTTTTGTGGTAACTTCAGAGAAGTTCAGTCAAATAAACTTTTTCTTCCCCCCTCCCCCCAAGGAAACATCTAACACAATAGCAGGAAAGGCATAACATACTGAAAATCTTTCCGTGTTAACAAGTTTAATATCTATTTCTTTCACCTCCATGCAAATACTTGTCCAATTCATTTCTGTGAAAGCTTTAATTGTTTTCACGTTTTTCTAAAATCGGTCCACATGACAAGAAAGCAAGTATGCCAAACAGCATGAATTCTGTGGCTACAACAAAGTGGCCAGAGTTGTCCCTGGCAGCAATGTCAACACGGCCCTTTTCTTCCACACTTCTCTCCTAGAATTATTTCTGTTGATTACTTGTTTAAAATTCCCCAAGCCCATGTGAAAAAACATCTCTTTATTAATAGTTCACTTCTTCCAAAAGATATTTTTATCTATTTCAGGACATCATCCAAGGTCTGAATCCGGCCAGCCCAGGCAGGGCAGAGCACGGTGCAATGCTGCCCTCTACAGAGTTTTAAAGGGAAACTATAGCACCCTTCTACAAGCGTTCGATTTTTAACTCGCCGAAGAGGAAGCAGCAGCTCATCTTTCCCTTACTGGTCTTAGCATACTTACCTTCGATATCACCTCTTCATTCCTTCCTAACCTTCCTCTTCAGCTCAGACTCACCTACACCAAACGATAACAGGCACTGGTTTTTTTCCCTTAAAGCCCATTTCATTAAGTTGCTTCAGCTGTCCCTACAGATAATCTTGCTTCCACTTTAAAACCATCTGACTCGGCTACCTCAGACCTGTCCAGAATGTACATAAAGCAGAATTTAAGCTGGACTGAAAGCATATTCACACAACCTTCTGAACCAAATTAATTAAAAACTTTTAACATTGCATTTACATTAAACATTTAATTCTCCTAGACAGAGTGGGGAGTTGAGAAGGGATTACTTTGTGAACAGCTGGAACAAGTTAAGATGTTACTACCAGGAGCATTGCAAACACCACAGCTGATTTTGCAATGAAGCAGATGAGGAGCACTCACATCATCTGCCAGCATCTCAGCTGCAAATATCAGAACCACAGACTGAAGTGCAGTGAGAAACACCCGGGTCCAGATCCAGAGGAAAGTACTCATTCTAGCTACTTGCTATACTGTCACCTAATGAAAAGAGGGAGTGCCATTTTCATTTCTAGTCATTTTTCTGAGCCTTCGAATCACTCACATTTGGCCTTTTAACTACAGACTAAAATGCAGAGAAGGTGACACTAAATGAAAGTTGGGATTCTCAGCTTCAGCTCTAAGTGGAGTGACAGAAAGGAAATGCTGCAGTGAGTGACTCCCTGGACAGGTCTATCTGCAGGTCCAGCAAAAGAAAAGGATTAAAGGGCACAAGTCCACCACACACAGGTCTTCCACTCCATCTGACCTCATCCTGGGTCAAGGCAGGCCAGGGTATGCTGCTGAGGCTACATAAACAAATTTTTCACTCTCTCAGCTATAGATGTTCTTTTGAGAGGGTCTGTAGACTAGATAGATTAGTCTGTAGAGTTACCAAGAGGCACCCTTTACAGACTGTAATCCCATTTAATTTTTCAAGGATTAAATGGACATTTAATTTTTCAAGGATGTTCTGGACATTGGTGTATTTTTGTAAGTCTCTGTCTTGGCCTTCTTAACCAATTAATTAAAAAAAAACCTGTTGGAACCACTTTAAGCTATTTGAACTGTTTGTTCTCAGTGAAGACCATCTTCAGAAACAAAAGCTGGAGGTATTTTTTCTCTCATGACCCAGAAAACACTCCAGCAAACAAAACCTAAGGCTTAAAGCAAAAGATTATATTAGAAGAAGTAAAAACTGGATTTCTTGTAGGCCTAGACTCTGAAATTATTCCTACATTTAAGAGGAAGTATCACAATGTCAGTAACATAAACGTTTAACCACCCAATTACCTTCCACCATAATTGATAACCTTATTTAATATGTTTAAAAATTGTATGATCTCTTCGGTATGCTGAGGTAGAAAAGGAACCTAGAAAACAAAGCTGGAAAGAGCTTACACTTTCATCATAAAACATACTACTTTTTTTTTGGAATCAGTATTGAAATGAGATTCCTACAAGAAAATAGCTTTTTCAGGCACACTAAATATCCCTTGGTTCAGCAGAATATTTAATCCCCTTGGATCATGCACTTGGATTTTCTTAGATCATGCTGAGATAACAGCGTTCTGCTGTGTTCTGGCACCATAAAATCCTTGCTTATGAAAATAAAAGAAAAATATGGCCTCTCTGGGAACATACATCTCTGAATTACTTTTTTCCATCGTTTAAATATTGTAGTCTCAAAATCAATTTTTACACAGAGATACCACATTCTCTTTATGAGTCATGGTAAAAGCTCTCCTGCACCACTATTTTAAATGGGCCAAGTGTACATATATGCCTCAAAATGACGATCCTTTCACAGTCTTGGCTCAGACTCCAGTTCACGCTGGGCAAGTGCCAACGAGTTCCTGGAGTCAAACCCCTCCAATAGCACCATCTAGTGAAAAAAAAAAGATAAACACATGCAAATTTAAGCAGTTTTCACTGCATTCTGGAAACTAACAAAAGGCCAGTTCTCTCCTAATCTCCCATTACAACTGCATTTAGGTATAGCTTTCATCAAGACTCTTTGCCTAGGGAAGTGTGGTGACAAGTAGAGAAAGATTCAACAGTTAATTGTAAGCTTTTTGTCCAAAATTGGAACACCACTTGGAACACATATAAGCTTTCCCTTGTTTATTTTTCCAGTGTGAACCTTGCATTTTTCTAATTGCGACGAAAAACAGAAGCATTTTTAAATGCTTTAAAATAATTGGTAACCTAACATGTTCCATTTTCTCCTCTGGTAGTGGGAGGTGATATCGTAAAACAAGCAGCTCCAGAGTAAAAATGAAATAAAATATCATCTCAACAACCTTTTCAGATCTTATTTTCTTATAGCTTTAATATATTATATGAATATATTATTGAAGCATAATTATTTTAGAGAGAATTCTACCCTATATAGGAAATTATGCCTATATAAAGGATAATCTGCTCATGGACAAAGCTTTAGTAATTCTGCCTTCAGAACACAGGCAGGGAATGGTGGACTCAGTTGTATAATCTTGAGAATAACGAACTAAAGATCTCTAAGTGTTACTTTAAAATTTAATCTCACAGAGTACACACTCATCAGGCACTGTAATTCAAGTTTCATGGAATGACTTGCAGTCTCATAAACCTCAAATTCCACATGGCCAAAGGTTCCCTCCCTCTCACCACCCCAGTTACGCTCCAGCAGAAAAAACCTTCTTCAAATTCCCATACTCCTCCTAGTAGGTTGCTGCTACACCGCTGCTCCTTTGAGATGTCTCTCATTCAGTGTTAGTTTGTAAATCAACTTGTTTCCCCACTCTGCTCACCTACAATGGCAATTAGTTACCTACTTTAATTGTATGGCTCCAAATAAAAACTACTATTGTGGTATAACTAAAAGCCCCTCTAAAACACAAAAAAGAAATTAATTCCTACTGGAAAGCAGTAGAGAGTGCTCTCCTAAGCTTTAATGAGTCTCCTTACATCACCATTTGGGTTGAGGCTTGTGCTGTGTTTTTTCCTGTTTTGGTTTTTAATCCCAGTAAGCTCTTACACTCTGTTTTACTTCTTTCTTTGCATTTTAGTTTCATTCCAACTGCTCACCTATGATTAACTCCAAAACCACCGCCCCCCAAGCATTTAGCATTATCTTCGACAGCGTGAAATGATACATTAGAATCACAGAATCGTAGGGGTTGGAAGGGACCTCGAGAGATCATTGGGCCCAACCCCCCTGCCAGAGCAGGCTCCCTAGCTCATATTGCACAGATAGGCATCCAGTTGGGTCATGAATATCTCCAGAGAAGGAGACTCCACCACCTCCCTGGGCAGCCTGTCCCAGGGCTCTGTCACCCTCACTGTGAAAAAGTTCTTACGCATGTTGGTGCGGAACTTCCTGTGCTCCAACTTGCAGCCATTGCCCCTTGTCCTGTCAATGAATGAAAGTAAAACCTTAAAATAAGAACAGGGGAGAAAATTTTATTGAGTAGATAGTAACAGGAACCAAATTCTGACATTAATATTTGTACCACAACTCTCCTGAAAGACCAACTAACACTGGATAAAGCAGAGATCACACTGACTCACCTACAGCTTTGAACCAATGGATCACTGTAATCCCCTTATGTTTCTTGAAAATTGCCACAGTTAAGCTTTTAAAAGAAAAACCAGTATCAGAATACAGCAACACAGAAGAACAGAACAACTGCTGAATTCCCAAGAAACCAGAATAATAGGATTTTAATGAAACAGCACTGGTTATGCTGTCACTGGAAGTTATTTCACTGAACCCACACACAGTGTCCATATAAAATATTATGAAATATTGTGAAGATGACTGAGAGATTAATCACAAGTGAAATTCAGCACAGAACTTGGCAAAATTATCCACAACCACTAGGTATGGCTAACCACCCCCCCTAAATCTGTACAAAAAGAAAATGTGAACTACAAAACAGAGAAGGTACTTGATGCAGAAATACATGCATAGACTCTTAGCTGGAAACCAATTATAATGTTACACCTAAGAGTTCAAATCTCTTACAAGTTAATTACAAATTTGTGCTACATCTGGCTGGCAACCAGTCACCAGGGGTGTTCCTCAGGGTTCAATTCTTGAACCAGCCCTTTTCAATATATTTATCAATGACCTGGATTTGGAGTTGAATGCACCAGTAGCAAGTTTGCTGATGATACCAAGCTGGATGGTGCTGTTGACTCTCTTGAGGAACAAGAGCCCTTGCAGAGGGATCTATCCAGATTGGAGCATTGGGCAGTGGTTGATGGGATGAAATTTAGCAAGTGCAAATGCAGATTGTGTGTCTAGGACAGAGTAAGACCAGGCTTGAGCAAACGCTGGGAGAGGAGGCTGGAGAGCAGCCCTGCAGAAAGGGACCTGGGGGTGCCGGGCACAGCAGCTCCATATGAATCAGCAGAGTGCCCTGGCAGCCAAGAGGGCACACAGTGCCCTGGGGTGTGTCAAGAGAGGGGATTCTCCCACTGTATTCAGCGTTGGCGTGGCCTCACAGTGAGTCCTGTGTGCAGTTCTGGGCCCTGCAAATGTAAGGAGGATGTGAAGGTCCTTGAATGTGCCCAGAGGAGAACAACAAAGCTGGTGAAAGGGCTGGAAGGAATGTCCTGTGAGGAGCGGCTGAGGACTCTTGAGTTTGTCTAGTTTGGAGAAAAGGAGGCTGAGGGGAGACATTGAGGAGCAGGGGGTGCTGAGCCCTTCTCCCTGGAATCCAGTGACAGGACTCGTGGGAATGATACAAAGCTGCACCAGGGGACGTTCAAGACTGGACATTAGAAAGCATTTCTGTACCAAGAGGGTGATCAAATACTGGAACAGGTTTCCCTGAGGGGTGGTTGATGCCCCAAGCCTGTCTGTAGTTAAGAGGCATTTGGACAATGCCCTTAATATGATTTAACTTTTCATCAGCCCTGAGAATTGGTCAGGCAATTAGACTAGATGATCATTATAGATCCCTTCCATCTGAAATAGTCTATTCTATTCTAAAGATAATATACCAAGCATGAAGATACCTTAAATAGAAATAGTGTGTTTGACACTAAATTTAATATAGTATATTCTTACGGTATTCAGATAGGTATAAATATTTAGCATATTAAATAAACTGAAAAAAACTTTTTACATTTGGTGGGCATTTTAACTGATGTTTTCATGTTAATAATTATATCATATGTAACAATGGTGTTATCAGTGCACAGCTACAAGAACTATTTTTAACAAACATTTAAATTTTCTCAATACCATGACAGTGTTTTCATAAGTAAAATAATAGTCATTTATTTACAAACACAGAACTCAATATGTACTCTACCACTGAGGTACAACAAATATATAAGTGTTTGGTATGTTTAAAAGCATGTCTCTCCAACTAAAACTAAAGCTCTTGAATAAAATCTAAGCTGGCAGGACAGTAATACTCTCAGAGCATTTCTTGATACATATCTCTTGCACACTAGAGTACTAGAAACAAAAGATAACTTTATTTTCTCTACTGAAGTGAAAACACATAAGACAGGTAGAGAAAGTTGCCTTAGCTCTAAAGTTAATGAAAACACATGAGTCTTCCACTTATGAAAGTTGGATTTTACATCAACTAAAAGAAAGGGCTTACACTAAGTTTTTTGCTCCCCCTACCATCAAGTGCCTGGTCTTCAGTATGGCTGAAAAATGAATAATCCAGAGCAATCTGAGAGATTCATGCTTAATTAGAAGAGCCTTGTGTGTTAGACAGAAAATAGATGCCCCCAGTATAAGCCATATAGGGTAAGACTTGGATTTTGTACTACCATGACTTCTGGCGTCTCTCAGGCTTTACAGATTCATTAGGAAAAAGCAGAAAAGCCTCTTGTCAATTGAACCATAAGAAACATTTTGTGATACACTATTAGCTCAGGAGATCAGAATTTGCACATTAAGAACAAACATGCATCAATCACATTAATGTCCACATACATACCATCCAAAATAACGTTCCTGTAGCAAGAGCTGCATACTGTTCAATCGTAGAAAGCACACTGAAGATAAGGCATATCAGCACAATAAGGAAGCTGTAAAGAAAAAAAAAAAATTAAGAACCATAATGCAGTCTAGCAGGTACCTTGAGGGAAGACAGATAATTACACTATTACAAATTATCTGTATGCACAGAAGTGTCTTTGGTACCGGATCATCTTAAGACACAGCTTGTAACTTTTGAGTGATCCTGCTTCATGTTGGATTGTTTATTTCTCTTCAGATACCAAGATTTTGGGCTGGACATTACCAAATGAAACCACACAACGGCATTAGCTTTCATCTACCACTAAGACTTGCTGTTTCCTAGCCCCTCAGGTAAACAGCACTCCTTGTTCTTTCCAATCCTAAGGTCTACTACAGCTGACTCACCATGCCCACCCCAACAGATTTCAAATGTTTGCCTTTTTGCTGTTCCAAATTTTAATTGGGATTTCTCTTTCCATTTAGTAAGTCAGAGCTTATTAGGCTCTGGCCACACTGTGTTTTATAAACAGTCCCCCAAAGGCCTCAGATAAATAAAATCTGACATTTGGCATCTGAAACACAACCTAGGACTGATTCAATTTTTAAATAAGATTTCAAAGCAACTATCAGAGAGAGGGAGAAGTATAAGTGTGTGTCTCTTTCTCTTGCTTGAGTGAGTCTTTCAGGAGGGCATCCTGGTTCCCAAGGAAAGATTTGTGACAGCCCAGGAGTTACAGCAAATTCAGCCCAAGTGTCTGTAGACCCAGGAAGCCACTTCCAAAAACCCTTCCCTGAGCAGCTGCAGATGTGCCCAGCACCCCACTTGCCTTGAAGGAACATAAAGCATTTGTGAAGTAAAACATCGAAGACATGAACTGGAAACTACCCACCACACACCAGGCACAGGCAGCTTCCAGCCCCTAATTAACTGCATATTTCCTTTTAAAACGTTATATGAGCAATGAAGAAGACTTAAACCACCCACTTATTAAACACATAGCTGGTTGTTAGAGGTATTTTTCACAATTCTATTGAAAACACTACCAATCCTGTGCACTTGACAGAAACTTGCTGCAAAATCCAGTAAGCCACCCCGCCTCACATTACAGATCTCTAAAATGGTTACTCTTCCCCATCCTCTCAAAAACAACCACAAAAGAGAATTGCCATAATAAATAAAACTGAACTCAAGAAGAAAAACATGAAACCAGGACATCAGTGGTTGTCAGTTGGTATGGTACAGCTGAATTCACACTGAGCCTTTATCTTTTTTCACTTAAGTGATGCTTTTTAAGACCAAGCACTCAAGAAAACAAAAGTGTGTCAGGGTTGACATTTAAGCTATTTTGTCCAATGGTCACTTCAAAGTACAGCACGTAATTCCACTGCACACATACACAAATGATATTGCAAACACATTACGAAATTGTGAAGAGGAAGTTCATAGGTACAAAAAAATCCAATTAGTAAGTGCTAACGAATGGCTGTTACTAGTGTAGAGATTATCATATATAGACACTAACACACATGAGAATATACTTTTACCTAGTCAAAGGATAAATCTGTGGGTATTTCTGATTTGTTTCTAAAATGTTCTCATTTTGACTTCTATCTGTAACTTTGGCCACTCTTGGATAAAAGTATGGTGTACAGACAAGGCAGGGGAATACAAAGATGAGACAGTCATTTGAAGCATAAATGCTCCCCCAGCATCTAGCCTTCCTATCTGCAATATTCCCTCAATCGCTTAAGACCGATACGCGTGACAACATGAACATAAATGGGCCCAGTTACACACAGGTAGCTAACGGTGTCTGGACAAGAAGTCCAACATTCAGGGAGTACTAGTTCAAACAAGTTGCATGGGATGGTGCAAGCTGTCTACCAACTAGATCTCAATCGATAGCAATTACTAGGTATCCCTTAATAGTAGCAGAGACTTGTTAGAAGCGTTACCTGGCCAATACATGAAACCACAGGAGGGCACCAAAGCAAAGACTATCCCATTTCTCAACTTCTAAACACACACAACTAAAGAGAACGTAATAAGGATTAAAGGTGAAAGTTTGTGTACCTAAGTGACAGGAATATAAACTGAGGGTACATTGCTTGCCAAACCTCTTTACTTCTTACTATTAGAGAAACTGAAGGTTGGCATAAGAACTGCACTGAGTGCCAGTCAGCGCATTACCTGCTTTTACAGGTGTTCATGCACTTGGATCCTTTTCAGTATTGCAAATCTATTTTTTTACAGCCCCAGGAAAACTCTTGAAATTTATTATTGTGCTTTCTATAGGCTGAAGCATGAGATGCCTTCATACCCACAAATACACACTGCCCCAAGCAGAACAAGGATGGTCAATCAGATATTATGGCTTCTCATCTGTTTCTTTGGCATTAGAAGAAGAGTGGTGGCAAAGAGCTTCTTTGGCATTCTCACAAGCCCCTTTAGTACAGATGTGCCAGTGGAGCACCCTGTCACACTGGCATCACTATTTAACTTCAATTGCACATAAGGAACAGAGGATGCAAAATTAAGAGAGAAAAAAACCCCACATGGTCCTTCTCTGGCATCAGCCTGCTGTTTATTTCCTTCTGACACTTTGCTCCTACCCTGTTTTTGTTTCAGTACTACTAGATTTCCTTCTCCACTTCTGAAGTGTAAGGAGGGAGTGAGGCACCAGGAAAATGGAAAACAGGAAAAGTTTCCCATATTTTTTCTTTTTTTGACAGTTACCTCCCTCCTCTTTAGCCAGAAATGTAGTGCAGATTCTCAGTTACTGCCTACTTTCACTTGCTGTCAGCAGACAAGTCCACAGTAGTTAAGTAGTTACGAACAACAGCTGCAAGGACAGACTCTGCCTCAAACTTAATTTCCCCACGATGATTTTCACGGAGAGTAAATTCAACTCTCAAGCCTCAGAAAACTTCCACTACTCATGTGAGAGCTGTGATTTCCACCCTCCTTCCACCAGTCCTGTAACTGAACTGGTATGAATTTTCACAGGGAAAATCAAATGTACAACCCTGATAACTGAAGATAAAATTTTAAAGACCCCAAATTGATATTTTTTTTCATAGCAAAAGTTACAATTTTTCACATGCTTAAAATAAGCATACTGCCCACTCTTAATATCACGTTAGTGTGAGTGCTATTGCTACATTTTCCCAGATGCTAAGCATGCAAACTGCTCATCCAAACAATTAATATCGGACAAACTAATGAAACCAACTTACAATAAGAAGAATTAGACAGATTACTAATAGACAGGTCTATCAGCCTTACTCTAATAAACAACATAATTCCAGATAGCCACATTGAAAGCTGCACATCAAAGCTCTGTCATCAGTAGAAAGAAACTGAACCCCTTCAGGGAGCAATTTATAGTCCATTTTTCAACTGTTGAGCAGGCGAAGGCTATGAACACGGACATTTAAATTAGGCAAATTAAGTGTGTGCTATCCAGTGTACATGCTAATACCAAAACACTTAGACTTCACAAAATAATCATTTGCTCTTCACTGGGTTGTAGCCAAGCTGCATTACTTTAACACAGAGAGAAAACCACATAACTTAACCAGCCTTGCTTATCTGTCTCACAGTAAAAAATTAAAAACATCTTAGCTCTCACTTCTTTAGTCCCAGAGTGATATATAAGACAGAAGAATGGTTTAACTAGTAGCGTCAGCGACTCTGGAACTCTTTGCTAGGCATACAGTCCCATGCCAGTGTCACCAGTTGCATATGGAGTAGAATAAACATTCACCATTGCAGCTGCCCTAGTGACTCCTGCATATTAACTTTTTCCTCTAAAGGAGGCAAACAGCAGAAGACCAGAATTTCTTTAACTGTAGCAGTGAAGAAAAGGCCTCTTAGAAAATACCAATCTCATCTCTTGAAACCTGTGGCTCATTTACCTCCTATGCACAAATGTGACCATCTTCAAGAAGGGAAGCAGAGCAATGAGTTCAGCTTTTCATCAGCTCTGATCTAACTCTCAGTTTGTGGGGCCAAGCAAGCATTAGAGATGAGGTGATAGCAAGTTTTTCATATGGCCTGTCCCAGGTTACAAAGAGGCATCTGCCTGCATGTAGATAAATCAAAGATCCTGCATCTAAAACCTGCACTAAAAACCCCTTTGCTCCTGTCTAACAGCGCTATGTTACTTTTAAACTCAAGTATTTTTCAGGCTTCTGGATGTGAAGCCATGAAGCAGTGTGGATACTAACACTTAAAAAACAGCAGATATTTTCTTTCATGGACTCAGTTTCCAGCAAACTAAAACAAGATGACCCGTTTCCTTTCAGGCCACCAGCAGTTTTAGGAGAAGCCAGTTTCTGTGCTTGTCTCTGGTTTCTACAGGCACTGCACACCTGGTAGAATCATACCCAGAAATGGAGCTATGTCAGTACACAGCTCTCAAGCTCACATATGCCCAAGCCAATCAACAGACTTGTGATGTGCATTTACACCACACTACCCATTAAAAAGGAAAGTATGTACGTACACACAGGTGTATATAGACTTAAAGGAGACAATGGGTTCACAGATGTGCCTATTTGGGCGAACATACAAAACAGTAAAATTGGGCTTACTCCATGAAGTCAGCCAGATGATTTAGATACTTTTTTTGTCTCAAACAGGTTTGAGAAGCCAGAGCACTACCAGGAAAGAATCATGCAGCTGACAGGTAAGCATGACCAGCTACTATATGCACTATATTTAGTAATATATAGGAAATGTAAGGAATATATTAAGAGCTAAATGTGGATTTAATTGTTTCTGACTATTCTACAGTACATTTCAACTTTCAGACTTATGGCATTTTCACTGACCTCAGTGGCAGCTGCAGAAGCCTGACACATTACAGGTAGCTATCGGTACTTTGCAGCTTGCAGCACAGAGTTGCTTTTTTTTTTTTGCTCCTGTACTTAACTATGGTTTTAGAACCTTAGCATGTCTTTTTTGTGTCTTGAAACAATGTGTGAAATGATCAAAGGAACAATTAACCATTTACTAAGAGATAACAATGCTCATTTAGTAAATGTCACAGGTAGGAGAACTGATAAAGGTTTATAAAAAAATGTCTGGTGATACGACCAGGAACATTTTTTTTAAAAAGTGCATGAGACAAGCTGGAAGTGCTTACTCACCAGATTAACATAGGCTTATGCACACACAGCCATTATCACCAAACCCAGCATTAAAATGTGGGTGGATTTTATTCCTTCTTGTAGTGTTTCTTACACATTCCCTGTGGGAGTCTCTCCATGAACCTGAAGGAGGTCGGCATTAGGCCCTAAATTAAACTGAAACCTCAAACACATTTAATAAATGAGAAGGGAGATACAAAGGTCAGCTCAATTTATATAAAACTTGAGGTCTAACCCTCCAGGAAGACAGCCAGTTTTTTCTTGTTCAATGTCCCATAAGACTCGGCTTAAGTCTATTCTTTATTTTTGAAAAACTTTTATTCATTCCATCTATGAATCTTGACGGTATCCAACTATCAGTGCCGTTGCATGCAGGGAATACTATTTTAGCTTATAACTGCTGGAACTGTACTCTTTTTTTTTGCATGAGGTCAATGGCTAATTGTAGTTCATCCTCTCTGCCTACTGGAGAAAATAACTGAAAATAAATATTCGGTAAATGAAAAAAAGTATCTTGGGTCCTTGTATGTCTTCAGTAACATTCTACTTAAGCCTCCTTCTTGAACCCATGTCTGCACCTTCCTTTTGGGCAACTGGACTGGCTGTCTTTGAATGCAAAGCTTTGTTCAGTCACATGAACAAACATTGTTCAGTCACAATTAACCACCAACCCTGTAACTCAGGGGGCGAGTTAATTTGGTTTCAGGGGTTTTTTTTGTGGGGTTTTGATTGATTTTTACAGAGTAAAAAACTTTTTTGCCATTTAACTGTTAATTTTGTGAAAGGTTTCACTGGTAAACAAGGTATACAAACTTTAACATTCTCCAAGCATACAGCTTTAGAACAACTGAAAGCATGACATTGAAAATGAACATTAGCGTGCAGATTTAAATATGGGCAGATCCTTGTTTTGTTCATAATAATCTGCAAACTATCAAGCTGCTGCACACCCAGTTCATGTTAATTCATTAAAATACACAACAGCATCATTATTTCATCTTTCATCTCAACAGTTTATACATACTGACGCTTTTCAGATTCAGGTCCATGGTATCATAAGACGGCATTTCCACAGAGTTTTCCAGGCAATAAAGAGTTATTGCAATGAGAATTTAGAGATACAACTTCAAGTAACGCATACATTGAAGAGAGGGGATCACTCTTTTACTTTGTAGTGTATTTTGTCCCATTGCAGGCCAGAGAAGTCATTCTTTAAGTAATTTTCACCAGGAAAATTCTGATGAAAAACCTGAAAATCTTTATATTGCTACAAGTGAACATGAATCCCTAACTACTTCATAGAGTACCAAACAGCCATTTCCACAGAGCAACTAGGCAAACATTCACACTAATCCATATTAAATCCTTTCTTACTGCAGCTAGGCATCAGTCTTTCTTGTTCTTTCATTCAAGGCATTTTGGGACTGCTTGAGAAAAAAAAAAATCTAATAAAAAGGGAGAAGTTAGATTGAAAATAGATAGAACTTGATTGTAGGACAACTGACAGCAAGAGAGGAAAGGACTCTAGATGATAAACACATTACTAGAAAGCTAACACAGAATGGCAATTTATTTTATGGGATCAACATCAAGGTATAGTGTCAAGTATAAATACCAGCTGGTGCTTTAAAGTGAGAAACTCGAGGCTGTATTTTATCAAAGAAACAGGATTTCACCATTTCATACTTTCATCCTTAATGAAATTCACACATATAAATATCCTGTACACATAGGTCTTACACTGAACTCTCTAGCAAATCTGACCATAGAGCCCAGTAGCCTACACAAAACATAGCTGACAATGAAACAAGTTTTTTTTAAAAATGCACCTTAGTCCTGATAAAAAAGAAAAGTGGGGATTTCAGTCCTGGCCATGCACGCTCTTTGCACAGTTTTCCTCTAAGAACCCATCCTAGCTTTTTCTGGTTTGTTTTTGAGACAGGGGAAGGAAGGAGGGGTACAGCCCCTTGCCATCATCCATCCTCTCTGCAGCATGAGGATGCCCAGCAGAAGGGAAAGCGTACTTGCATTCATGCAGAGAAGCATGCTTCCCTCCAGGAACAGGCTACAATAGTTTCCTGTACAACGCATGCTTCCTCTCCGCTATGTCCTACACGGGTCAAGCTAGTAGACAGATCACTGTTCTCAGTTGTCACTTGCCATCAAAAAGCCTTCAACAGACAAAGTGCAAATGCTCTGTTTGCATTAGCATAGATCTATCAGATAGAGCTTCCTGTTAGTATGTATTTGTTCCAACTGTAAGGCAGAGCACAGTTGGTGCTTCCTGCAGGAAACAATGGCATAATTTTTAACCAGCTCCTTGTCAAAGAAATACCGTCTTCTAGCTCTCGTGTGAGAAAGCAGTTTTAGCATGCAAGGAAGATCATACTCAATACAGGCCAGCCTGATACTAAAACAGAGGCCAGCTATACAGCTAATAAGCAAGGTTTCTATCACATCTATATGGCTGTTCTGGGAGATTAGTGTCTGTAAAAATAATTAAAATTATGGCCAGTGTACCAAAGCCCACACTGAATCAAAATTCATTTAGGATACAGCACCAGAATTATTGCAGGAAAGGCATTTAAAGTCTTGGCAAAGGGTATGGTTACAGCAGAAATGCAAACCAGACATCAAGATGCTTCAAGAGGAAAGGTTAACTGCCCACAAAAAGCAATGTTATTGCATCCTGCAACAAGGTATTGGTTCTTTTGAGAACAGGCATAGTTGAATAGGAAAAATACGATACGTACTGCCTAAGCCACTGGAAAAAGTACATACTACATGTAAAACAAGTGTGTTGAAGAGATGAGAACCACTAGACTGCAGGAACTTCAGCAGTGCTTCTCAGATGATTCATGACAAGCTTCTAATGCATCTAATCATTAAGATGAAACCACAACAAAGCAATGTGACAGCCATGGAAGGAGTAAGCCCACATGTGCGATGGGGAAAGGATGTCACCCAACACTACAAATTGAAAGAATTTTTGCAGTTCTTTTTACTTGCACCTCAGGCTTAACAAGCGAATAACATTATTGTGCTCTGACTTGAAAATTAGAAAAGTACAGTGAACTTACAGTAAAACAATCCTCTCAGTTCCACATACAGGTTTCCCCAAGCCCTGCAGGAGCCCATCATTCAAAGCAGAACTCATCATCCATCTGCACGTTCCAAAAGACTTCCACTGCTGCACATCAGTTGCCTGCTGCTATAACACACTCCCCATCTCAAGGTGAGCACCAAGGCTAAAGTCAGCCTATACTTGGTTTTAAGCATTCACGCAGGCTTAAGAAGAGCTGAACCATGGCTTTTCAGCTGCCCAGACCAAGTCACTCGGTGGTGGCAGCACCAGCAGGAGAACAGGTAGCATCCCTCAAAGGATTTGGGACTAAATCACCCTTACACTGTGCTAGTTAGGGCAGACATCTGACTCATTTCAGACAGGCAAAACCAAGTATAAGTTGCAAACAGGCTTTGGATAACCAGTTGCAAACCACCACTGAAAGAAAACCATGTGTTCTTACTGCAGTAGAGGACTTTCCTTTTTATCAGCCAATTTTGGATAAGTTTCATTTCAATGAGAGAGGAAAAAAGAGATAGGAGAAATAAATTCTAGAAATTCAGGGCCAAAATACCAGTAACACTTATTTTCTAGATGGAGTTCCATGCAGTCAGAGGGCTCACTACATCACTCCTCCACTTTTCTTGTGAAAGCAGATTCAAGGCAGAGCTTAAATAATGTCGTATCCAAATAATAGCACTAAAATTTCTGAGTCTTTGTAAAACCCAGCTTCTGAAAAATTGCCACACATGCCTAGACTATTGCTCTGCTTTTTAATTTTAACCTAAATGAAATAAATTTTTCTAGATAAAATACTGTACTTTTTTAAAAAAATAGACCTGAAATTACTTTCTCTAAATATACCATATTTCTTTAAGCAAGCAGCAATGTTTACTCGTAATGGTTTCTCTTGTCTGGGCTGGCTGGACACTATTTCGATGTTAGATGAAGTTATCTAACAAAGTATATTCAAGAGCTGTGTGTAGTACCCCTCTTTTTGTAACACAAACCCACACCCCCCCTCCATTTGCTTTCATTGCAGCAGTACTGCTACAAATCACTCTCCCAATTAAAGACCCAAGGACATTGTATTATGCCTCCTAAAGCATACGCATCTTATAATGCTGCAGCAAAATTATACTCGGTCAGCTCCTCAGCTCACAGAACTGCGTGCTTAGTAACCAGCTTCTGGATATTGCACATAACCAAGTAAGAATCTATCCTACCCCAAAGTAGTAAAATAAGGCTGAAGGGAAATGTTATCATCACACCTGTGGAGGGAAGCATCATCCCACAACATTGTACAAATTGTTTATTAGTGCCTGTAAACCTATACACTATTTTTATAGGCGTACAAGTCAGGACTTATGCTTGTAGATGTTCTATAAAGAAACACCCACATAGGTAGCTCACTAAAACCACTCTACAACAGCAAAACAATACTGATATTTTTGACAGCACCCTTTATCTTTAGTTGTGAAGAGTGCGAAACAGCAACAGGGAATAGAGCCAGACAGATAAATATAAAAATGGGGGAAAGTAATCAATACCTTGAGCTACTGATCTGGCAGATGCTTAATTTGATTTATTTCAAATATTACAAAAGTGATACCAGACCTGAGAAACTCTGGCCTACCCTCTCACCTGACCCCCCAAATGCCTTTCCACACTCTTTTCTAGTGAAACAACTGTATCTGAAAGGCACTTTTATCAGTTCTGGCAAGTAAGATGAAGACCGTGAGAAAGATCTAAAGCTGGGATAAGTATTCTCACTGCCATTTCCATTCTGGCCCTCTGCTTTAATTATCCATAGGTAAAGCTGACAGATGCTTTCACAGAGATCAGCATTGCTGCCTTCTTTTGAGCTTTTCCACGGTCAGTTCTCTGTCACACATTTCTAGATGTGTTGGGGAGGGGAGAAACACGGCACCTTTAATGCATCACAGCTTAGAAGCAAGGAAGAAAAACTACCAGATAGGCTCACATTCTTAAGATGAAAGCAGAGGAATTCAGCAGATAAACATATTTTGATTTCCAGAGAGGAGAAAGTGTTTGCTGAAGGGAATACGCAACACTCGGAAGTTATGGCAACTTGACTTTAGTTTGCTTTAGGCATGAGGGAAACGGTAAGTGCTCCTGGAGGAAGAGAATTAAGAGTCTAGAAATTAACAGGCAGCTTTTACATTTACAGTGCCAGAATCTTTCTGAATATACAAAAAACCTCTGTAACAACCATGTGCTACGAACTACAGAAACTCTCAATACTCCTTTTCCTCAAAAAAAAGACAAAATAGATTAAGTTCCCAAAATGCAATCCATGCTATGCTTAAAAAGCTTTAGCTTCACATTCTCATCACAAAATAGACAGCCTTCCAGGCTGAGAAGGATGAGGATAATTATTTCAATGACACCTGCAGTCAAGTTAGCTGTCTACTACTGGGCTAAAAATTCTTGTGTATCATTTGAACACGTTTTAAAAAAAAACAACCACACACCAAAACAACATTCAATGCTTCGATCTATAAAGTTATTTTACTCTTTCAGAAATAAATCCCACAAATCCACACAATATCCCCACTGGCATATTTGTAAATATCATGCACATTGTGAGCAACAATACAAGAATCAGTGATAACTGAGGCAAAACAAATTTGGCTGTATCAAACAAAACAGTATTTTCCTGAAAGTGCAAAACTGATATGACCTGAGCCAACTGTTTCTGTTAATTGCCATCACTAATCATTTGCAAACCAAGAGCAATCTTGGCAGTGTCAGCATATAAGAAAATCTAAAGTTTGGTACTTAAATATAAGAGACTTTATACTTCAGTGTATCAGTATCATTCCTCTAGTAGCAATCATCTATTGCTAGCAGCATGGGATACCTTACTGAAAACAGTGATACAAGAAAAGATTCACATTCTTTGGCACACAATAATAAATTAAAATCCAGTTAATTGCTAGCATTGCAAGGCCCGATATTAGAAGTTTTTAATGTATATCCAAGAACTACTTCCAATTGCATTGAGGAAAGCATGCAGTACATTTGCAACATTAATATGTCAAAAATATTACATTTAGGACTAAAAAGAATTCCACCTTAAGCTTTATAAATACCAGAAGTATTAGGCCATTAAACCATAGTGCATATTCTTTCAATTCCTGTACATTTCTTTTTAAATCATGAATACTTCTCAGTATATACTTCGCTTTGTATGTGGTCCTGGGCAATGAGTAAATCAGAAGTTTGTGATACATAAAGCTAAGTACAGGGATGCAAGCCTTTATGAGAGACAGACCTTGAAGAGCGCTCTGCCGGAAATCACCATTTCATGGCTAAACTACCAGGAAATCTAAAATGATGATTTTCTGTCAAAGTTCAGTGCCCTTGACATTAACCTGCCACTTCAAGTGTATGCTTAGAAAGTGTAATTAAAATGTTTTGGTATGATCTACCAACATATTAAGAACAACCATTTGAGTAACATCTCACCTCATGTCAAAATCATGTTTTAAGATACTATTCTTGGACCTAAATGACTAGATATTTTAAACAAGTACTAACAACACTGCAGCAGCATCCAAAACCCTAAGAAAATTGCAGGGTCAAGTTCACCCAGCTGAGATGTACTCCAGAAGATGCATATCCTTCTGTGAGCACAACTGGCTACAAGTCGAGGTATTCAGTAAGATACTCTCCAGTAGCCATTTGCTTCGTGGTACCTATGTATTATTCTACCTGTTTAGCTTTCCATCGTGGGAAACTACACCCAATAGATTCTAGTGGCAATGTGCTAAGGGTAAAAAGTGGAAACAAAAGCTGAAGAGAAAAATATGCTACCATAGAATTACCCATCAAGAACACTGAGCTTTTTGCTTCAAAAAGCTAGCAAAAGCTACTAAAAGCAGCCTAATATTTTGAAAGCGGTTCTGGAAGTGCATCACAACCAAACCATTACACTTACTGTGCACCGAACACATACATAAAACTCTCCTATGTAAGGATCAGATTTCATGTACGTTCATCATCTGGGAGCTCGCTCAGCCATGATTCTTTTGAAAAGATTTTCAATGTAAAGCGCTGACCCCTTTTGAACATGTAGTTCCAGTTAGATATCCCAATCACTCGACTTTTATTTTTTTAAAGCTGAAGTAGTACCATACTTCATTTCCTTTAAGTCCACAGGAGACAGATGGGTTACTCATTCTGTTTTATCAATGTCAAAACCCAACCTGCAATAATTAAAATTGTTTTTAATATTGTTGTGAGAAGGCTGAGGAACACCAGTAATGCCAAATAGCATTAAAGAAAAGCCAACGGTACAGCGTAAGCCTGAAGGACACGGCTTGATTACGGACGTTATTGAAATGGCACCTGTGCCATTGGAGAATACTTCTCATTGCAGTTTCACCTTCATCAGTACAAACAAAAGCATTGTTCTACTTGGAAACTCTTTGGCAGCAGATTTGGGAAAATAACAAAGTATCTCTAATGTTCATAGCACATAACATTTGTTTCATAATCTGATGGAGCAGAATTAATTTCTTGACCAGCCGACAGGATATGCTTAATTAAAAGGAAAAAAAAAAAGTGGAAGGGAGCTTTCTTAGTCTATTTGCCCTTTTTTTTCTTCTCCAATCAGTGGCCTAGGCAGATCCCACTCTAGGCAGTCAGCATGTGACTGCCCCATGAAGCAATGCTGACTGCCTGAAACCAGATACTAGTGCAAGCCTCCGGCATTTACCTTTCTTACATATTCGTTATTTTTTTCTTAATACTTCTTAGATAAATATAGTCAAAATATGTGTCAGCATCTGTGGCTCAAAGGGCCACAGACCTTAAAAATGTAAGTAAATACCACATCCCCGTGCCCAAGGTGTCTTCCCCATAAAATAGCAATTTTTAAATTGCTATTTTATGTCCCAGAAAAAGAGCCTAAGCACAACTAACATAAACATCACATTTCCAGATTTCCTTTTACATATTATTTCCATTACACAGCTAATACCAAAAGAAAATCATGCTACTGTTAGATATCTTAACAAATTCTTCTGATGTGAATTCTTAATTGGGAAGGAGGAGGCAACGTCACATCATCTCTGACACAGATATATGGATACACAGCATTTTATAATAAAAATATATTCTTTTTTTATAGAATTCATTTGAGCTCAGAAAAACCTAGCACTGCAGATAATCAAATAAATGGGGCACATCAGGAAACAAAATATTTATGTTTGAACAGTGAAGTCCGCAGTCAGACTTTACAAAAAACCAAACAACAACAAGTTATTCTGAACAGTGAGAAGCTTCTTTATCCTAGACAACAATCCCATACCTTTTAAAAGCGATCCATAAAGTTTTTGTGCCTTGCTCAGGTTTGCAGAGACATGTTTCTCGTTCACTTCAGCCACTTAAGCCTAAGTTAAAATTGTAGCATTGTTCCCACAGCAAAGACTTCCAAAACCAGGATCCTTTCGAGCCAATAAAAATCACCTGTTTGAAAGACTTTGTTTTCCAAGACTGACTCCCTTCCATAAAGGTTAATTGTCAGATAAATTGTTGCCGTTCCCGACCATGATTAAGACATAGGAACAGAGGAACAGTTTGGGGATGGAAAGCATCAGAAGTCAAAAATTCATAAATTCCTAAGAGACAGGGAGGGGGGAAAGTTAGGTGCAGAAAAAAGTCTGTTTGGAGTAAGAGGGACACAGAAGAACCGAAGCTGCCTAGGGTAGACTCCAGCAGATGGCCCCAAAGCCGCAGCAACTTCTCCTGGACATGGACTGCCATTGCCAGTACTCCTCTGTGCACAGCCCAAAGAGCAACTCCAGTCCCAGCTCTGGTTTGGTCTGCTGGTACCAATGCATATGAGAAGGCACCTTTGTTTTTATTAAAAGTTAGTGAAAGCTTTATTGTATTTACATACTTAGAGGACGTAAATTAACATGCAAACTAAACCTTGCCAAAAGTTGGGCTGACTTAGATGGATATTTGTTTTTAAACTTAAATTTCAGCACATTATTTCCAGTTTTCATCCTCCTCTCTTTCTGGGTTAGGCAATAAAAGGCAAGCCAAACATCATAAGAAAAAAAGCCTTTTCACCCCCCGCCCTTTTTTTTTTTTTTTTTCATAAAAATGGAAATTTTAAATTTCAGAGAAAACATCATCTAAGTTAAGTTTTCTTTTGAGACAAATGCTTTTACGTTGAAATGTTTTTCTGTGGATATCCTGATCCTGCCCTTCACAATCTGTTAAATATTGCAAGGTGACAAAAATCACATAGTTACAGTGCTGCACAGCTTTTCAAAAAGCTTCTCCCATTGTGATTAAAAAAATTCAAATCATTGTAGAAAAGCAGACATTTTCCAGTAACAGCAGGTCAGAAAGAGGGCACCACACATTTCATTACATGTCATTACTCACAGACTTCCAAGGTTAGTTGTGTCAAAGCCCTTTTAGGAAACTTTGGAGTGGCTCCTCCTACATCTAAAAGGCACGTGCTCAAAAGCACTATGTTCTGGTTAAAAAGGGCTGCGCTCCAAACTGGGACTTTCAGGTCTCTCGTGAAAATGTCTTCTTTAAAGTGTCTTCCTTCAGAAAACGTCTTTCATTAATCACAGCTGAAAACCAAACCAGCCTTGCACTGTGTTCATGTAGGCATGCCTGGCCCCGACACAGCTCTGCTGATTAATGAACTTGCTGTTTAAGAAAATAAGAAAAGTTTCTTCTTTTTTTTTTTTTTTAAATATGACAATGGGATAAAGAGCAGCAGAGATGCTAGCATACTGTGTGCTTCATCAGTATGTATCTTTCAGGCAGACAAGTCTGTCACAGAGTAAAACAGAACACTGTCCAGAGGCAGTCGCAGCAGTGCATCAGCTAAACTACTCTCCATAAAAAGCTTTTAGAAATCTTGGAAAGTTACTCTTTCTTTTGTTGGAGGGGGAAGCCAGGATTTTTATTTTTGGCGTTTATGCTTAGACAGCCTGGTATTCCTCTTTAAGTTCAAGCCACCACCACTTGTTTTATTGTTGCTGCACCATAAAAAGGCTTGGAGAGAATTTTGGTTTTGCCATTAACCACCAGTCTATAGCTTATTAAAAGCAGAAAAAACAATTAATAATGAACCATTTACAGCTTACCTCTCTATCTGTAGTAAACATACATACACTAATGATTATAGAGAGCCTCAGAGCTACCAAACCAATTAACATTATTTGAGGACAGCCATCTTTTCCATGCTTTGCAATATGGAAAAACACTGTGGCAAGATAGGTCTAGTTCTAGGTAATTAATTTATTAGGAGATTTCCTCTTCCATGGCATTCCCTACTCTATATTTTAAAGAAATTCAGAAGTATCTAGTTCTCTTACTCCTTCCTAGAATTCCACCACCTTCTTACTTGCCAGCTATTGCTTAGTGACATATTAAAGTCTGGTACTTCAGAAATATGTTACAAACCAAGAGATTCAATTTCTGCATAACTTCTACCCCAATATCCATCCTGATCTCAGGTAGATCCGTTGCTCTTACAGACTGACTGACCTTTATTGAAATCATTCAGCAATATTGCAAGTTTGCAGGCAGAGAGCACGTTCTTTGGTCAGGTTAACAAGAAAGAAAAAAAAGCTGCTACTTCCTAGGTGCATGTAAACTTCCACTGCAGTGACCTATGTAGCAATTATAGTCTTCATTTGCTAGCAAAGAAAGATGGAACAGCAGAGAGACTACGTGCTTTGTACAAGGTCATATAGCAAGTCTAATGCAGAGCTGAAGATAGATGCCCAAGGACCTGGCTTATAACAGCAAGTTCCACACGCTGCCTGCACCAGCTTCTCACACTGAAGAAACCAGCGGGCAGTGGGAGAGCAGCCTCCTGGTTTTGCCCAATGAGGCTTGTATTTCAGTTCACAACCCCCAGCCAAGCATCAGTTCCAGGGCAGGCACCACAGAACCTGGGCACAGACACCTGCAGGGGATAAGGGCTGAAACCAAAGTTCCTCAACCTAATTTTTAACACCCATCTCTGCATTCTCCTTTCCTACAATAAACACCGCTGACACTCCCCAGAGTGTAACACTAATTATAGGCTGTAGTGTCCCATCAGAAACTGCTCAACTACTTTGTCATAAAAGCTAGGAATAAACTTGACAAGCTATGTAGGTGTTTAAATAGTAAAAAAAAAAAAAAAAGCAAGCATATTTTGGAAAAGGCTTTCTAAGGGTCACTTGTAAGCATGGGGAGAATATCTGCTTGATAATTTCACTCAAAGGAATGAAAGCAGAGAGGAAAATTTGATAAGACTCTCTAAGCTGGCCTTATGACATTGAGAAAATGATAGAGTGGATAAGCTGAAGGCCTTAAAAAACAAAGTCACAGAGCTTATATCTGAGATAAACTGAAAGGGAGAAACCACTTGTAAAGGCAAAAAGTCATCTAATTAAAAGAAAAAATGCTTTAGAGCAGCATCAGGTATTTTTACAAGCAGTGCAAGGCTGCATTTGTCAGATAAAACAAAGTAGTAACACAGATACAAGAGAACAATAATTTAAATCAGTTTTATGTGCCAAAAGGAACACAGAAGACTGTATCTCCTCTTTTACTGGAAAACACAAGGACTTAAGAATTAGTGTTGAATATAAAACCTCATGTTACAAGCTTGAGCATTAGGCAGAAATCAGTGTTTCTTACCAATATTTGGGAAGATGATTGTGCAGCACTGTAGCCAGGTGATTTTTGCTTACCAAATATTTTGATATTTAGCTAATTACAGGCTGAAACACACCATTCTCTGAAGAAGCCTTTTCCATTAACCTCCCGAATACTAAGGATATATTAATTTTGCACATGTTCTACTCAAGTTTATTGTTTGTGATTCAGGATTTTGCGTAAGCAGAGATCTCTACTGACAGAGATGAAGACTCGCACCACTGCAGCGGGCACAGATGCAGGTCCCTTTGTACCATTCTGGCTGTGCAGCAAGACAAGTCCTCACATGAATATTCTGTACTGGGATAAATTAATTTCTACCTATTATAAGGCCGCCAACATTCATTGGGCTTTCCAATTGCCCACAACACTGTGTGAGCTTTTAAGTGTTACGATACATAAGTCTTTCAGTATTTCTATCTGGCTTTAGCACTCTAACAGGTTGTGAAACCATGAGATGAGGAAATGAGCATTTGAGCACTGGGCATTAAAGAGATACAAAGCACGAAGATCTTCAAAGTTGTGTCAGGTACACAGGAAATCAAGGGCAGGCATGAAATATGAAAGTAAACGACAAAGATTTGAGCTTTCTGGTTTTAATTTGGGTGAAAGGCAATAAAGAAGGAGGGCAGTTAAAGAAGTGATTTCAGGTATTTACCCAAGCCAGTAATAAGGCATCTCTAATTCAAAGTGATGCAAATAGAGATTTACTGTTCATTTCAGTGTATGATAGCACAGCATTCGGAGTTGTTGCAACATCACACAATATCAATACAGAATAATTAGCCACCAACTTGTCTTCACTCAGAGTGAAGTTTAAGGCTTAGATTCATTCTGTGTTTGAGGACAGAATGAAAGCAGGATTAAAGACATTTGTTCCATCAAAGACAGAGCTTTACAGGAAATTACTGTATACCTCTAAAATCAAAGTTCAAATTATGTTCAAGTCAACTTGTCCCAGTTCCATGAGCCAGCATTTATGGATGAGTGTCCCAAGTTAAAATAAATTTTTAAAAATTTAAAAAAAAAAAATCTATCTTCTCTGCCACACACCTCCAGTCTTCAAAGGTGAAAGAGGGCTTGATAGCTGGAACTGCACAGAGCCTGAAAGGGAAACCACAGCATACCCATATGCAGGCACACACATTTTATATCACATTTCCTTTAGCCGCTGAGGGGTTATCTTACTCTCTGAAATTGCAGAATGTTCTTAAAGTTTTATCTCTTGTGGTCTATGATCATTTCACCCTGAACACGCTTGATACCACTCATCTTGGAAACTACACAGTCAGGCCCAGTTACTGCTTGGACTGGAGACAGCTTGTGAATACCAGGTGCCATAGGCCCCCAAAGCTTGGCTGGAGTTCACACTTGGATGCAACATCAAGGACATCCAGAAGAGCTTCTACTGCTGTGTTAATAGTAGAAGACTAAAGAGGGAAAATACAGGCTTACTGCTGAGCGGAGCAGGTGGTTTAGTGGCAGTAGAGCCAGATAAGGCTGAGGCACTCAGTTCCCTCTTTGTCTCAGTCTCTACCACCAGCGTCTCCCTGACCCCTCTGCTTAGATGCCAAATTCAAGAAGATAAACTGCAAGGAAGAAATTGGGATTGAGTTAGGGATGACTTGAGAGAACTCATCTTGTGCAAGGCCATGGGACCAGACATGTTGTGTCTGAGGGTGCTGACAGAGATGGACTACGTCACTGCCGTTTGTTGCCCTGAAGGTAACAGGGGCAGGGGAAACAGTACCCTGATAACTGGAGAAAGGTAAATGTTGCACCCATCTTCAAAACAGTGAAAAAAGAATACAGCTGAGACTTTTATCTGTTCAACAGCTAGAGCGGAAAAAGTCACAACCTACACATCTATTTTCAGTGTCCTCTTGTACTGCCATAAACTATAAGCACTGTCACTCAACTCCACTGGAAGTTCACCCTCAAAAATTATATCCACTGAACCACAGACACAAGGGCAAGAAGCCAACAATGGAGCAATCAGGAAAAAGGAAATCCCTTGCATCACAAGATTCATCTGCCTGAAACCATCTGGAAATTGACTCTTCAGGATATAAAGTTCACAGCATATTTTCTAAAGAAATTCAAGCAAAAAAGATACACAAGTTTCCTGGGCTTTGACTCAGAATAGACTGGAACATCCTTCTCTGTTCGATATAGGTCAGAGGAAGATTTAAGTGAGACATAAAAATTTTCCACGCTAAGACAGACACCTTGTTCCTCATCCTTCTCCGAACAGTCCCGCTTCGCCTTATTTCCAAAAGAATTAAATCCTGTTATTTCCTATCTCTGGGGTGATATAGTAAACAACAGAACACCATGAATCCCAAAATCAAGGAGGAATATACAACAGCTACTCCCTTCGAATCAGAGGTCTAGAGGCATACTAAAAGTAACTCGTCAGCCAGCACACAATCATGAAGACTCTCTGGTGGAGTAAGCCTGCTGACATTTTGCAACTTCTAACATTTTTTAGCATGAAAGATACCTGCTAGCGCAAGACTATAGATGCTGGTAGAGTCTGACAAAATTCTAACAATCTTTTCCCCCAGATTTTGGGGGCTAGAAGAGTGACTTTTGTTTCCACCAGCAGAGAATCCTTCCATGAATGAGTGCACTAAATTTATAAGAATAAAGCCATCAGTGCTTTTACCTTTGTCCATAAACCCAACACAAATATATCAGGAAACAATAGTTAGTCCCCTGTTCTTCCTGTGTGAAACTCTTTTTCAATTCTCACAGGGATGAGAAAAGAAAAAAAAAAAAAAAGCATTAATTTTATAGGAAATGGCCTGATAATTTTCTTAAGAAAGACATAATTTGTTGATGGCAACCCATCACAATAGGGTTTAAGATTTTTTTTTTTAAAGTATGCTTACAATTTAAACCTCACTTCAGACCAAAGAAAATAGTCAATATTATGTGCTTTAACAAACAGACCTCACAAAGTGCCTTGAGGATAAACACTGCAGACTTGTCAGGTAGCATGCAGGGGTAAAAATATTTCATCATTAATTTCTTACCTACCAATTAGTCTTCAAGAGAAGCTTGACTTAGTCTACTATCAGGACACAAGCATTCAAACACACGCTGGTGGTTCCCACCATTCCTGGATGTGTTTAAAAGACGGGTAGATTAGGTACTTAGAGATAGGGTTTGGTAGAGGACAGGAACAGTTGGACTCGATGATCTTAAAAGGTCTTTTCCAACCTAGTCATTCCGTGATTCTGTGATTCCTTTAGCAGCAGCAGTAGTTACCAAAAGATCTTAAATGGTAGAATTCCAGGGATTGCCCCTGTCATGTTTTAGGGTACACACACACGCACAGTGACCAAGTTCACCAGTTCAAAGTGAGTTACTCTCTTACACAGTTCTTCAGCTGCAAAGACAATGGCTCTGAGAAGAATGAGCTCAGGGACACACATACACCAACAGTCACAGAATGAAAAAGCAACCATGGATTGCTCCACTGAATACTGTGCAGCCATAGTAAACACTTCCATTTGCAAGTCTAAATGGCAAATGACTAAGGGCATGCCATGCTTATGGGGGTAAAGCGGAAAAAAGCCTCCAAGCCCACAGAACAGCGTAATCCAAGAGCATGTCCATCTGCAGAATGCCATACATTTATTCCACCCAGGTATGTTGATGGCACTCAGTAACAATCCAGTTTAGATGACCACACACCAGATGAACAACCTGTCCTATCATCGTGCTATTGTTCACACAGAAGAGTTCTTCCTAACACCATTTAAATACACAACATGGAAACTCCTGACGCAAACAGCCTTTGTTTCTTCTGCAAAAGATTTGTAACATTAACTCATTAACCATAAATATTTAAAGTGCAGCTTGTAACATTGTTTCCCCTAGACCACTGGGCTGCTGTTATTAAGGTGCCGCTTTCAAACGTGCGTTTTATCTGAATGGCTTTTTACCAGCGGTTCCCAAATAAGGCAAGGAAGCATGTCCAACACATTCAAGGTCACTGTTTGCATGTCAGATTGCACTGATGGTTATAACTGTTGTGGTTTTCCACCTTGAGAGGGCAGGAAACTAAAGGTCTTTTCGGTAATTAAATGCACATGTAGAAACAATAAAATACACCCATAAAAAGATGAGTGCCAAGCTTATTAATACAGCTTGCTGTGCCAGAAATGGCAGCTAGCTCTAAATGTTCTTAGACACCTTTTGCCTGATCTTTTTTTTTTTTTTAAATACTGCAGAGATGGGAACAATCAACAAGCAGAAAAAGGACACCTAAAACTTTCAACATGTGACTGTTGCCTGTGTTTTCTGCATCTGCACTGCATTTTATATTCCTCATTCTTGGAACATTGCATTCAGCACAACACAAGACGGCTAACGAAGGCTACTCCTTGATGTCATTTCTGCATAACGCTCATTGAACAAAAGGTGTTACGAATAGGTTATTCTAAACCTCAATTACACAAAACCAAGCAGAAGAAAGCAAAATCTTTTCAAAGGAGTGTATTGGCTTCTTGTGTATCTGGTCTTGCTATGCACTCTCTCGTTGCTGCTTTCAATTGAAGAGATACTCAACCTAGACAAATTATTTGCAACCACAGAGGATAAGGAAGCACAGGGAGTCCACTGAAACAGACATCCTACTACTACACCCAGAACAGAGAGAGGCTCAGGAGTCTAAGAAAAGAAGCAAAACTGCCAAAAAGAAGCAGGTGGGGAACTGAAAAGCAACACCACAATATTTGCTAGGGACTGGTGGGATTTCTACATGTCATCAAGTCCTCTTCTAGACATCACAGGATGAAAAGCATAAAAAGGGACCTGAACAAGGTAGCCTTGGGAAGAATACATTTAACATGCCATTTTTTTCAAGAAGCTATGAGGAACTGATTATCTGTGATCTCCCTTGAAAAACGTTCCAAACATATTAAAAAACCCCACAAAAAGTCTTTATATAGTTTTTAAGTCAGCCTTCAGGATTTTTTTTGTTCTTGTTCATTAGCTGAAGACACAAGAATTTAATTTGAATTTATACTCAAGGTTCTTCAAAGAGAGGAACACAAGTGCATATACTATTTACCTAAGGGTGACTTTCACTTTATGCATGCTGTTGAATAGTTTTTCTTTGAATTTTCAACCATTAGCATGCATTTATTTTGAAGTTAAATTGACAGTGCTGAAGAAAAAAATTCTCATTCTAAATTGGGGTTTTAATTAGTCACTAAGTACTAATCAATTTACTTGCCTGGCTTGAGAAGTCTTAAGATACATTATTCCAGTCATCCAATGAAGCAGTTTGAGGAGTTTTGAGTTCCTAATCATATTATTTTCAATCCTCCTCTTATGAGTGTCACCTGTAAATCATCTTTGAGAGGTCATGGAAAACAGGAAAGGTGACTCAGGGCCAGTAGAAAGCCAACATCACTCAAAAAGGGCAAGAAGGAGGACCCGGGAAATTACAGACCAGTCATCCTGATGTCCATTCCCAGAAAGGTGATAGAACAGCTTATTCTGGGGGGTTATTAATAACCATATGGAGGAGAAGGTGGTTATTTGGAACAGTCAGCATGGATTCACGAAGGATAAATCATGCCTGACCAATATGATAACCTTTTATGATGAAGTGACTGGCTGGGTGGATGAGGGGAGAGCTGTGGATGTAGTCTACATTGACTTCAGCAAGGGTTTTGACAACATCTCTCATAGCATCCTTGTAAACAAACTTAGGAAGCATAGGTAAGATTGCTGGATGGTAAGGTGAATTGAGAACTGAATGAATGGAAGGATCCCAGAGGGTTGAGATAAGCTGTGCAGAGTCTAGTTGGAGGCCTGTAGCCAGTGGCATGTCCCGAGGATCAGTGCTTGGACCGGTCTTATTCAACATATCCATCAATGACCTGGACAAGGGGACAGTGTGTGCTGTCAGCAAATTTGCCAGTAATACAAAACTGGGAGGAGCAGCTGACACACCAGAAGGCTGAGCTGCCACCCTCAGCAAAATCTGGACAGGCTAAAGAGTTGGATGAAGAACCAAATGAAATTCAATGCGGATAAGCATAGGGTGTTACACCTAGGAAGGAATAACCCCAAGCACAGTACAGGTTAGGGATTGACCTGCTGGAAAGCCACTCTCTGGAGAAGGACCTGTGAGTCCTGGTGGATAACAAGCTCTCCATGAGGCAAGCAGTGTGTCCTCATGTCCAAGAAGGTCCGTGGTATCCTGGGGTTCATTAAGAAAAGCATGGCCAGCAGGTCAAGAGTGGCTATAGTCCCCCTCTGTTCTGCCCTAGTGAGGCAACATCTCGAGTATTGTGTCCAGTTCTGGGCTCCACTGTTCAAGACAGGGAAGAGAGCCCAGTAGAGGGCTACAAAGATGATTACGGGACTGGAACATCTCTTGTATGAGGAAAGACAGAGAGCTGGATCTGTTTGTCCTGGAGAAGATAAGACAGAGGGGATCTGATTAATGCCTATAAATATCTAAAGAATGAGTATATGGAGGATGGGGCCAGACTCTTCTCAGTGGTGCCCAGTGACAGGACAAGGGGCAACGGGCACCAACTGGGACACATGACGTTCTTTCTGAACATGAGAAAAAAATTCTTTACTCTCAGGGTAACAGAGCACTGGAAGAGGCTGCCCAGAGAGGTGGTGGAATCTCCTCTGGAGATATGACCTGCCTGGACACAATCCTGTGCAACTTGCTCTAGGTGATTTTGCTTGATCAGGGGGCTTGAACTAGATGATCTTCAGAGGTCCCGTCCAACCCCTACCATTCTGTGAATCTGTTTCATTAATATAGAGAATAGTTCACTATTACTTGACTGCTGAAAATGGAGAACAAAATATAGGCCAAGTATAATTTAGTTTCACCGGCCCTGGCTTTGTGTTACTTTAGAGAAATAAAACAAAAACATTTTCCAACATATTGAGTCAGTTTTCACCATCAGCAAGGCTGTCTTTAAGAGACTCAACAGGACATTATAGTCCTAAGTACCTGAAGAATAAATAACCATAGCTACTCAGCCTAGATTAGTTCAATATAAGTTTTCTTCCTCCTCCAATTTTGTCACCTCAGCTATTGTAGACCCTAAAGCTAGGTTCAAACATAATGGTTTCCCAAACAAATGGGAAAAACAAGTTAAGCCTCAAGATTATGCAGTGGTGGCTAATTTTCAGTATCTTACATGTCAGGATTTAAAGGAACAACATTAATGATTTGAGTCCCAGCACAGTCTGGAAAGAAAAAATAACATGCAGTAATATCAGAACATTCCAAATATTTAGTATATACACTAGAGAAGTCATTACTAATACTAAAATGAAGGTACTTTCCTGTATCAGCTGTAACACTGAGCAGTGAATAAAAAAAAAAATTTTTATGGGTTTGACTTGTTCTGTGTTGGGTTTTTTCTTCAGTATTTTGGATTGCTTGGGTTTAAGTTATTCAGGATAGGTTTTCTCCAAACTCCTAAGTGCACAGATCCCTTTCAGTGCCAGAAGAACTGTGTTGTCTAAGTATTAATGAAACAGGACCCACAATTCATAAAAGTATGTCCATTGCACACAATTTATTATATATACTCTAGACACAAAAGTAAAGCTTCCTGAATGAACTTAAAGTTCATTTGTTATCACCACCTGAACCTTTGCTGATCCAAAAACATACCGGAAACTGAATCACTGGCCAGCCTGGTTCCTTGGTCCTTGTTTGCATCAGGCACCACAAAGGATACAGCCTTGAGAACAACAGATTTCTGGATCCAATCTGTGCCTCAGATGATCATCTCTCAAGTAAAATATTTGGAAAATATCTCTCAGTTAACAGTACAACATACACATAAGGAGTTCCAAAACCATTTCCAGTTTGTCCCAAAAGGAAGCATCTGGTTCTGGGTACTTTCTTTTAAAGCAATAGGTAGGTTCACACAGGGACTCAAGTACTGTTTACACACAGGAGGAATTGATAATATTAGTAGTAGTTAAGAGGTTCATACACTGATAGGTGATTCAGGCTAAGGCTCTTGAACTGCAATATAGCACTGCTATAATCCATGACTGAGAGCTACAGTTCTCATTCAAGTAGCTCAAGAATTTGGAATACAGAGGCCTTTGGATTTTAAGCTGTGGAGATGTAGACAACAGAGTATATTTTCGTTTACAATGCTTTCAAATTAACAGAAGAGAAAGGAAGATGGCAATTAACCTTATTAAGAGTTCCGCTGCAATTAGTTGAAAGTTGTATGCATATGCACATCTCTGCCACATAGCACAGAAATTCACAGCACTAAATTCAAATTGAGGAAACTATGCCAGCTAGCATGAAGTCAGCCATCTGTCAACCTGTGCTGGCTCCTAAGCATACAGACACCCCATGACAGCACTGCAGTTGTACATACACAACACCCAGTTGCCACCAAGTAAATCACCTCTGTACTACAGGGACACAGATGCTTTCAAGAGATCTGAGAGAATGTAGAAGCAAAAATTAATGGTTGGTTCTGGGCTGCTTCAAGTTTAACCTTGGCAGAGTATTTTGCTTGGAAGAGGGCCTCTTATTTACTGAAACTTTGGACTTACCAGAGAGATGTTTCCTGTCAGCTGCCTGAGAACCACACAGCAATAGTGGATTCATCAAAGCCTGTCACACACCTGAAACCACAGCTTTTAAAAGGCTCAAGAGTAGAGGATTATGAAAGAATGCAAATGACAAAACTTCAGGTGTGGAGCTCCATTCAGCAAACACAAAGGTGGCTTTCTGAGTTTTTACAGTCCTACCTCAGCCCCTTGCCACACTCGAGACAGACTCTCTATGCTGTGGAATCACATATCAGGATGGCAAAGGAACAGGGAAACACAAGTACTCCCAGCATGTTACTGGAGTTATCTGGCCAACAATGTTTGAGAGTGCTTGAAGTGCTCTTCAAACAAGGATATCTAGACTTAATAACCTTCCTGTTGGGTTAGGTTTTTGGTGTGGTGGCAAAGTTAGCTGTTTAACTTTACTGCTTTAGCCAGCAGTGCTTTACACAAACCTCTGCCCCTTCTTCAATCTTCATTTCTCCTCAGCTTTCTATTTCCTCTTGTTTTTCCTAAGGTATTGTACAATCTTAGATCAAACATGCCTTTGTCACACCCATATGGAAGACTTACAGGTCAAGAAAACGGAAAACAAATAAGAGGACATCTCATCAGAGGATAATGGATGCTTGAGTACTCTCTGAATGAGCACTTCTACAGTGACTTTTCATTACCTTATTTTGTTTTTTAAACAGTCAACATTTCAAATATCACATCGCACTGAAATCAGCGAGAGTCCCACCTACAGGGGAGAACTAAAACCCAAGTTACCATGGTGGGGAGTGGGTGGGTGTGTAAATAAATAAATAAAAACCTCTGAAAGCAAAACTGATTGTCACACATAACTCCCTGGCTGAGCTCAGAAACTGAGTTATTCAGTAGCCTGACGCCCCCATCCCACCAGCTCAGGCTCCACATTCTCCAGGGATGCAGGCTTCAGCTCGCTGGGCTGGCTCCAGGCAAGGTCCCTTTCATCACTATCTGCCACTGATGTCTTCTGGTTGCTTACAGCACACTTCATTTCATGCATGCACTGCTGTTTTGAACAAGATGTGTCCCAGTCTTCAAGACGATGGTTGTGCTTGGGGCTAGTAAAAAAGGAGCAATTACTGTAGAGGCTGTCCCATGCTACATTCCAACAGGAGACTCCAGTGTGATCCCCATTATTTATTGTTTGCATTACCCTAGCACCTAGCAACCTCTGCTGCAAATAAGTGTAGCTTGATGGTAAACACTGCACACACACAAGAGATGGCAACCTAGCAGAAAAGTTGTTTAAAAGATCAGCTGTGCTCAAACAGATTACGGAACATCCAATATCAGCACAGGCCTGAGAAGACAAAGACTTGGTGCCTTTCAAATGGTGCCTACATTCAGCCAATTAATCTTCAGAATACACACTCAGATAGACAGGTGTACCATACCTACTGCAGAGGTCTTATTCCTTGAACTCCCAGCAAGTCTCCTGGCTAACAAGATTTGGTACGTAGGTGCATTTGTATTATACACGGGGTTAAGGAGAGATTTTACAATCTAGAATCAGGGAAAGTATTAAAATTTGCTCTTCAGAGTTTATTTCAACACCAGAGCTTACAAGCAGCTCAGAAAGCATTTGTTTGTCAAGCTGCTGAAACCACAGAATTGCCGCACTGGTTATTTTATGGTAATTACACAGCAGAGATCCGGCGTCTTTATTAAAAAGCCACTCCTGTTTCATGAGTAACAGGAACTGTTTGCTCCAAACAAAAATGTAAATCCATGCCCTGGCTAGAATTGTGAATGCTTAGAAGAATTTACTCAAAAGGTAAACATTTGCCATTTCATGTCAGAAAAAAGCAGCCAACACATACAAGGAAACAGTAAAAGAAAAATCAAGATGAGAAATGAACAAAATACACACCTGCTATCCGTTTAAGCAAAGGCAGTGGTGAAGTAGTACTGCCAGGGTACTCGGAACTAACAGACTTCAACTGGTCACCACTTAAACTGACTGATTCCACCTCCTGCTTCTGTTTAATCACACAGAGTGTCAGCCAGCAGTAGCCTGGCTGCGTATTATTCTGGCAGGAGTGTTCCTGTCCATAAGCTAGCTAAGGAGACATCAGGAGTTCAGCATTTCATAAACCAAGGCAGTTTCAGCTATGCAAGTCCTCATGGAGGAGGGGAGGGGAGAAAAAAAAAAAAAAGGAAAGAAAGAAACAAACCCAGCACTAAGATCCTGGCAACTGGCAGTCAGAAGGAAAAGCAGTTTCCTTCCACTTTTAAGCATGGATTGAGTTTAACACAGTAAGTAAACAACTGCTCCAGCTTCTCATTGCTGTTTTTTCTAATCTAACAGACAACTTGTCTCCCAAATATTCAAAGTAGAGACACGTACACACATTAAAAAAAAAAAAAAACAAGCAAAAAGAGAAACAAAAATTCTGAAGGAAAAAGAGCTTCTAAACAAAGTATTTCCAAAGAAAGGAAATAGTGAAATGATGTTCGTATGCTACCTTACAGATACAATGAAGCAGCACGTTAACAGGCACACACATTTGTAGAAGAGGTAATGGCATATACACTTATACCTGTGTGGCACCAAAATAAAGATGCATGTGCTATCACTTCTTTTAGGTGCCAGCAGGACAGTTCTGTACATTAGTTCCTTCTCTCTCTCCCCCACCCCCCCCAATTAGTCTACATGTCTTTTGGCATTAAAAAAATCCAGCTTCCTTGACCATTTCAAGTAGACAAGGGAAGAGCTACAGATGTCATCTATCTGGATTTCTGCAAGGCCTTTGACACAGTTCCCCACAACATCCTTCTAAGTTGGAGAGATATGGATTTGATGGGTGAACTGTTCAGTGGATAAGAAATTGGTTGGATGGCCACATCCAGAGGGTGGTGGTAAATATCTCGACGTCCAGATGGAAGATCATGACAAGCAGTGTTCCTCAAAGGTCTGTACTGGGACCAATGCTGTTTAATGTCTTTATTAATGATATTGACAATGGGACTAAGTGCACCCTCAGCAAATTTGCTGATGACACCAAGCTGAGTGTTGAAGTTAATGTACCAGAGCGACAGGATGCCATCCAGAGGGACCTGGACAGGCTGGAGAAGCAGGCCCAGAAGTTCAGCAGACCTGGAGTTCAAAGCCAAGCACAGGATCCTGCACCTAGGTTGTGACAACCCCCATCATCCATACAGGTTAGGAGATTATGTGCTGGAAAGCAGCCCTGAGGAAAAGGACTTGAGAGTACTCGTGGATGCAAAGCTCAGCATTACCCACCAGTGTGCAACTGCAGCCCAGAAGGCCAACCGCATCCTGGGCTGCATCAAAAGAAGTGTGGCCAGCAGATCAAGAGAGGTGATTCTGCCTCTCTACTCTCCTCTGGTGAGACCTCACCTGGAGTACTGTGTCCAGCTTTGGAGCACTCAACACAAGAAGGATGTGGACCTGTTGGAGCGTGTCCAGAGGAGGGTCACAAAAGTGATCAAAGGGCTGAAAGAGTTGGGCTTGTTCAGCCTGGAGAAGAGATGGCTCTGAGGGGACTTTATAGCAGCCTTCCATTACCTGAAAGGTGCCTGTAAGAAAGCTGGGGAAGAACTGTTCACAAGGGCATGTAGCAATAGGATGAGGCATAATGGTTTTAAACTAGAAAAGGGGAGATTTAGGTTGGATATTAGGAAAAAGTTCTTCAATATGAGGGTGGTGGATCACTGGGACAGGTTGCCCAGAGAGGTCGTGGAGGCTCCATCCTTGGAGATATTGAAGGTCAGGCTTGATGTGGTTCTGAGCAACCCGATCTAGTGAAGATGTCCCTGCCTACTGCAGGGGGGGGTGGACTAGATAAATTTTAAAGGTCCCTTCCAAGCCAATGCATTCTAAGATTCTGTGAACAGAAATTACGAAGAATTAAATGCAAACAGCCACACTCACACTCTTAGAATTCATTATTTCTGGTCATGTCTCCTTTCTCCTTTAAAAACTTTCAAAGCTGCTACAGAGGTTGAGCAAAGGCAGCTCTCATTTCAAATCAATGAGGCATGTTCCCACATATCTTCCCTAGTCACGTGAGAAAATCCCACCTACATACCACACTATAGGATCTATAGTTCAAAAAGCCAACAGTATAAAATTCAACATGTTAACATTGCACTATGCACCTCCTGTCAGTCTTTTCTTAGGACTCCATTTTGCATTCCTGTACCTGTTGAATTGTTCACACCGAGTTCTTCCTGAAAACAATGTATTTCCGTTGAACTTAATTTTACATTCAGCAGAGTCTTGCTTGCCAGGAACATCCGACACACACAGCGTAACACAGAGCTGCTAATACCAGATGACGTTAAACAAACAGCAACTCTCCACTGCCCAGCAATTAAAAGTGATAAGAAGCCTGTGTTCTTCAGGATTTCTTTTTAAGTTTAACAGTAAGCTCTGGAATTGCCAGCCACTGAAGGTTTTTATGACTTTGCTTTTTATGAATCCATGGTTGAACAGGAGATAAGCGCTTTTGTGCACTTGGCTGGTGTTTGCCCATGATCAAGACTGTTGACTGGGGGTTTACTGCTGTGAGAGATGCCAACAGCACCCCAAGGACAGACCGGGACATTCCAGCACCTGTCAGAGAGGTGCCAGTTTCTCCCTAAATCAAACACTGCTGTGACTTCACAGAGCCACAGCAGTGCTGATAACAGCTTTAGCTTTGAATGCCAGGGGAGAGAGCAGTCAGATGGCATTCTTCGCTGCAGCTAGAACAAACAGCCAACAACTTCTCTTTGACTTGCGTGTCAGGGAGGAAGAAGGATCAAACTATCTACGATACAGTTGCTGGTCAGCCCCTAATGCCACTGCATTAATGCATATCCTAGGGTACTGAAAGCAGAGTGGTCTAAGGTACTAGTGCAGTGTCAGGGCAGGGCAAACTCAGAACAGACTGGCTACCTACTTGTCCTGTCACTTTACCTTAGAACCATGAACATTCCCACACTACTAGATGCTCTAAAGACATGCAAAGCACAAAGATACTTTCCTAAAAATTTATGCTGTAGTACATAGCGGCAATGTCTACCCAGCTATGCGCATTCACGGCCTCTGTCAGGTTCAGTGCCAACTTTGGTCCCAACACCAGCTTGGAATTGTTAATGCCTACCTATGCTAATAAGCCCTGCCTCCCAGAGCCTTTGCTAGCACAAGCACAACCCTACACTGCCGCAGCTATCTAGCTTTTGGGTCAGAACCAACTCATGCCCTGCCAGTTGGCACAACGTCAGGGTTTGCGTATGTGTTCCCTCTACCTGCATGCTTAATGGCTTCATCCAGTGTGATTTAGCAGTCACAGCTTGATTATAATCCACATGTACATTTAGGAGAGCAGTGGAAACATCTTTTAAAACCATCTGGAGTTGTATCAAATTTCTTAGAGATATGAAGTGGAGAGAAAAGCTACAGCCAGTAAATCTCATTGTTTCATTCAGGCCCATGGGGTGTTGAGAAAGTGAGTCTCTTCCTCTCCAGTAAACAAAGTGATATGAAGCAGCCAGTAAAGCTGCCTTGGACAAGTTGTGAGGCAGAAGTCAATTTAGAGGCAGTCCTTAATCCTTAGTGTATAGGTTATTTTTCTCCATTTCATTCCATGTATTTTCAAACTTATTTCAGTTTATTGATATAAAGTATCCATGTTTATATTTTGTGAAAGAAAGTGGACATTATCTGGCTTTCCATGGTTATTTATCTTCTTTGCGCTGCCACAGCAACACTTTCCCTACAAGTATCCTGTAAAAACCACTTAATTCTTCCCTACATTTATCATAAATAAATGGAAGAACAAGGAAAACTGAACCAACCACCACAGTCCTTCAACTATATAGGAAAACCACTTATTCAAAGCAGAGCTCAATTACTAAATACCTTTTAAAAGGCATGCTGTATAATACTAGTTTTATTTTACAAGGTAGGTGCTAATCTCAGTGGAGCAGGCAAATTTTATTCTAGTTAATCATTTGCTGCCTACAGGGCACTTTACTCCAACTGATTCAATTTCCGCCTTCAGTTCCTGTCCTGAACTCTCACAATTTTCCCCTGACTGTAGTATTCCATCACTGGTGGCTAAAATCTAGCAGAATACCAAGTCTCTTTTACATACCACATGGCTTGAGCATCAATGGAGGGCGAAGGGGGGTGAGGAGCAGGCAAAAAAGGATACCATATATAAAGGACAATGACAACAAAGTCTGTTTAACAAACAGACATGGCATGAAAGAGAGAGAGAGATTGCAATTCCGGTGAACAGACAGAGTGCTTCATTCTAGCAGCCAGACAGAAGCATAAGCAGGTTACGTTTGTTACAGGGGGCAGAGGAAACCAAAGATACCCATGGTTTTTATTTTCCTAACATTGCAAGATTGCTCTTTTTCCTTCTGAAACTGTGTTTGTCCTGAAGTCAGGTGCAACCAGTATGCCTCACAGCTAGCAGCAATTGATGGATTGATTCTTTTTTCCCCCTAAACAGACAGCAATTGAAACATGAGCAGCTGATAAAAATATCCCTTTTAATAGGGGAGGAGATATAATTGACAAAAACAAGGAGGAGGCATGACTAAATAATTGTTTAAATATTTAATATCAGTTGAACTACCATCAAAAATGTTAAAAAACTGAGTTTAATCTTATGCCTTGAATTCCCATTTGTAGAAAAAGAATAATGGCCTCAATCTGCAAAAATCATTATAACAGAAAGTGCTTGGTAACACTGCGAGTTACATACACATATGCACACATATAAGCACACAGCTTGGAACATCATGTGGCTTACTGCACATCAGAGATATACCTGACAAAGAACCAGAACAAGAATCCATTCTCATTTCTGGATTCAGCTGTGGCAACAGGCTTATTTTTCTTAAGTATCTGGATGACATTTTTGTCTAAGTTTTTGTTGATAAAGTTGTCAATTCAACATAGGCAAGCACTAGTCAAAAATGTCTATAAAGTTTCAGAGTGGGGACAAGGAATTACAAAGTTAAAATCCAATTAATAATCTTACTTTTTAATTTGAACAAAAAACGCCCTTTAAAAAACACTTAGAACATGCATCTGTGGAATTTTCTTCCCAGATAATATGTACACAAAAAGAAAGAGCAGTAATCAGAGCTCTTAAAAATACATAAATTACATGTACAATCCCTCCACCATAGATATACAGGCACCCACCATAAGCTGAGTAACACTACAGTTTTGTTGCATCTGGCAAGTGAGCCCACATGGTGTTTCTTCTACCCAGGACACAAGTATATCTGATGGAAGTTTTATCTTCCTTTTCAACTCTCTATCAAATACAGAATTCAGTGCAAACAAATTCTTGTGGGAAAGTGAGTGGTCATGGTGGAATTTAAACATCTCAGAAATCTTCAGCTGTCAGCAGATAAGATTATTAACCATGTTAGAAACGGTTCTTGACAAACACTTTGAACCAGCAACTTCCACATACCAAGTCCTATCCATAGGCAAAGCTCAGAGTCCTTCAGAACAACAATAACTACACAACTGCTCAGTGAAATACCACACAAGCTCTAAACATAGATGCTACAGCACACAACTTGATTAAGGTAAGTATGCTGCTCCAGGTCACCATTTGACAAGCTACAAAAGAGGAGACATTAAGATAATCAGGTATGTTTAATCCTGGTGAAAGTTGACAATCAATAAACAGATTCCTCAGTTCTGCAGTCTCATGAAAGGTCTTAAGGGACAACATTAACTCAGACCCTGCAGAAAGATTATGATGTTCTTAGATCTTTTTCAGCTTCACACTAATTACTTTGAGGGTTTTTGAGAAAGCCTGAGTTTATCTGCCATGGAGCATCATACAAGGGCAAGTCACCACATATCCACAACAACCAGGCAGTATCTGGTTAAAGTTACTCCTGTACATAGGTACAACTCCGCTGGAGAAGGACCCACCACTAGCAAGTCAAAAGTCATGTCAACTGACCCTACTAATGGAGCAAGAGACGCATGATTTTGGCACCTGTTCACCTATTACAACGCAGCTCTTGATGCTGAATTTCAGGGACACAATCACCACCATTAATGCCTTAAGAGATGGTTCATGGACAAACAAAGACTAAAAAAGCCTCATAAAAATAGTCACATACCATGAGGAAACAAGTATCAGTCATAAAATAATCTGCTAGTAAAATAAGACTCAAAGGCTGAGAGACACGATGCCCTTCTTAACAGATTTTTAAGGGCATGGCTAACACCCATCAGTTGTGGATGAGATCACACAGCTCTTAAATCTTAGATGGGTTGATACCTCCTTTCATGCCAAAACTAGAAAGTTCTTGTAATAAAACCCTGAGATACAGAAGAATCTATGCAACTGCATGCTCAGTGGTGAGTCTCTCTCTTACAAGGAGTGGTACCAGAAAAAGGGTGGGAATAAACACAATGCCACCCCCAAAAAAAAAAACCCAAAGGAGGGGGGAGAAGTATTCTAGAGAATATAAATTAAGTGAATTGTTAAATAATTTCTGGTAATCCTGTCCACAATCTTGGCATCTGATATTTGCTATCAAGGTTAAACTAGACCATTCTCAAAAAGCCAGACAACTATTTTGAGATGAAAAAAACACCAAAATACAAAGCAGTAGTGAAGAATGCAGACCCAACTTCATACATGCTACCCGGTGGAGGAGAGCTCCAACAGTCAAGATGCCCTCTGAACTTCCCCCTAGTGAGACCAGGTATAAATCCATACCTCACAAGATACCCAAAGCACATGAGGTCTTTGCTTCAGCAACAAGGCTGTTACTGATCAGGATTATCATGCCAACAGAATAAACAGAAAGGAGACATTTCCTTTGAAACAGCTGATACAACTATCACTTTTCTTAACTATGTGAGAAGAGCCACCCACCAGACCCTACTATATCTCCATCAGCCACTCACTCATCAGCCTGTACATTCAGATATGGTGGATTCCGGTAACAATCTATGATACATACTATTTAATCTTTGCCAGTTTCAACAGCAATACAGAATCACCTGGACCGGAAAGAAACAGGTTTTTTTACCACCACAGCAGTTCATTGAAAAGTCTAAAAATTTGACTCCACCTTGCTGTAAGCACCTTGGAAGGATCAATAGAAGCGGCATCTAAACAGCACATGTCCTCATGTATCTATGCAGCTAAAGCTCCCAGTATCATAGGAACCTGGCCATCATAGGTAGCAGAAAGGCCAGGAAAAAATACCTGCTGAGATGCCATCAACAGCAGAGAAGGCAGTACCTCTAACAAACCTGTTTTCAAAAAATTCTTAGTGGGTTTTGAACTACCATGAAAGGAACAAAGGTACTTCAGGGGAAAAAATAGAAAAGTTGGGAACAGCCCGCCACCTTACACACACGCGCCAAATAAATGCAGAACTCAAGTTCCACAATATTAAGAAACCTCCCAGCTCCCTGGATCTACACATATTCTTTTCAGAATGTAAATGCAAAATCCTGGACCCCTGTTCCACAGAAGAGTCAATACACCTAGAAGAACTCTGATGATAATTATCCAGCCAGCGCCTACCACCTTCGAGGGAGGAAATCCCACAGCTTTTCCAGGCAATAGAGTTCATTGATCCCCTACCCCGCTGTCCCATGCAACAGGATAAATTCTGAGTATGCTTTAAAGGCGATTCATTCTTATTTAATTCATCTGAACATGAAACAGATCTTTTTCCTCCTACCTAAGTCAGTCTTTCCCCTCCCCCGCATTGTTTCCCCAAAAGACTTCAAGCCATCCACCTTCCACTCTCACACTGTTGCTCTTTGTGACCTTTTCTACAGTCATAGTTTTGTATTTTCCAGTCCTTGGGTGGCTCTTATTCTCCCCCAACAAGTGGAAATTTTTTTCAGTTAGTCTATACCTTTGATGAAATACAGTACTCACAATTTCCATTCCCTATCCACAGAGCATCAATTTCATCCACAAACCATGTTCATAAGCAAACAAGGGAAGCATCAAGAACCTGATAAAAGATACACATGGCAACATCTGCTTCTCCTCCAGCCACAAGCCCTTCTACTGCAACACAGTCTGAAATTAAATTGACAGATTATTGCATTTTGACCAATCTGTTGATTGCTAAAATATATCGTATAAATTAACAGGCTGATTTCCTCTGAGTGTTTAGAAATTGATTACTTGCCAGGTAAACAGAATTCCTCAAGAAAAGAATCCCATGGCACATAATGAACAGAGACCACATGCAGATTTAGAATCGTACAATGGTTTGGGTTGGAAGGGACCTTAAAGATCATCTAGTTCCAAACCCCTGCCATGGGCAGGATCACCCTCCACTAGCTCGGGTTGCCCAAAGCCCCATCCAAGCTGGCCTCAAACACTGCCAGGGAAGAGGTATCCACAGTCTCTCCAGGCAACCTGTTCCAGTCCCTCATCACCCTCACGGTGAAGAATTTGTTCCCTAATGTCTATTCTAAATCTCTTATAGTGTAAGCCCATTACCCTTTGTCCTATCACTACACTCCCTGAAATGAATGCCGTTTGGTTGAAAAGAGAAGCATTTGATACAAAACTTTCCTCCGAAAAAGGAGACTACCTCAGCAGAGGCTAGCAGCTAGTATAAAAACCTGCTTGAATGTTATCTACACCATTGTATGTAAGATATAAGCCAGTGTCTCTTTAGTCTTACAGACACTTTCCACTGAAAACATCTACAGAGATTATATTCTTCTGATAATACATCACATTTTTGCACAGTGCTCAATTTCTGTCTCACTTCAGTGAGACTTGATGAACATAACCTGGTTTATATTAAAACCAAACAAAAAACCTGCCACTGAAGTCATCAAGAGATAACCTCAGTGTCTGACCACCAGAGTGCATAAAGCAATTCACATGCCCCAGATGGGGGGCTAGCATTAACACTGTACAGCCATAGCTTTGCATTTGCTGCTAAACCTGCAGAATCCGAGCGCCTTGTTTCCCAGCTCATTCTTGTAGCGTTTTTCTCATTTTTATGGTTCAAACACATAGTTGTCTAATGAAGATCATGTCATAATAGTAAATAAAAGCTATGAAGAGCCGTCTCAAACACACAGAGCTATGAAGGCATATAATTAATGTGGTTGAGTAAGACTTGAATGTCTGTCACACTTCACATGTTGAAACAGAGAGCACAGACCGCTTAGCGCTAGGATGCTGGAGGACCTGTTGATATAGAAAACATCAAGTGAGCAGGTTTATTTTGTGTGAAGTGCTGAGATAATCCATTATCAATACTTTCAGGGTCATAGATAAGATAACAGCATGCAATCGCATGTTTACTTACACTACAGATAAAAATACACATTATTACTCATTGACAGGTTTGATGGTATTTCAGTGTCTTCCAAGACAGGAGTCAAAAACCAAACAAATCAAATAACCTCAACTAGATCTACTTATGAAGAGTATTAGGAAAAAAAAAGAAAAAAAAAAAAAAGAACTATTTGCTGAAGCTTTTAAGAGACAGAGAAAGCCTTTGCTCTACAGAATACAAACATCACTGATTCTTAACATGATCAGCACAGGGCGTTCTCTTTTTTTGAGGCCATAGGATGGAAAAATCTTTCCTCCTGTCTGTCCCCTATTTACATTGCCCTGCAAAGATAATTGGGCAGAGGCATCTGAAGGGTGTAAGAATGAGATTAGCAGCAGCTATTTCCTGCATCCATTCTCCTTTGCTCTACTTGTCAACATCCTCACAGGAGATGAGGCACCTTTACTTCAGCTCTCAGTTGGACTGTGGTGCCCTCAAGGGTTATTGTGAAAAAGCCAACTCCAGTCCATTTTCAAGTGACAGTAGTTTTGCTGGAAAGGGTATAGTTGCTGCAGGAACAAACACATTCTTGGAAGCTAATTCCTTACTTCAGAGAAGGAAGATACTTTCACAACAACCACTGCAGCCTTTGTTGTACTAGGGATGAGCAAGGGTTCTGCAATCTTTGCCATGAGTACCATGACTCTGCTATTAAACCTAGTGTCTTTGGAAAGAATCCAGGGAGGTAACCTGATGGATGATTTACATTCTTTTCTCAAACTGTGACCTAATTTACTTCCTTATCCAATCCTTATAAGATTGCATACTATTAACATCACAATGAAAAAAGACTGTCAATAATTGAAAAGAACTTAATTGTATCCCCAAGACTGCAGGCAGTACATTTGCAGAGGAGAGGAGTGACTGCTGAGCACTGGAGTTACACACATCGGAAGCTAGCATGACCTTCTTGTGACAGTACAAGACTGCTGCCTGACAGCAAGCAGCTTATTGGAAGCATGACCATGACCACATGCAACCAGGGAAGGACTGAGGGAGGACCATTTATTTTTATAAATCTACAGGAAGAATACTGGTGAAATGGTAAAAAACCTGGGTATATATGTTATGGGATTTCACATATTTCTACAGACAAGAGACAACAGCCATATGGACTAAGTTCATACAGAAAGAGCACTGTAAAAAAAAACAAAAACAAAAACAGAATCACAGAATGACTAGGTTGGAAAAGACTTTTAAGATCATCAAGTCCAACCATTCCTGTCCTATGCTAAACTGTATCTAAGTAGCTCATCTACCCTTCTTTTAACGGCATCCAGGAATGGTGACTCAACCACCTCCCTGGGCAGCCTGTTCCACATCCTGACAACTCTTTCAGTGAAAAATTTTTTCCTAACACCTAATTTGAACCTGCCCTGGTGCAGCTTTGTGCCATTTTCCCTTGTCCTATCAGCTGTCACTTGGCTGAAACACCTTATTTTAAATAAAGTAATTTTAACTGATTTCTATGCATCCTGTAAACAATGTCTGGCAAGTAATTTTAATTGCCCTAATTTTGGAGATGTGTATAGAAGTTGTCTTTACTATTTAGTCCTTATATTTATCTTTACTAGGTACTTTGACAAACAAGACAACAACCTGTTAGGATACATAAAGGTCTTCTACTATATCAAGGTCTTAGTTCATCAAGAAGGGTATATTTCTCATTTGAAATAAGCACTAGTCAAGTTATAGAACAAATCATTTACTTTTTAAATAACCCCAGAAGAAAAAAAAAGCAACACAAAAGAAGAAATTTTGTAGTCTGAGTAAAACTTTCCATTTTTCTATTACAAATATGACAGAATTTTATTGTCAAATGACATAAGTCCATTGGCATTAGCAAAACTTGTTTGAGATCTACATTCCTATTGAAAATTTTAATATGAAATTCAAAGATCAGGATCAATATTTGCAGAAGCATCTTAAAAGAATGCAGAAACCCTGCCTTAGGTTTATCTTGGCTTTGGCTAACATCTTTCATAAAACATTAAAACATCGCATTGATTTTGAAGAACATGAGTGAAACTCAAAATGCCAACTCCAGGCACACTGCTAGGAACATCTAGAAGCCACCTAACCCACTTTTTTGTTAGTTGATTGCTTTCAAGAAGATAAAATTCCAAGGCAGCAGTTCTACCGTGTGATGTATTCCTTGCATCAAGTCACACACACAGACTCATTCTTTTCTTAAACTCAAAAAGGATTCAGCCAGTTTGGAGAAAATGTGTTTTCATTAATTTACACCACTGGCAGTTCTAACATTAAAGCAGTTCAGAGGCATAGTGGTTTGTCCTAAGCTTTAAGAAATCCCCAACTTCCTCTGTGCCTGCCTGATGATCAGAGGGCTGGAGCACCTCCCCTATGAAGAGAGCATGAGGGAGCTGGGCTTGTTCAGTCTAGTGGAGAGAAGAGAAGGCTGCAGGGGGACCTCACTGCAGCCTTCTGGTATCTGAAGGGAGCTTACAAACAGGAGGGGAATCAACTTTTTAAAAGGGTAAACAATGGCAGGACAAGGGGGAACGGACTAGAGCTAAAGGAGGGAAGGTTTAGATTAGATATTAGGGGGAAGTTTTTACAGAAAGAGTGGTAAGTTGCTGGAACAGGCTGCCCAGAGATGTGACAGATGCCCCATCCCTGGAAGTGTTCAAGGCCAGGCTGGATGGGGCCCTGGGCAACCTTGTCTAGATCCAGGCCTGGGGGTTGGTGGCCCTGCCTGTGGCAGGGGGGTTGGAACTTTATGATCCTTGAGGTCCCTTCCAACCCATGCCATTCTATGATTCTGTGACTTTTACTGTAATTTTTCCAGGTTCCAAGTTTTCTGTTGTAAAGTGTGGATGTTAAGGAAGGAAACTGACATTTAAGAAATGTGGAAGAGTCTACTTTGGGTGATTGGTTGTTTAAAAAAAAAAACCACACAAACACAAAACCCAACAAATACTTGCTCTATGCCTACACACTTAACACAGGTCCTGCTTTGCACTCTGCAATTTCTTAGAGCCCCTTGAACATATCAAACAGTTGTTACTTTACTATCCTGTACTATGAAGTAGGGAAAAAGAGGAAGAGGAAAACCCACGTGTCCTCTAAAATTGATCAGGCAAGGGAAAAGTTCACACCAAGCACCTCGCTTGGCCTCCAGATATGCACAAACTGGTGGCCAAAGAAAACTACTTTATTTAGAGCACCTTTAGAATTTACTGTCAAAAAACTCCAAACAATCACTGTCTAAAAACATATGGCAAAATTGACTACTAAAGCACTGAATATTTTCTGCTAGGAGGCAAAATACAGTAGCTACAACCATAGTAGACGCTTGCAAATGCACATGGTCCCCCATTATCATTACTGGTATTATAATCATTTTGAGAGGCCACTGTGCCAGACTGGTACATCATAAGCATGACTGTGTGAGGAGAGCTAGAACCTTACCTGAAAACTCACTTGTCTACACATCCTTCTCCTGTAACTCAGCCTACCCATCAGGCTTATTTGCAACTGGCAACTTTCCAGTGCATTTGAAACTTAGTGTTGGACCTCTTGATGGCAGGCAGAAAACACCTTGCCCCAAACAAGGCACTATTTTCCATCTGGAACTGAATGAACAAGCGTTCACAGCTTTTGTGTTCAGCCACTAATGCACATTAAACAATCTATTAACAGACAAAATTAATGAGGTACTGCCAAGTTTAAAGTCAGCAAAGCACTGTGCCTAGGCATAGTTCCCTATAGCATATGTTGGCATCGTTTTTTGTAATACATCCAGCACTCAGGCATTTGGAGCTGAGCCTAATTAGTTCATTGCAATTGAGTCTCAACTCTAGCCTTGATTCAGCTGCAATGAAAGTTTTGAAAGAGGCCTATCTGCACAGCCTTGCACGTTTTTTCCCTGGCACTTAAAAAGCCAGGGCAAGGAAGTGTGCCAGAATTGCCCAGCCAGCCATTTGACAGATACACAGAAATGTGAACACTGCACTTACTGATCCTTAAGATCATTCATGCGCAACTTTTAAAGGTAGAATAATTCTTTTCCTAGAGGAAACTGAACACCAGAGGAGGACTTGAAATATTATACTGGAAAAATGATGGGAAAAGAGAGAAGGCCAACCCCCAGGAAAGCCTGCCCAAACTTAATACATTGATAACTTTTGTGCGTGCATTCCACAGAGTTGTTTCTCCATGGCACTCAACCTGTTTCCACTGAGCATTAATATTCAGAAGTTTATAGCCTTCTGCCTCCATTGGTTACTTGAAAACCTAAATATCAATACAATTACAAAGCCTTTTTTGCCCCCACAGAACACACACACACACACACACCCCTCCACACAGCTTCTGTGCTTGCAGACCACAGGTCAAAATGACTTGCAACAAGTCTTTTTCCAAGTAGTTGACCATATCACTTTACCCATTTCAGAACAGAAACTGAATTTGTTATTTCTAGAGACACTGTGTGCCTTGAAAAGGCTTTTTAATAGAAGATACCCATCTTTTCACCTTCCTTCAACAATCAAAATACTTTTCCACAATCATTGTCATGCAGCAATCATTTAATGCAACAAGTGACACCAAGATGGTGATTTAGTCACAGTGACTTCCAGATATTAACCTCTTCCAGTGGTTGATATTCAGAGGATCTGAATATCCACTGCTTTTCTTTTTGGTGACAGTCAATTACTAGCAAACACATAATTTATTTTTCATGTTTAGTCCACTATGCAGTTATTAATATCTGCATTTCTTGAGAACTTCTACTGTCCCACTGGGAAACCCTTCTGACCTGTAACTACACTGCCACTCCTGAGGTCTTCTTGACATAGACTGGGATTGGTCTCAATCACAGGACAGCCAGACAGCCCCCAGCAAAAATGAAACTCCTGTCAAGTTACAGACTGGGAAACATGGCACAAGGAACGAATGGGAAGTGGTATGGTGGCCATCCCAGACACTGTCTCAGTCACACAAGTCCCAAAGAAGCACCTTTATGCAATATTGTAGCTGAGGGGCTGTACTGTGGCAGGCAGTAAGGAAGGAAGGAGCAGAAAAACCTTTAAGTCACTTCACCTCACCTGTATCCAAAATCTGCCAAGACTCTAAGCTTCAGTATCTGGCTCATCAGCAGACGGGGCTGACCATGCAACAGGAACTCCTAAACATTAGGCATCTAATGTACATACATCTTGCATGTACAATCAGTTACAATAATGGGACAGGCAAAAGTTCTTCCCTCCTCTCTGGGAATAGTAAGTAAAGTTAGCATCTCAATGCTCTTCTGTCTCAGATAAGCGCCTTACCAAGCACGCTGATAGATACACAGTGCTAGGTTGTAAAGATGTCCACACATCAAAATACTAGACTGTGAAGTGGGGCTGAGGAGGTAAAAAAGGAAAAAAAAAGCTACAAGTACCACCTTTGTTGCCACATCATTTTTCCCAATTGTAGTCTTTGTGTAAATGTGTAACCTCAAAGATCTGTATAAGCAGCTGCAGGGCTGTAACACAGCAAGCTCTTGAAAACTTCAAGTGACATGTAATAACAGGTAGATTCCTACTGTTACAATTGTCTCTAACATGAAGGTATGAGAATAAGGGGCTCCAGTAATACAAAATACACACAACATGCTAGTTGCAAGCAGCAGGAGCTCCTGGACAATGTCATCTATAATAAAACAAACGTTTGTTCACCTCAGCCTCTGCATGAGAAGAAGCATTTTCTCTGAAACATGCCAAAAGTGGGGAGCAGAAATAAATATGACTGTGATAAAATTATTTTCCTTTCCTTGTACTTGAAAAAGATATGCTTATTTTGGAGGATTTAAATCTTGTTTTTAAAATAGAAGTAATAATTTCGAAGTCTGACTCCAAGCTACAAAAATCTGTGAACATCCCAATGTCCATGCCCAAAATACAGTACTTTGAATTTTTTGTCCCTTTTTTCCATTCAGTTTACTCACTCTGAAAGAAAACTCAGCCATGTGTGAGCACATGCACGCACTAACTTATGGCTCATTTTTCCTCCCTGACGCTTTACACGCCGAGTACAAACCAGTAGTCTGAGAAGTATGCTTGCAGCACATTTGGAAAAATGACAAAAACGGAACTTTAAGTTGGAGTTACGCTTCCTCCTCCCAGTATTGTATGCAAGCAGCACTATGCAAACACTGCATTGCCTTAAATAATTGGCTACTGTGAGTCCCGATACCCACGCAACTGGAATATTCTGTCTACCCTTGCTTCTTATCTCTGCACGCATAACACATGCAGCCACACTTCTGAGAGCTTGCCTGCTTCTGGAGACCCGTCTCCCAAGTCTCAACTACCGGCTAGTCCAAGCTTATGTAAACGTCTTGGGATTCGAACAAACTCAATGACAATCATCAGCGATTAAACCAAATGTATACAAAGGCAAAGTAAATTGAACCAGGTACACGCATGCAAAGATAAGATAGAAGCTGATAATCTTGCACAGCAACAAAGGAGAGTTGCCATACCGGAACAGACCAATGGTCCATTGGTTTCCGAATTGTTCCCTCTGGTAAGGGCCAACACCTCAAATAATGCGGGGAGTCAGCATGCAGTGTACATTGCCAGAAGTCATTATTCGCCATACTGAGAACAAGAGAAATCACCAGAAAGCTCATAATTTATGTTTTTCCAGGCAGATTTTAAGACTTTTATTTTAAACTACTTAAAGAGGGTGAGAAGAAACTTCCCTCATGCACTTGGCTTTTTTAACATATTGACTTATAACAATTTTTTTTAATATCTGAAGACTTCACTTACACTACACAGTCATTTCCAGCACTGGGACAGAGCCTCAGTATTTCAACAGGCTGCTGTGAGGCCCAGATTTAGGCAACTTTTGTCCCTCCACCTCTCTTCCACAGCCTAAAAACTCGGTTCATTAAGGTCACAAAACATTTCACCTCTCAAAGCCACTATCCCAAGGTGCACTGCTATGATAAGTGTGATAAGATGCCCTAGCTCCGAAGGTCATTGAGAACAGTGGCACTCGGTCATTCCCTCACCTGTGACAGCCAAGAGGGGTTTGGTGGCCCTCGCAGGACATTACCACACACAGAGCCATACCACAGGGCAAGCTCTTGCTTCTAAAATCCAAGTTTCCAAGCAACCACCAGCTGCGTTTGCAGAAGGCACATGCATAAACCTTCAACTGAATACCATGTCCTTGCACAGGTAGAATATTAAGTGTATAGTATACAGACACTTAATATTTAAACAAAATTTAATACAACAACAAACCAAGTCATGTAGCAGAAATTAAAGTTTCTATCATCTCCACTAGTTTTTTTAGGCAGATTTTGAGTGGTAAATTAATAGCAGATTCCTCATTCCTTCTCCCCATAGAGAATATTTCCACTACTAAAATCTAGTCTTTCTTAATCTGCTCACTTAAGGTGTTTCTGCTCTTTGGTCTGAGCAAAACAGACAAATCTAAGGCCTGTGTGGAATCCAGTTTATTTAATCAGCAACCATGATGCCCAATTATCCTGGAAGATTAACACAATCAAGAAGAGAGGAAGAGTATACGTTTTGTATCTTGGAAAGCAGTATTTCACAGCCACAGAAATATCAATTCAGAAGTAAACAGGTCATAGGTCCGATCTAGGATAGCAACCATCAAGGGGGAACGTGAGGGGCTTTGCTGCACACCAAAGCACACTGCAATCTAAAAAACAGGAAATAAACATACTGACAGAGAATCTGTGGATTAAAGCTTTGAGTTCTGCTTTCCTTTTCTAAACACTAGATTATAAAACTGAGGAAAATAATTTCTGAATATCAGCTCTTATTTGTTAGTATTCTAGATACCACTGGCTAAGATTCCTGAGCAGGAAAAGGGTGTGACAAGCAATTATAGTAGATGTAGTTTTATCACTTGATAAACAGTGTTTCAAACAGCCAGTCAGAAATACAAGTCCAGAAGTTAAATTGACTATTGTTTCTAAATTGAATAATTTCAGAGTATAATTAAGAACACAGCCACACACTCTGCAATATGTAAACAGTGGAAGAGATAGAAAATGAGGAGGTCCACATTGCTCATTGCTCCCATCTATAGGCTAGAGCCCCTCTAGTCAGCTTTGGCCTTTATGCCCTGATCTAACACCACTCCTGTTCCCTTCCCCCTCTGAACCTTTAAGAGAGTGACTGAGACCTCCCAGGCAGCCGAAAGCCCCAAAAATACGAAGAGGATAGTCAGCAGAGAGAGTCACAGAGGCAACAGGCAAATGACATCAGTTTCTTATGCTCATTTTGGCAGGACAGAAAACCATGAGGGTCCTTGCATGCCACAAGTAAAACCCTGCATAGCTTTCCATGTCTGTTTGTATGCTGACAACAAAATAGTCATTACTTCCTCCAGTGGGAAAGAAGTGCATGCATGATTGTTGAGGGAGGGGGGACTCTGAGTCCTTTCCAGTTCTGCAGCTCATCACTTGTAACCAACCGCATGCAAAAATCTAGTGATCCATGTGCAAAAATCAGGTCCCACACCTCCTCCAGAGTAAAGGTTGAGACACAGCAGCTTCTCTGGAAAGATTGTCTGCCTTGTCAGTTGATTTTAGTAACAAAAAATTGCTTTGTAGCAGTTATTAACCTAGCCAGTACTCAGGATCTGGCTGTCAGGGGCTGCACTCAGAGACCATTTCTTGGTGCAGAGAAAGCAAGCATCCCAGGAAGTTGCTTGGGCAGCTCAGAAAGCAAGAGCTGGAGAGCCATGAACCAAAAATCAGTAACCTAAAACATGGGTACCAAAAAATGGAGGCTTATCTACCACATAAGTAGGGAGAAGGTAGGATGGCTGAGAACAGTACAGACTCAATTCCCTCTGCTGGTGGAAATCAGAGTGGGGCTGCTAAAAAAAGCACACACTGTACTTGCAGATTGCCTTGCAAGAAACTCCTCTGTCTCATCAGAGCCCTAAGAGAATGAATTTGCACAATGCTTAGTAAGAGGGTTGAGAATATTTACTGCCACTGTCATTCACCATTGCATCAGAAGAGCTCTTCTGGAAAGAGGGAAATGCTGGGGCTAATGCTTACATGTAAGCGTGCACCGGGGGGAGAGACTTCCCGTACATATTACAATCTCTTTCCTAAAGTAGAATTACAAAATCTTAATTCCTGCACAGATAGGATTAATCCACACTACTAACACTTGGAAATAAATAAAAAAGTTACAATTCAGGCTAGAATCTTAGGTAAAGGGATTTAAGAATTATTTTTTTTTCAGGATTTTCCGAGCCCTGCTCTTATGATTTAGAAAAAAAATAGTTACAATATTGAGCACAATTTACTGTCCCTACTATACATAATTCAAGACACCTGAAAAGGGTCAGAAATCACAAGACATGGCTGCCTAAACCTCCTTTTTAGATAAAAAAAGAACTCCTATTCCTGAAAGTTTTACATTGATCGACCCCAACTATTAGACACTTGGTAATTATGACCATCAGCTGTTATGACATCAATAGCATTATCTTAATGCTAATGAGAATAGAGCCCACAATTAACAGCTGCACACAGTCATCTCCCAATTAAATACATTCATGACAGCTGTTTTCCCCCCACTAAAATAAAGTTGGTACCACTCACCTGACTACCTAAAGACTCAAACACTCAGGTGTGGAATATAAGCACACAATCCTTAATCCTTAAAAACATACTTTAAAATCAGAATAACTAGATCATAAAAACTGACTTTTATCAAAGTCTTCTGTCTTAGGATGTTGATCATAAAATATCTTTACCTCCAGATGTTGCAGTAAGCTATATTATATATATATACATGCATGTCTGTGCATGCATACAATAAACAGACACTGTGCTTCTGCCTGACCTTATTACCTATATTTAACATACGCAAATTGCTCACGGGTCACGCAAGCCTTCTGCAACAACTCAATTAAAAAGCACTGATTTCTCACAGAGGCACTCATTGAGAGCCCTGCACACCACAGACCTACCACGCACTGGCTCAGGATGGATGCTGTCCTCCATGGTATTTACCCACGGCAGCTTTCAACTTGCCAGCAGCTGAGCAAGCTTAACATCCTCCAAACGTTGTTGTCCTCCTTCCTGTCTAAAAATAACTGCAACGGCATTCGTACTTGATAAGACAAGGAGATAGCAAGGGGCGATAAAAGAGGCAAGGAGAAGGAGCATCACCTGCCTCTCATTCTCCTCCAGCGGGGCAGCAACACTGATAACACACCTGTCAGAAACAGATGCTACACAGTAAGCTGGAAAATCAGGAGGCACTGCATTAAAAGTTACTAGAGAATGGACGGCACTGTTACCTACTGCATTTGCACGTCCCTAGCCACAAGTCCTTTCACCTCCCATAGTAACTTTCTGAACAGAATCGTCTGGCCGGCTCCCGCTCTATCAGACGGCAATACCTAAGAGCTCCTGAGCTGAAATAGCAGCCTTTCTGTTCCAAATAAAAGAAGCCTTCCCCCAGTCTGTGACTTTCTGTTTGCTTTGCTTCACACCTATGAAGAAACAAACCCACAAAGGAAGGCTGTGTCTACAAGACGTTCAAGCACTAGGCTGGTCTGGAAAGCTCCGCGACCGAGCGGACCGCCGGGGCTGCCGCTCCCCAGCCTCCGCGGCGAGGACAAGCGCAGAGGGGAGGCAGGCAGGGCGGCAGCGGGCACCACGCTGCAGGGGCGGCGGGCAGGCGTGAGGGGATGCCCTGAGAGCCGCTCGAACCGACGGCCTCACAGGGAGACGGTATCTCCACTCCGGGCAGCGGCGCCGCCGCGGCTGACAGAAGAAGCCGCTGTAACGGGAGCCCGGCGCGGACCAGGTGGGCGCGGCGGGGAGCGGGGCAGGTACTCACACGGTGAAGTGGTACACGAAGCACTTCCAGCCTGTGGGGCGCTCCAAGAAGTTGTAGACCCTGCCCTGGACGCTGCTGCGGCTCAGCAGGGGCTTGCGGAGGCTGTAGATGGAGACGCGGGGGTCGAGGCTGACGGGTGGCCGCGGGCAGTCGGCGTTCACTACCACCACCTCGTTCCTCAGACGCAGCGGCCGGTCCCGCTCCGGCTCCGGGCTACTACCCGTCTGCGGCTGCCCACCCTGGCTGGCGGAGAGCGGGGCATAGTGGGCGTTCGGGGTGCTCTCAGCCAGCTCCAGCGCTGCGAGCTTCTTGCTGGGCGTCATGCTGCCTTTCCTGGGCAGTGACAGCCGGCCCAGGCTCCGGCTTTTCTGCTCGCCCGGAGGGGAGCTGGAGGACATGGCTGGGACAGCTCAGGGAGGTCGGGCGGCGTTGCGGTGTCGGGGCTGCGCTGCCCCAAGGAGCTACGGGCTGGCGCCGGGCTCCCTCTCCCGCCGCCGCCACTGGCCCGTCCCCCTCGGGGGCGGCTCCCAGCCGGGAAAGGTGAGGGGAAGCCGCGCCGGGGGTGGGTCTCAGTCTGTAGTCCCGGTGCCGCCCGCCGGGGAGCGCTGCACGGCGTCTCCGAAACGGCGGGGCGGGGGCTGCCCTACCTCAGCGGGGAACCCGGGGTTGTCCCCGCAGTTCGTGCCGGCCTGCCGTCTCCGGCTGGACACGGGCCGGCCAGCGAGCCCCAGCTGGGGTCTGGACCTCCTCTCTGTGTCAGGCCACGGTCCTCATTACTGACCTGCACCTGTTTCATCGGACCCCGTGTCCCCAGAACGGCTGCGCGGAGGTGGCCTCTTACCTTTGTGAGGCTTGTGCTTTAGGAGGCGATAGGGTAGGGATCAGAGAGAAGCCTGACAGCTCCCCACACAGCCTAGCAGGTTTCCCCAACTTCTCGGCCTCTTCCACACCTGCAGGGACAAAGCGTTACCATATTTCTCAGGCCCCTGCCCTGTCAGGGGCTTGAGCTCCCAGGGTTCAACCCCTTACTTCAGATTTAGGACCACCAGAGCTTTCAGGACTTGCTGTTTCATCCTTTTTTTGTTGTTTGTTTTTCAGTTTCAGCACCTGGGAGCAGGAGAGCCTCTGCCAGATCGGGGAACCTCCAGGAGGCTCTTTTTAACACGAGTAACAAGAATGGGGCCTGGCCAGCAAGCCTTGCAGCCCCTGGCCTTACTGTAACATAAGGGAGCAAATAGCTGAGGAATTGGGCAAATTGCAGAACTCGGTAAACATGGTTCTGCAGACCTGCAGCCTCTACATGTTGGGTCTCACCAGCACCAAAACCATTTTTGTCTTTGTGGAAGGGTATGTGTGTTTGGCCATTAATAATGGGTTATTTTGAGGGCTTGGATGACTTTTCTGTGTAGTGGAGTAACTTACGACTGACTTCACTACGGTGTGAATTGCTTTGTCATAGTAATAAGAGGTTTGGGGATTTTTTTCACCAATTAGCTAACAATTTCTGTTACCAGAGCAAAAGTAGAGGGTGCTCTTTGATCTGATGTGCTGGAGTTTTTCCTTCCAGCCCAAAATAGAACAGAACTAGTAAGAGCTATGTTGAGTTCACAGTTGATACTGGTACTTGGACAAGAATGTTGCGGAAAGATAAGGTGCTAAATAAAGTTAAACAAAAACAACCCTGCTAATTGCAGTTCCATTCAAATGTCAGGCTGCATGTATGGTAGGGGAACTGGGCAAGATCTTTCACTAGTGAAAACAAGGAAGGCTCTAGGCTCTTGTTGGAATTTGCACCCATGGAGGAACTGCTGTTTCTTAGGAATACAAAGACAGAAGTGTTACAAAGAGAATTTGTAAAACTTGTTTCTAAACCAACACCACTCTAACCAGGCTTCCCCCCCCTCCAGCCCCCGCTCCAGCAGAGCAAGAAGAACAAACTAGCTCAATGAAAACAGCTTTTCAAAGGAAGCTTTTCCTGCATCTGGTCAAAATAGAGCCACGTTTCTCTCTTTTGAGAAATTTTTCTTTCTTACAATGCGTCTGCAAGAAAAATGACTAATGGAAGAAAGAATGTCATTGCTACCCTTGAAGGCTGACTTAGGACTAGCCTGATAAAGGCTTGATATTAAAGTTAACAAATGAGTTTCTTCATGCAAGTGTTCCATGTTATTTTAAAGACCAACATATTTTCTAAATTACACAGGACCTGATCCGGGAGCCAGCTGAAAACATAATTTACAGAGTTCAGCAAAACAAGAGGCTGTATGTTCATATGTACATTATGTTCTTCACAAACTGTTTTCAAAATCTTTAAGAAGTATCACAGTATCATGTTGTTATTAGAGAACAGAAACCCCAATATATCTGAACCTAAGAAAATGGAATTTCTATCTTTCTTACACTATTTCCTTCCAATCCAAAAGTTAAAGAGGTATTTAAATAGCTAAGCAGAAAGAAAAGCAGAACTAAATTTGATCCTCAGTCCTGAATGAGAAACACTTCCAAACCACCAAAGTTTGCTTCAATGATTTTTTTACTGCAAAACAAGGAAAGTCTTAAATATTTTCTGTTGCCCAATATATTGAACTATTTTTCAGGTCAGAAATATTTCCATAAGGTTTTGGGTTGGGCCTCTTATGTTGGCTATGTCTTTCAAAGAATCATCACAAACAAAGGAATTTTAAAATAGGTCACAATAGTATTTAGACAGTATCTATATATCTTTTCCTGGACTCAAGGAATTAATCAAAAATCCACCTTTTTAATGTGTTGCTGATGGATGATGACAATTCTTCTATATAGCAGAAATAATTTGGTTAGATGATACACTGCAAATTCATGTTTCTGAATGCTAAAACATCTGTCTGGCACAGGTGAAGGCAAGAGCAACTTAAAAGTGTCAAATAGATGACTACTTAGTTATGAGAATACAAGGAATAATTATGTTAATATGTATTAAGTTACCAAAACTATTATAGTTTGCCATGTTATCCAGGTGAATACTTTAATGTGGTAATGGGAATTCCTGGTTTTCCCCTTCATAAGTAGGCATGTCTTGATATTAATCATGTTTGTTTTACAGAACAACAGAATTAACTTAAGTGAAGGAAGAGGAAAAAATCCAGGGAGCACAGTGTATACACAGAAGAGCTAAAAGTGGGAAGAGGAGGCAGATGAGTGCTACAATATGCTTATGGAGCCAGGTTGCTAGGCTTTAGTTATGAAGAGAGTTAGAAAATACGCTGGATAAAAAGGATAGAGGTTTTAAATATTACACATTTAAATACTACATGGAATTAGTTCTCAGAAAAGCAATCTACTTTGAGCATTTACAGAACTGTAGCAAGATTAATAGCAACAATGATATTGGCTCTTTCACAGTTTGCAAGTACAGTTTTTAATATGTCTTCAGGAGGATTTTGATTCTAGAAAAGAGATGTGTTAAGTCACCCAAGTGTGATGATAATACACCAGTGAAATTTGTGGTAAAGTTCCCAATCCCAGTAATTTAATCAGAGCAGGATTAGTAAAGCACTTGTGAAAATCCCACCACTGGGCTATAGGAGATCAGAAGTGTTTGGCCCAGCTTGGGGCTGTGTTACTGTTATCCTGTACCAAATTATAATCGATATTATGAATGCATTGTCAGGTATGCTCATTACATGCTATTTTATCACTTTGTGCCTGCCACAATATCGTGTAAGATCCCACTGCTAAATCACTGCCAAATGTTTAACAAGCCAGAATTGGTGCAGCCAGTTATAAAGAGGCACCTTGATCTTTTATGTGCATTACTTCCCTGTGGAAGCTAGACTCAAACAAACACCAAGTATCCAAGTGTTCTCTGTCTTCTGAAAGCCTTTAACACTTACATTGCAATTACAGGTTGCACCAGTTCTCCCCTGGCTTCTTATTTGCAGTTAGATTACTTTGGAGGATGGTTTTGATTTCTTTTGGTTTTTAAATGCCACTTTCCATTTCTGCCCAGCTACAGTGGGGGACATATTGAAGAACTTTTCTCAAGGGGCTCTTTTGCTTTGTCTTAATGTTTTATTATTTCTCTTGAATAAGAGCAAAATCTTTTGTTGCGTTGCATTTCCTGGAGAATCCACAGTTTAATCATGTCAGTAGATCATTTTAAAACACAGTGATGGAGGTAAATGTGACTCTGAACTGAGACTGAAGTCTTAGGTTGGTTATATACTTTCATACAGCAGTAACTGTATGACAATAACTTTTGAAATATTCTCGATCAGTTAAAAAAAAAACCTGCTCACAGAGGTATGTCAATACTTTGGAAATATTCCTACTAAAAGCTGCAAAACAACTACCTACCTAGACCTCAGATGCAAAGACAAGTTTGAAAATGCAACAATAACATGTTGAACAAATAAACCTCAGCCTCATGATTCAAAGCAGAGGCGAGGAAGGATTTTTTTTAACCCAAGAGAGACTATGCCATAGCCATTTCACTTGGGGAGGTGGGGAGATATATGTAAGTATTCATTTGTTGTTCAAGTTCCTATTAAGAACAGTTTCCTGAGTACCTGTACATTTCTCCATTTTTCATTGGACACCTTGGTAAACTTACCTTTTTTTTTGGTTGATCACAACCTATTAATGTACAACTGGTTTGCTTATATGCCAGTTTAATTTTAGGTTTTAAATTTAAGCAAAACCTTTGTTACAGGCTCCTGAGTATGTTCATGCTTCTTAAGTATAAATCCAACAGATTTTCCCTGATGACAGGCACTGCCAGTCAGACTGCTTGGTAGCACACTGGTAGAAACTCCAGATATAAAGAGGGTAAATCATTTGAAATGGCAGTGTCCCCCCCAAAGCCTGACCATTGCAATCAGTTGTTTATAACATGCAGTACTAACTTTATCCTGCTCCACTAGTGCCTTGTGGTCCCTTGGCTGTATGGCTCAGGAGAATCTTCAGGTTAGTTCAGCTCACTTTTTCCTTCAAGTGAGATTATTCCAGCTTCCTTGATCAGCAACATCCACAATTACCATGCCATTGATCTACCTGCAATTTAGGTATCTATTAACCATCACTGTCTAGGCTTTCTCTGAGTCAACAGAAAGCAGTAGCACCACCAAGAAGTACTGGGGTGAGTGTGTCTGGGGAATGTGACACCTTTGCCATTCATTTTAAAAGCACCGTTGTATAAGACTGGTAATTAGGACAAGTGCTGCAAAGAAAGACACAGGAGATGTTCATCTGTAAAATTACAGATGATTAGGGCAGCCTCGTTGATAGGCAAAGTATGTCCCAGACCAAGTTCTCAATAAATTGTTTCCTGAAAACTGGACAACATAACCTTGTGCATTCTGAAACGCTGCCCTCAGCAGGGAATTAACTATCTGCAGACAGAATAGGACTTGGAAAAATGAAAAGAAATACATGTTGTTCCTCTTGAAACAAATTAACCAAAGCAGGAGGCACCGAACAAGTTAGCAGCAGTCATCAGTCTGAAGTCAGAGACCACATTGATGAACCACTTCATAAGAAGACTAATCACTGTCAAAAAAGGCACACTTGAAAATGTTATTTCTGCAGTCTGCCCTTCTCTCAATCTCTTTCAAGACAAATTGGGCAGACAGGTAACTTTCTAATCAGAAAGTTTACACTGGCTTTTAATACTCCTTCCTCCCCTCTGTACTGCTGGGTTATTTTTAACAGTGGATGCAGTAAGTTTAGGAATCTGGTCAGTAGAGAGAAGTAACTTTGCAGAAGATAACAGCGTGCACCAGATATCTGGCGTTTGGAGGCTATTCAGTCCAGCAGCTGACAATCCTGATTATTATTATCTGTTTGAATGCTATCTTACTGCATGGTTATGTCTATGTTTATAACCTCTTTTTACATTGCTTCACAGGTTTTTAAAGCATATTCATGCCACTCGGGGAAGAATGTTATTGCCTACCAAAGCTTGGGTTTTAAGTCCTAAAGCAAAGTTTCAAGAAAGGTTCTGAGCATACGTTTAGACTTATGGCACACAAACTATTATTTTTGTTTGCTTTGTGTTCATGTGTTGGAAGTTATACATGCATTTAAATACTTAAATGCTCCACAACTTAAGTTTGACCCTTGCAAGGTGAAAAAAATAGTTATATATATATTGCCATTTGTGCATAGGATTAATCCTGCTATTTACAACAACATAGCTATTCTTTACCTTCAAAAAAATGTGTGCCCGAAAAAATGAAACCCTTTCCAAGTCAGATTTAGCAAGTGTGTATCTGCACCAATACTTGGCAGACTCTATAATATGGAAGGCCAGTACCAGCCAACTGGAATTTTGGTTCCTGGCAATAAAGATCCACAGGTATAAGCGATTCTGAAGAATTCAGATCCTAAATGTATACTTGTTTAGGAGCAGGAATTCAGGGGAGAGACCTCAAAAGGCTTGCTGGCAGTAAGAACAAAACAGCTCAAAATATAGCTGAACTGCTTGTGTGCATCCCATCTTACAGATGTCCCTCTCCACACTTTTTTCCTGCTCCCAACCTACCTGCAAATCTTGACTAAAGTGTCAGGAGGAATAATCAAGATCTAGAACTTATGAAAAAGCCTGGCAAAACTAGGAGGGGCTACCTTTAGGGGATCTTGGTTCTGGTTTCTGACAGCCAGGCACACTTGTGCACACATGTACAAGTACTCTCGCCGGTCTGTTGCAGCAGTTGCCTATGGTGTCCCATCCTCCTCAGTTCTTTGATGTCAATTTCATAACTGAAAAATGATTTGTCCGAGTATCACTCCAGAAGAGAAAACTGAAGATGCTGGTAAAAAGCTGCAACATTCATTTTCTCCATTAAGGCAGATAGGGTGTATTTTCATCCCAGAAGCACGTGAGACTCAACAGGCATTTGATTGCTCACACACAGGATACAGGGCGCGTATTCGTACACATGCGAAGGTATCTGAGGGCAGAGTGACAAATGGCATTCTTCAAATGAAAAGATTGTTGCATCATCATCTTGCATCAAAAGAAAATTCTCCTCCTTGCATTAGTCACAAACCCTCTCTTTGTTTGGCTTAAGATCGGTTTCAAACAACACTCCTGATTAAACTGCAAATACATAACTGAACTTTTGAAATTCTGGAACCCCCTCCAAAGGTTTGGTTCCATAGTTCCTTATGGAGGGGATTGTGCTTAATAAAAGGACGTTCTGGTGTTTCAGGAAGGGTTTCACTCTTAGCAGTTGAGAAAGAAATCACTAGTTATCACTAAATCTCTTCCTGACCAATGAACACTTCCTGCCTGTGACCCTGTTAATCTGTAACATATAATATCCTGCTTCACACGTATGGAATGACATGGGATAGATAATTCTTTTACAGCAGGGCCCACATTAGCAACCCACTTTTGATGTCAGGAGTCATCAAGCGTATCTGTGCTTGAATGTGCCTTCTAATTGCAGGTAGTTCACTAGAAAACTCCAGTGGGAGGTTACACATGTGCGATGCAAGTAGTACAGTGCCAGCTCTGTGGCAGAAGCAAGATTTTTCAAGAAGTAATTAATCAAACGGCTTTATAATGCCCCAAGCAAACAAACAAACAAAACAAACCCTACAAAGTGTAACAGAAAAGGCACTAGCAATGTCTCCTCCCCTGCCACTGCACCTTTTCTCAGTAAGTAACCTCTCAATGCAAACTATAAAACTCAGCAGATAGACCTCAGGAGACCTGTGCAACAATCAGCTCTGCCAAACTGGAATTTCAGGTTGCCTTTCATCTCACAAAATAAGACTTTTCATTTAGCTAGTACCAGGTAAAACTACACAGTGCAACATAATTTAGGGTCTTGCAAAAATTCTTTTAGCCTGTTCCATAATAACAATTTAATGCCAAATTCTAGTCCCATTCCTGACCTTTTCCTAATTGGGTTAATTGCCATTCTTGTCTTTGTGTCCTCATCTTTAGTGTCTCAAGAGCACACACTCACTTCCATCATTTTTTACAATAGCAATGCAAAAGCTAAAGCTTGCTGAATTTGTGCTCCACAGTGCCCCAAAACTTTGGGGGCCACACTTCCAAACACCACTACTTCTTCCGTAGTACTGCAGAAGTATAAATATTAGAGCGCCCTTGTCATCTCCCTGACTGATCACTAATTACAAACAAAATGACCCAAGTGATAGCATAACTACATTTTAGAAAGCACTTGTGTGCATAGCCAGGCAGTAACATTTGCTAATCAGGCTATTAAACTGCTGTTAGCTTCTGAAATAAGTCGAAGGCTCTGCTAAAGGACCACTAGGTGAGAAACTAAGCTCACAGATTGCAGGCTATTTGAACCACAACCAAGTCCTACTCTTCTCAGCAACTCTGAAGAGACAGTAAGAGTATTTGCTTTGTACTCCTCAGAAGAGCAACGCATAACCTTACTGATAAATGACAGAACTCCTGGCAGCAGATGCTGGTCTCTAATCGGGTGAAGAGGTGACCACCCTCCAAATCCATATCCTACCAGCAGTAGAGTCGCTTTTCTTTCCTTGACCAAACCTATTACGTAATTAGTTAATTCACATTTCCTATTATTTCAGAGCTCGTTACAAACAAACGCCCGAAGTGCCTTTGGCCTGCAAAGCTTCCCTTTGCTCCTCGCCGGAGACCCCTGCCGCCTCACACCCGGCCTGGCGGTGCCGGCGCGTGTCCCGTTCCTGGGGGTCCCTCTAGTGGCTGCAGCGCCGGGTTCGCCCGGTCCCACTCGGCCGGCGGCGGTTTGCCTGGGGTTTTGCAGACGCTCCTCGCAGTAGGCATAAATGCTCTCTCGACGTTGAGAATTCACCCTTCGAAATAACAGTACTTAAAAAAAGGTGAAGTAAAAGGCTTGGTCGCATTAGGACAAAGGAAAAATGACTGGTACTTTAAGAACCAGGAAGCTATTTCAGGCAGTTAGACAATTACGCGTTATGGCTTGCAGCCTCGCCATTCCGTCACTGTCACAGTTGGCTGTGTTTGTCTCTTTTACCGGTCTGTTTTAAGACCTTTTCATCTTAATGCCTTATTTTCTAACTGTCCCTTCACTGCCCAGGGGAATTTCTATCTCCTTTTTGGTTTTGTCTTTTTCACCAGGTAGCTCTGCTGCCTGTGCCACTGCCCCCACTTTCAGCGGCCCAGCTAACAGTAACTGCCCACAGGCACACATGCCTGTCCTAGACGGTCACAGCCTGACTGGCCCTCCGTGGGACAAGCTGCCCTTTTACACTCACATAAACGTCAACAATGGAATTCACAGAATTGTACGGGTTGAAAGGGACCTTAAGAGATCATCAAGTCCAACGACCCTCTGCCAAAGCAGGGTCCCTAGGACAGGCCGCAGAGGTAGGCGTCCAGATGGGTCTTGAATATCTCCAGAGACTCCACAGCCCCCTGTGGGCAGCCTATTCCAGTGCTTGGTCACTCTCAGAACTTCCTGTGCTCCAACTTGAGGCCATTGCTCCTTGTCCTGTCTCCACAGACAACTGAAAAGAGGCTTGCTATTTCGCCCGAGTCCCACACTTAAGATATTTATAAACATTAATAAGATCCCCTCTCAGTCTTCTCTTCTCAAGGCTGAACAGCCCCAGTTCACTCAGCCTTTCTTCACAGGGGAGATGCTCCAGTCCTTTAATCATCTTTGTAGCCCTCCACTAGACTCTTTCCAGGAGGTCCCTATCTTTTTTATACCAGGGAGCCCAGAACTGGACACAATACTCCAGGTGGGGCCTGACCAGGGCAGAGTAGAGAGGAAGGATCACCTCCTTTGACCTGCTGGCTACAGTCCTTTTAATGTACCTCAGGATCCCACTGGCCTTCTTGGCCAAGTGTTATATTTTGATCCAGGGAAGAAATAGGACAAAGTAGCTTATAGAAACCATCCAGTTTTTTAACATAAAAGCCCTGATGTTCTAAAGAGAGCTTCTTTTTATGCGACAAACCTCCATCTACAGCTCTCTACTTCTCTGTTACACATGGAGCCATACTATGGTGATTTGGAGACAGGGATCTGACCCTAGCAGCATTTCAGTAGTGGCTTATGGGGTCTCTTCAATACAGAGGCCCCTCCTGTACAGCTTTTACATGGTGTTACAGGTTATGCTTAACAGCAAATCAGTCTCTTTACACTACTTGTACAACAGTGAACTCTCCTGCACCAGTAGTTTGACTCACAAAACGATGATTATGGGGTAGAGAATATGAGAGTGTTTTCCAAGAAAAAGGCTGATGGCTTGGCCCGTGTTTCCCATTGAAAACATCACTATGATTTGGCTTTTGTTAACAATCTAAGCAAAAAATTAAAAGATGATAGCATAATATTTGATATTTAGTATTACAAGCAATTATACATGAAAACTGAACTGTAGTAAGCTGAATAGTTCGACGTGTAGCTGTCAGGGCAAAAGGAAAAAAACACCAATAATAGTCCGGTCTTGAAGTTGATACATTGCTCAGATTTGCATAATAAACAATACAAAAATTATCAAAGAGAGCACCAGTAGGTATACTGAATTTAAGAAACTATCTTCAATCCTCAAAGAGAAAAGTTCCAGTCCGTACCTCAGACTTGAATGACCAGAGGTCAGTTCCCTGTTCTCCCACAGACTTCCTGCGTGACCTCTGGTGTGGCATTGTTCTGATTTGTGCCTCAGGTTCTTAATTTCTAAATGGGATAATAGCACTGTCCTCCTTTGTAGCTGTGATGATAAATGTGGTTGCATGTTAAGCACACAGATTTGCTAGGGAAGAGGAGAAACAGGATTAGCCAGTATAAAGGTAGGGATGCCTTGGAACACGGTACAAAGTTCTGGTGTGCAGACAGAACAAATAACATTGGGATTTTAAATCAAGACATTGTGGTTTGAATGGAAACACAAATTTGATTGAATGCTTTAACTGCTGCTGATACCATACAGAGATTCTTCCTCTTCCTTGCATTTACCATTGCTGTGAAATTTCACCATATGAACAAACACGGAAATGGACTTAACCTGGCTTATCAGCCACAACAGACTTAACGTCACCGATAACATGGATCTTTTAAATGACAGGCCAACCACTGTACAAAGGAAAATCAAACACATCCCATCACCACATCAGTGACCGAGGTTAATTACCGAGGGGGAGAAATGCAAATCTCTTGAGGATGCAGCAACTCAAATGTTACGTTAGAAGACAGTTCAACTCGGTGAACATTCAGCTGAAAGTTTCAAGTCACTGCACACACACTGACAGCGCGAGCAAGAGAGTAGGATGCACTGAGTAAACAGTGTCATGAATTTGCAGCGTAGCAAGTGCATTCAGCAGCTTACAAAACTTTTAATCTAAGCATCTGTATGATAGTCATCAATTATGAATCTTCATTCTCAAGCATTATTTCTCTCTTAGCATATTGACATAAAGGCTGGAAAGCTACCAGGAAGGGAGACAGATGCACAGGTGTGATGATGGGTCAGAGTGGCCAGCAAACCTTCTTAGAACTCTCCAGAAAAGGTAATGAAACTGTCTAGGAAATGGGTTAATAATAAACACATCTGTTTCTAGCAGGAGGGAAAACAGGCAAAAAAAGGTTTGCCTGATAGAACGCTATAGTTTAAATGGTACTTAGGAAGATAAAAACACAGGATTGCAACAGAGAAGACGCCTGCAGAAGAATTGTCCAGGAGGAACTGACATGGTCTTGTTCAGGATTTGGTACAAGAAGAGTTTAGCCTCAGACCCAGTGTTACTCCTTAACTGTAGATTAAACTAAGCAAACCACTTATTTCTACATTAGAGAAGAACATCTAGGGCTATGACTTTCAGGGTCACATCACCTAGTGCTTTCTGACAAAACCAGGAGTCAAACCTAGACAAAAATAGCCACTGCCTTCAACACCATACATTACCATCTGGTTCAGCTTTCAGAGACCATTTTTTGATTAAGGTCCTGCTTAATTTCAAGTTTTTATACTTCGAGCAACTGCCACTGTTGTAACAATGATCAAAGATAAAGGTCTTTTCATAACTGTGATGTAATAGAATTTAAAACAATTAAATTCCTAGAAATACAAGCATTAACGGAAACACGGATAGTTAAAAAATCGTGACATGCAGACATATAAAGGAAATTTTAAAGCAATACGGAATGATTACACAGATCATTGCAAGAGAAAAAAAATCTGCTGTTCTCTTCAACAGATGGAATTTGGATATCTGGTTTATGTAATTTTATATTCTAATCAAAGTGATGTGTCCCAGGTATATTTTCTAAAGGTTTCAGAAACAAAGCACAAAGGAATCCAGACTTGTGAAAAGAAGTCCAGAAAGGAATCCTGAAAGGAAAATATAATGCCTGTGAAAATAGCAAAATCTATACTGAGGACACCTAATATTAATAGCAAACCAACTTAAGCTAAAAAAACCAGAGCCCCAACACAAACATTTAGGAATTATATCACTTACTTCGATAGCAAAGCACAAAAATATTTGAAGAAACGCATTACTACAATCATGAAAAAGTTGAAAAGCTTGGACATATTTTTGGCTTCTTCAAAGCAGCTTTGATTTGCTGCAGTCAACTGAACTGGAATAATTTATACCAAATGAGGTCTGTTATATATCAAGAAAGCCCCACAGGCAAGTTACCTGAGGAAGCATGGTGACGCAACATTTGTATTCTAAATACAGACTAAATCTCTTAAGTGAGTTAACTTTTAAGGCTGACATGCTCTGCACCAACATTTAAAGCTATTGGTGAAGATAAGTGGACAGTGTTTCTTTGAAAACCTAAATCATTAGGAGAGCACTTAGACTGCACACAAGTGCTCTGGGAAATTTGCTAAGGATTTCTGTAGCTGTCTCTTCTCAAAGGGAGTGAAGGGTTAGTTACTGATGCAGTTACTCAATATCCAAGTTATTGCAATAATTTGAAGTTAATTTAGAAAATATGTTCACAGCTAAAGTCCATTTCCACTGGTCGTCTGTTTCCGATCACCCTGTGCTCCCCTCCTGCTGCAGAGAAATGCTTGTCATTTGCATCTCCCTCTGTTTCGCAGGGCTTATTTTCATCCTGGAGAAGAGCGATTGGTATCACTGCACGCTAGCAGTGTTTGCTTTTACTGTCATAGGGGCAGGCTTGCCAGGTAATCTGATAACATCTTCCTCTTCCCAAATAGGAAAGGGGCGCAGCAGAAAATAGTGTTGGTAATAGCAGCCACCTCAGTGCAACTTCAGCTCTGCAGGTGGATGGTCACAGCTGTCGCAAAGGACGCACAGCAGGTAGGATCATGAACTAGGCTACGTATATTAAGAGATGCTTGTGATTCAACCCAGAAGAGATCATTACTTACTCCACATATTTTCCTCTTCATCTGTGAGTAATCAGCAGTGATATAAAAGTCATTGCTACTCTTTCCTCTGTTTGAATAATGAAGCACATGTAAAACTTCCAGATTTTTCTCTCATCGGGAATGACACAAGCTAGTTACTGCTGTAGCTGGTCCTTTATGTTCTAGATTGCTTTCTGCAGTGTTCTTTCTCTTCAGCACTTTGGGTTTTTTACATAAATAGTAGATAACTTACTGTATTTGTCCTGTTCTGGAATTAGACATTTGCAATGTTCTACTATTGCGCTCTCCACTGTTTAGACAACCTTTTGGCTTGCACTAGGAATAACCCTTTGAATCTTCATAGACTCCTGCCTCTCACTGATCCTTGGCTGCTATTTTAGTCTGGTTTTAGCAGACCACAGAACAACAGTCAGGCAGTTGTGTACTATACAGCGGTTTCTGAGATGGCAAAGCACATGACTTCCATTCTCCTGCACTGTAGGTTTCTACTCTGGATTCTTCTACCAGCCTCATGGTTTTAGGACACAAGCATATGCTAATAGAACTACACTGTGCTACTCTTTTTCTCTTTGATGCGTCTCCTGTTCTCTCCTCATCCCCAGCCCTTGGAGACAATTCCCAACAGTATCTTGGGGCACAGATGAGGTCTTCCAGTCTCTCTCTGTTTTAATATTTTCTTTTATGAACTTTTCATGTCATTTATATTTTACAAGACTGCATTCAGAACAGCAGATTTTCTGAATGTTAGGTCACAGAGTTAAGGTAGGAAAAGGCATCTTTATTTGATGGCTTCTGATAAAAGGCAGTCAACTGCCTGTAAAGTCTCTACATTCAGACGGGATCACAGGGAACACAGCAAGAAATGCTGACAAGCCAAAGTTTGGCTAATTTGATTCTTTGTTAATTCCTCTGGAACAGCATCTTCTCCTGGTGAGGTAAATAAAATAAAATTAATAAATAATAAAGGCAAAATGTGTCCTTGTCTTTGGCAAATTCTTTTAATTTTGAATAATTCTTTTTATTCTAAAGGATAGCTCGATGGAACTGCTCGTGTACATAAAATTAGGTACCCACATTCTCAAAGCACGAGGTCTATTATCTTCAAAATAGGCTTTTTAAGACCTTCATAGAAATAAACTGAATGTTTGCTAATTAGTATCAACCCGGATGAGTATGTAGCCTGCTTCAGTTAAACATTATTCAAGATTTTACACTCCATATGGTTTTGCTTCATCAATATTACAATCGTGACCAATGTGGAACAGGACACAGCATATGAATACTAACAAAGCAGCACCAACAGTAGAAGCTACGCATTTTTATAGCTACAGGGTTTTTTTTGGTAGGCCAATAATAATTTCACAGAGTTCAAATTTTAGCTGTTTCCATGAGACTTTGTGGCAAGTAATAAAGTGACTTCTTAATCTTTCCTAGACTTGCATTCTATAATTAGCTAGAAATTGCATTATTATCCACATGGGTTTTGTTCTTCTTTTTAAACAAATGTAAATATCACTTATATCCTCAGTATACAGCTCCAGACTTGTAATTGTAAAAAAGTTTTACCCCAGCTATATTATATTATAGCAGAAATACTTATAGGACTTCTGTTAAATTTCAAACACAAGCACCTCTGATGACGTAGTAAGTACTGATTTGCTGCTCTCAGCTCTTGCCTCCTGCATAGCCCCACACTGTGACATAACCTACGAGGAGATGGCTCATGGATCTAGTGTGAACTGCAAAACCTTTTTACTTACTGGAATAAAAAGCTTTCTTGTCAGGGTGGCTGATTTAAGCTTCTGTTAGCTTGCCTGAGGAAGCCTGTGAAGACACCATACAGTGCACTGTGTAAGTATATTTCTAGTTCTCTTTAACTACTAAGGGCATTTTACTGTATCTTGATCATATGGGTTACTTGGTGTAACTGGGACTTATAAAAGTCTCTTTTTGTAACAAAAAAATTCAACACCACCTTTATCTTGAACTTATTATGTATTGTCCCCACATCATTCATTCAAGACCTGTAGTTACATTGCTAGCATCATAAAACAGGAACTTGCACTTCCAGAAGCAATGGCACCTCTTTAGTAAAACTGGACATCCTTCCACCTCTCTACAGAGTTCCATCTATAGAAAATGGATTGATATAGTGGGGTTTTTGATTGGTTGTTTGTTGTTTTTTTTCTCTTATCACAGCATCTTGGATCTACAGGTATTAAAACCAAAACTCCTAACCACCCAACTCTGTATTATACACTGTAGAAATGGGAAAAAAACCCCACCCCCACATCTCTTACTAAAGCAAGTTTGCCCTGTAATTGCTTCTTTCAGGACCAAATTATGATGAGCAAGGCAGAAGCCAGTTTAACATAACTCAGAAAGTTTGGCTGTTGAAGAGGAATTTCTAGAGTAGTCAGGAGGCATATAAGGCTTCATAGTTTTGTTGGCTGATTTGGCCATAAAATAAAACAGGTCTTAAATGCAAACACAAAAACGGAAAAAGAAAAAAACACATCTCTGTCTCCTGTCTAAGAGAGGAAATCTTTTTTTTTGCATATAGCTTCCTTACAGCCGTCTGAGAAGATAAATTCACCTGTGATTTACAAATCAGTTTGGTCAGTTATGCAGCAAACTTTTAAAGAGGACAAGGAATTTTTGTAAATTTTCTTGTTCATTCTTTCACCTCCAAGTTTCATCTCAATAAAAAGCAGAGATTGCAAGCAGGAAAAAAAAACTGGCCCAGGGAGCAATTTGAAAGCATATAAACATCAAGTGAAGGGAAGTGTCTGTTATTCTATTTCTCCTACAGCGTGTTAACCTCTCTCAAGCACAGAATTTGCCACATTTGAAGATCTGCCTCCTGCATATAACTGGTTCTAGTCATGAGTACAGCCGCAAGCCAAACTTATGGACAAAAACTTACGGACAGAGGGGAAGCAACAGAGGCTTTGAGTACACAATGAAATTGACAGACTTGGAATCTCTGTGTCGGTACATTCCTCTTGTCCATCTGCAGGCACAGATGTTCTTTAGTATCATAAACATCTAAGAATAAATTACATCCCTCTTTCTCCTCTATACTGAAGCAGTCTTCAGCAATCTTAGGTCAACTATTTTCATCTATAAGCCATGTTCACACACTTTCTTCTTTGCCTTGCAGTTTTACAATCTTCTCATTCATTTGGATCTGAAAGTAACCAAAGGAAGCCGATTTGCTCTTTGGCACTCTATGATTTGCAGCAACCATGGGTCAAAAATCAATGTTATCCATAGGAAAAAAGAAAGGCCAGGCTACCTTGTAGTGGATGATAGGCATACATTTAAAATCTTGGGTTGGCAGGGCTTACTATATGCAAGAGATCCAAATTTCTGAAAAAGAGATTTAAAAAATACATCATAGTGCTTTCAATGGGTCTGATTTCTGAATGTGTGACATGGCCCAGTGAACTCAAGCATGTGAGCCTGTGGCTTCCTGAGATTCACAGCCACATCCAAATGCAACTTCCACTTTGTAGCTAATGGAAGATAGAGATTCACGTCTTACCAAAGGAAAAGCTTAGAACAGCTGATGAACAATTTTGCCACTGCCATTTTTGCACAATGCACTACATTCAAAAATTTGTCTGCAGTTTTGTTATTTAAGAAACAAAACAGACTCAATTATTTTCCTAAGGTTTCAAATTCTCAAAGTACACCTTGTATACGGCTTATGCAAAAGAGATTCTTGGGTTTGAATATACTTCCCCTTTGAGCTTACAAAATTTGCCTAAACCACTGAACAACGACTTATAAATAGAAGATGATAAAACAGTCCCACAAGGAAACAGTGAAAGTTCCCCCCAGAAAAGTTGCTCTTTTTTGTAAAAGAATGTGTGGCTACAGGCATGAAATTGTAGGGGTGGGGGGGGAGAAATGTACACAATTGGAAAGAGGTAAGGATTATTTTAGCATAGCTTATAAAGCAGAATTTGTAAAGACTTAGCTTAATGCTAGGGACTAACTCTAACTTTCTGAAGTCCTCTGTGGACACGAAGAGAAAAATGTGAATTTTTGCAGATTCTTCAATTACAATATATCAAAGATCTTAACAAGTGAAAAACCACTAGCTGATTAGAGCAAAACCTCAGTAGGTTATTTCAAGCCCTTCTAGTTCCCAAGTGGCGGTCCTTTTTATTTTCTAATGCTTCTGCTTTTGGTAGTATTCTTTGTGCCCTCTGCTTTCAATAGTTCCCATTTGCCAGGGTCCACATACAATCCAGCTGCAACTAAAATTTTCAGGTATGGTTTTGTCTGCCTTATCTGAACGCTGCCCCTCCTGAAGCACTTGTTTTGAATTGGAATTGTTCCCACGTTCTTGCATTTTCTTTCAGCATGCACTGTGGCTGTGGTTTCACAATTCATTATTTTCAGGAGTTTGCGTGCCGTGCTGTATACCACATTAGCCAACTGATTTTGCTGAAAAATGACCTGGCAAAAATGAGTTCTTTTTTAAGTGAACTCAGGCTGATTCTCTGTGAGGCCACACAAAGAGTTGTGTTGGCACAGCTTCAAAGTGGCATGCCATGCTGTGGGAACGGAGCAGGGAAGGTCCAGGAGTATTTGAAGCTCATGTCAGCCTCCCCCCACACCCTATATACAATGTGCTATGTAAGCACAGCCAATTCCTTTATTTTAATCAAGCGGCGTTGTTGTGTGTTTTTCTCTCATCTGTTCCATCTGCTCCTTTCATTGTTTACTTCCCTGATGTCTACATTTCCCTTTTATCACCTCTCCACCCTCTCAGGTTTTCTCCCCAGAATAAATCCACTTCTATGAAATTCACTGGCTGACATCCGTATGCAAATTTCTGCAAACTCACTAAAAGTACATTATTCAAATAGCCTCTGGAGCTTTTTACTGTGTTAAGCAGATGAAGACAGAAACAAAAAAGACAAAGTACCTATATTTGCATTAGCATTTTGCACATTCATTTGTTAAAGGCTTGGCGCTAACCCTATCGAAACCGAAGCACAATCTACTCTCCTAGAAACTAATGGGAAGACTCCTGTGAATACTTAATTGTCCTTGCATCCTTGTGTCCTGGCAATTATGGAAAAGACCAGGCTCCAGAAGCATACCCTAGAAACATTAAAACAAAGTTCAATACCAAGGCTGTCTTCCCACACGTGTGTTATAGGTTGGGTTTGGTGGGGTTCTTGAAACATTTTTTTCCTCCTGTGATTTTTTTTTCTGGTTATTGACTATGCACAGATACTGTAAAGAAGAATTACTTGAAATAATATTCCATAGCAACAGCTGTTCTACAAAGGAAACTGACAAAACTGGTGTTTTTGAAAGCTTCTCGTGGGGCCAATTCACATAAACATAGCTGTAAATTTAATCCAAGCTTCTATTTTACTACACCACATCTATGCTTCGCTTCTTTGTGTGACTGTGCTTCAATTTCTTTGTATCTATTAATGTTTGCCCCTTTCTGGCCCCATGTCTACAAACTCAAAGTCTCTGGTTAGTGAACACATCCCGAAGGTTGCTGTCAACCCACCTGGCCTCTTTCTGTCCTAGTCAAAGCATGGAGAAACCTTCCCATTGGTTGTTTGCTGTGTGCCTGTTGCATCCCTCCAACTCTCTGCTCTGGCAGTTAATGACTTGTCTTAGACCCTCTGGTCTGTCTGAACATGAGAGAAGTTAAAGTTGCACTTGTCGTGACAGTCACATTTCTTTTGTTCCCTTTTTCTATGTGTGCAATTCTCTTTATTCACTACAGCCATGACAAAGCCCTATGCAGGACAGCTGGCCATGAGTTGCGCTGCTGTATTTCACCATCCCTAGGTCTCTATGGCTTTTTAGCAATCCCTTGGCAATCATGGCAGATGATTCTGCTTTGTCATTAGGCTGTGATGCAGAAACATTTCATGCATCGTTAGCAGAACTTGAATGTGCTAATTCCCAAAATATATTTTCCAAAGCTGCAACATAAATATAAGCAAGATAATGTGTATAATTGCACAGAGATATGTATGTATATCAGTCTTTCAGATATGTATGCATTTATTTTCCCTAAAAAAATACTTCTTTTTGTCCCACATCATATATTTATATTCCCACAGTGGGTTTAGTTATTTTTCCCTTCCTGGATTCTAGTTAATGCATTTTTATACATACCATTCTCCATTGTATTTATTCTTGATTAAATACCGGGGTTTTTTCTTCACACTTAAACGTACACACCAGTTAGAGTTCATCTAACACATCTTTGGAGCACATACTTAAGTTGAATATGAATTTTACCATCTTTTCTCTGTCCTTCACTTCTCTAGTTTTCTTTATTCTGATTCCCTGCATTTGCTTTGTTCTTCATATCCATTGTTTTAATTGAAAACAGGATTGAAGACATGGCTACTCTTGGAAGCAAATAATTCCATTACACTGTTGCTGGCACTGGCCCAATATACTCACTGATGCAATTTTCCTTGAGTGAGTACTTGTGCTAAAGTCAGTAAGAGCATTTCCATTAGTAAAGTTACATAAGCATATGAGTTTCTTGAGGATCAGAGCTGTGGACGCACATCCAGCCCTTAGGTGTGCGATAACATGCAGGTTAAGATCAGGTTCTTTGGTTGACACTATACAGACTGCACCACAATCGATGACTGCAGCCTGGTTGTTTTCCTTGCTCCCTTAACTAGAGACATCAGGGTTTCATCCTCTCCAAGGAATTATTTCTCTGAGTGTGGTTACTATTGTATCCCTGGGCAGCCCTGTTACTGTTCTTCCCTCCCGACAGTTACTTGCTGTCCTAGCCACGAACACAAATAACACATCTTTCCTATCAGCCTTTGGCATTGGTAAGCTATTACACTCTCCTTTTCCCTTCCTGCAGTCCTCTCGACTTTTGGGTACATGATTCTTATTTGCTCAAGCTTTCCTCCTTTTTTAGTGCATGATTTCAGTCCTCATTGCTCCTGCTTGAACCTCCTCCAGCTGGTCCACAATTCCGTTAAAACCTGGCTCCCAAATCCCAACAGAACATTGTGGCTAAAGCTGAGCAGCTGAGTGCCTTCACACAGGCTATCTGCTTGTACTCCTACATTCTTCTCTTATATCCTACACTCCTACACTCTCTTTACGTGAGCAATGTTATGCTGCTCTTGCATTTGCTCTACCTGTAACCTTTAGAGCCTTTCTGGCAGGGCTGCAGCTTACCCAACGGTATGCCATCAGGTGTGTTGTTCTTGCTCGAGGGAAGTTCACTGGACTCATCTCCGTTGCAGTTTCCCCCTTTCTATTCACTTGCATCATTACTCTGAGGCCTCTCTTTTTCCCGCCGATAGTTAAGACTCACTTTTCATTGGGATTGCGAGCTCACTCTGCATTGGGAAGTGCGGAGTCATTGGTGGAGTTTCCTTTTGCTCAACATGAAAGCTTCCTTTCAAGTTCATAAACCAAGGAGTTTGTTCCATCTGCCACTGCAGCTGAGAGGGAACTCTATAATTGATTTAATGTAAAAAATACTGGGGCTGTTGTATTACTATATTTAATCATTTCACCTACATATTCAAACGTACTCCTTGAGTGGGCGGAGGACTCTGATAGGGATTAAAAGCCAGGGTGTGTCCCAGCCTGCTGATCACCGTACTAGTATGAAGGACAATTCTTACTACTGCTAAGTCCTGAGACCTAATGAGTACCATACGCCTACTCTCTTAATCAAACCCTTGAAGACGACAATCGAGGTCAAGCCATCCCTTGACTGGGCCCATTTTCACAAGATATGTTTGAAAGGATCAAATCTGACCGCTCTTCCTTGCATGGACACAGCCTAATCCTGGTTAAAGTCTAAAGGAAGGGTGAAATGGACCCATGTTCTTGTCACCCATCTGGAGGTGAACCATCTGTCATTTGCTACCACCGAAGGGAAGATAGCTGCATGTTCACAGTGGGCTAAGTGGCAGTGACAGAAGGTGGAAAGAGGCTGTTGAAATCTGGGGCAAACAACGGGAGAAGATGTAGAGGAAAAGGAGGCTGAGGAGAGAAGGCATAGCAGTGGAGGGGTGAGGAAGCACAGACAGGAGGGAGAACATTCCAGGAAGGGTTGTACATAGGTGTTAAAATGTTTCTCTGTGGTTCTGATCTCATCACTTTTTCAGGATAAATTCCTCAGGAAAGAATCTCTGTGAGGAACCCCCCTTGTAGAGTTTCCCCTACAGTCATCACAACTGTCCCCCTTAAGTTACACCTCCCTGCCACTTTCCAACATCCCAGAAAACTCGAATGCCCAAATAAGAAGTTAGGACCATCCAAAATGGAGAACTAAACACCATTAGGACCTGCAAATTTCAGCATTGCAAGCACTGGTTGAACAATGGTACGATTCTAACAGCTCCTGTTTACGAGGTTAAAAAAATAATGATTCATAAGACTGGCTGACACCTGGCATGATTTAATCAGGCCGTCCCTAATGTAAATGACATTGACTCACATTTCCAGATGTAGGTGGAACTGGCAATTGTCTTTTCCTCATAATTGTCTTAACTTGCTTTGCTAGTTAGAAATAGTTTTCTAGGTTATATTTCAAATCTGTTAATCATTAGAGGTACATTCTTTCCATAGATGTTTGTATTTATAGATGGGAACATCTAGGACAGAATTTGACCTACAAATTTAAATACGTAGCAGCAGCCTAGATAGAAAAATCTGTACTTAAGACTGAACCAGAACTCAACTAATATTATATATACATACATAAACAGAATTTAAAATATGAATGCACAGATTAGGGCAGGCAAGATTTTTGTGGCTTCCCACACACACACCTTACGTATTTCTGATTGCTTGCCTTTAAGTAATCCTTTCACCAAATCTAATACAATGGCATTCTCACAGATAACGGAAGGGAAAAAAACCCCTTCAAATATTAGGATAAAAAGAAATTTGGATTTTTCTTAAAAGTTCAACAGAAAATAGTACATGGAAAGGGAGAAAATGATGAAGTACTGGTCACTCCCACTGGTATTTCATCCAGCTGGGTTTACAGCCTTTGACTTTTATTTCCTTCCACCTTTCCTTAGACTATGCTCCTCTTTCTGGCTATCTACCTGTTCTTTCCCAAGGCATGGGCTTATTCCAGACCCTTGCAATTTACCAATACCCTGTGATGTTACAGTGATGCAAGCTGACTGCAGTTCAGCTGACTGCAGTGGAATGTCGTGACTTTGACCACAAAGATGTGACCCAATTACTGTGACCTGACTTGTAATCCAGTACAGCCAGAAGTCTTGAAGCAACAGCCCCTGAAACCACTAGAGACTTACGTGAAAGCTGGAACCAAGCAGAACAAGACTGAATTAAATCCAGGAGGAAAGCAGTCTGAAAAACTTAATTATATTCCGGTTTATTAATGCTTACTTTCTTCGTTAGAAGACATTGGGCGAGATGTCCACATGCCTTTTTAAGGCTACAAGTCTTAACAATCCAGGAGGAAATGACAAAGCTGTCTCTACCCTCTTTGAATACATATTCAAATATTAAGGACATAAAACAGCCTGTGTGCTGACTGATGAGTGTGTGGCAAAGCTCCGCCGCAGTGCAGAGTGGTGGTAAGGTTAAAGGTGCAGTATTTGAACAGGTCCACGCAAGGTTCTGCAACTCTGCCTGCAACAGCAAGGGGTTACACTGCAGTAGCTGAGATAGCTACAGAGGAAGGTATTTCATGCGGTCAGCCTTTGCATCTGCAAATCTTACACAGCAGCTCATTCTCTAGTGATTTTGCAGCATTTGTAATACAAGGAACTCCTGGGTTTTTTTGTTGGGTGTTTTCCCCAAATTATAGTATCTATAGAGCAGCCTTTAAAATCTTCTTCCCACCCCTTTAAACACTTAAGCCACATTTTCTTGCTCTGTTGGCACCATTGGGTGGAACATTGCACTGATGTGGAATATTTGCACCTGTACTTTACTACAATCATACTGGAAGTCCCAGTGTTTATTTCTTGGAAGTCAGACAACAGTTTTTCTCAGTTTATCTTCTACATGTCAAAGTCTCAAATCTCACTGCAACCAGAACAAAATATAGAAAGAAAAAAAAAACCAAGACACCGAACACCAAACCAAAACTCCACCAAAAAAAAAAGGGGGGCAGGGGAGGGCAAGCTACTTGTCACTGTTCATTGTCTTAGTCTGTAAAAGCTCCTGAAAACCACGTGTAAAAACTTAGGAAGCTTCATGCCATAATAGTCCAGAATCTCACCTAGTGTAGATTCTCAGCTCCATATAGGGCTACACTGTATTCCTGCATGGATATCATTCAGAATCCTGCATAACTGCTGGACTTGTTTTGCCATCCTGTCAGTACTACTTTTCTGCTCTTGATGCTGGAAGACTTCCTGGCTTGGAATATGAACAGAAGAACAGCTGTAGGACATCATAACAAATTCCATTTAGCTCTGTGTCCCATCATGGACAGCGGGCTGCAGGGGTGCTGAAGACATGGTACAAGAACTGGATAGAAAAATGAAGTAATGGCATGATTCAGAGACTGCTTGCTCCCTCTACTGGAGCATCCCAATAGATCCACTAGAGACTCGGTAGTTGGACCCGTTTTCAAATCCCCAGCTTGGACTAGATTAATGCAGGGCTGATTACCATTGCTGGCTATTGGAAGGATTTTTAAAGGACAGAATAGGTACATGAAGGCAAAGGGGAGAGAGTTATTTTACTGCCTTTTTTTTTTTTTTAAGGAAAACAAAATAAAGCATGCAAGTTATAATTTGAAAAATACAGATTCCATCAGTTTAGTCAAACAAGAACATAGGAGAAGCAAGCAGATCTCATCAGTGTCTCATGTAATGCAGAACAACTCTTCTTATATGACCTTTGCTCTAGGACAGATTACTTGCCATCATTCCTGCAGCCACCTATAGAGAAAACCACCTGCCTTTTTGAACTGTATGTTCTTGTCAAGTACACCCTGGCCTTAAATACTTTGGCTTACGAATAAATAACCTATTCCTACAACAAACAGAGACAGTAAACCTCTCCTAAAATATCTTCAGATGAATGCCATGTCATCACTTTGTTATTTAGTGTTAATGTTGGATAACATAAGTCATAGTAGCATGACGCAGAATGACATCAAGAAACTGTGACTCAGACGCTCAGTGACACAGCTGTATTCCTTTTTGCAATAGTTTGTGGCTCAGGCTCCTTTTTCTCTCCTGTAGAATTAAGGTCACCTTTGGGCTCTGAGACACCCCACCTGACTTCGGACAGATTGCAGGATCTCGCACTTTGCAACCCAGCTTTCTGTCTGCTAAATGAGAGTCGAGAGAGTCTTACTCCTTCATTCCTTCATATAACTTAAGTTATACAGCTTTGGTGTGGAATCTACCTCCTCCTGTATACAACATCCAACATTTGGTATGAACACCTGCAATTTTAAGCTGAGAGTCATAAGCATAGCATTAAAGGAGCAAAATACTTGCTAAAACTCAGCAAGATGTAGATGAATGGGTTTTGCAGCCTCTCCAGTTTAAACAGCTTCTCATTTTCCAGTTTTCTGTTGTCTTAGCGAGCACCTTAGTCTACCGGCGATCACCTCACAAATTCAATGGAGGAAATGGAAACCAAGCTCTGCAGCAGTGACAGAGAAGAAGCTTTCAAAAGAGAATTACAGTACTGCACAGGAGAAATAGACTTTACAGCTTCTGGGAAGAAACGTGGAAAGGTACAGCACTGAGAAGTTTTAAGCTTTTAACACTATTGCCACTGTTCAGCTGCTATGTCTTAGCATTAAATCTAGAGCCTGCAATAATGAGGATCCAAAAAGCCCTACACTGTAGTCAAAGTAGGGACTGTACTTCCCTGGACATCAACGTGATTGAAAATAAGGCCTATTAACATACAGAAATCAATTGCTTGATTTGCACTGGCATGCTGCAAGTACAGTTGACCAGATTTTCCTTTAAAAGAAAGTAAAATCAATCATGTGCCCAGCTTCCTTCTTTTTGTATCATTTAAGTTTTAACCTCTTTCTGCTAAAGAATTCATCACTATGGATTTCAACATTTTAAACATACTTTTGAGCTGTTTCAAGACACTCCTTAAAGTTCTCTGCTTCGCTAATATGCAAAGAAGGATGGACAGGGACAGACCCACCTCCTCACTAGTCCCGTGCATATATTAGTGCTAGACCAGAAGGAATTCCTAGGATCAGATTTTGTTTCATCATAAAGTCTTAAGCAAAAGGCAAAATGAACACAGAACAGGAAGCAGCAAGAGATTCATATAGCATGTCCTTGAAAAACAGGCAAGAAATCAGGCAAATATTTCAGCTAGTGCAGAAACAAGAAATGCCTCAGAAATTTGTTGGCTTTGCTAGACTGCCACTGAACTGAAGGTAGTTCAAGAGGAATAGCGACATTAAAGAACGATGCATCATGTTGGTCTGCAACACAGAATTAACCCATAGAACTGACCCAGTTAGTAAGTTGGCAATTATACAGAAGCCTGCTAAATTCAGCCAAGTATTTAGTTCTCATTTGGATCTTGCTCAAACAATTTTTTTTAAACAACCAAGTTAATGGTAAATTCCCCTGTGCATTTACCATGAACGATATCTCTATTGTATTGTGCTGTCCCATTGTTATTCAGTGGTTTGTGTTTATTTTTTGTTTTGCTTGTTGAAGTTTATTAAGGTCCCAAGCACCATTCATCCTGGAATTATATTCGAAGTTATGCTCAACAAGTGGAAGCTGCCTGCTCCCAATTTGGTTGTGTCTTTAGTAGGGGAAGAAGAAAATTTCCAGATGAAACCCTGGCTACGGGACACCTTAAAAAAAGGACTTATAAAGGCAGCTCAAAGCACAGGTTAGTGCTTTAGGCTATAATGAAGGAATTTGTATTCCTATTGGATTCTCATATCCAGCTTCCAATGATCTTTTAATGTCAATGACCCTGTTCACATGATTATTTTTGGAAGTTCAAGGCTTTGCTGAATGCAGCCTATAACCTGTACTTAAGTAACTTTTTAAATGAAAGTCATTGCGTTAGAAATAGCAAAAATTAGTTATTTCAAACCAAATTACTCTAGGCAACCACTCCTGAAGCATGAAGTCACCTGGCATTACTCCCTCAGAGTTAACACTAGAAAGATAACATGGGATCAGACCAAATGCATTATCCCTTCTTGGTGCCATAGCAAAATCATTCTTAAGAAAGATTAGCAATTTGACCTCAAAAAGAGTGAATTTAGGTCAAAAACAAGAATTCTTGTTTTCTTCATTCTCCTTTTTTTTTAGTTACCAAAATAATGTTACACTAGTTTTTATTTTTTGAAGACCTTTTTTTTCAAATCTAAGACTTGAACAAACATTGTTAGTAAAACAGCCCATGATTAGACTCAAGTCTAAGCAAAAAGACCTTAGTAAGGTAGAACACAAAATAAGTCAGCTCACTTTCTCCCTGGGTGTTCACATGAATGACACGAGTAGCAAAAAGCATTTAACAATAAAACCAAGGAAATCAGTCTAGGAACATGCATGGAAGTGGCTTTTAAGACGATTCTTCCCCCCCACCCCATAGTTTTATGAAAATACCTACAAAACAAAGAGAAAATATCTGTAAGCATTTCACAGCAAGCTCCTGGTTTATCTTCACTGGTCCAGACACTTGCACCACACAGATACTCTCTATCTCCAGCTGCCTCCCATACTTAAGGCTAGACAGCATCAAGATCTCCAGTTCCTTTATGTTACATGTTTGACAAAGGTTGATTAGATGTTTATTTGGGCTGCCCAAATGCTTTGCTCACCATAACAATACTGCTGTTAATCCCACTCTCTTGAAGAATTCCCTCTCCAACAGGCACAAGAATAAGAGGTGGAGAACACCAGATTAGGCAGGTTATACCCAAACTCTTCGGCTACCAGGTGAGACTGTTTAGTCCTCAATTCAGGCAACAGCCCGTCCGTCCCTTTGCTCCTCCTCATGCAACAATCAGACCTGCTTGGTACAGCGATGTTTCTGCTCACATTTAGACAGTGACTCCAGACGGATGCAGCACTCTTGAATGGCATAATGATGTCAGCACTGCATCACATGATATGGGAAGCACATTTGCTTGGGCGTACAGCTTCTTCTTGCTTTCCTTATTAAAGTCTTATGTACTTTGTCTTAATTCTAAGAGTTACGGTCCATCAAGACCTGTTCGCAGTTTATCTACCTAAAACCCCCTTACATCCAGTACTGTGAGTAATGATACCTGGCACACTAACATGCTTGATTATTTAAGAAACGATTCAACTATTTTTTTAAAAATACTTTCAGGTGCCTGGATTTTTACCAGTGCTTTACGTGTAGGCGTAACAAGACACTTAGTGCAAGCAGTCCGAGATCACGCACTGGCTAGTACTTCATCCAAAGTAAGAGTGATCGCCATAGGAATAACATCACTCAGAAAAGTTCAGCACAGAGACATTTTGGACAACGCAAAGGTATTTTTGTTTTTGTTGTTGTTTCTTCTACTGACGAGGCCAGGTTGTTCAGAAGTGAGCTGCACCTTTATGAAAGTGCAGAACAACATTGATGTAGCTTAAAAACAAGACTGGGGTTTAAGGCGTGGTTTGGGGGGAAACGGAAATAAAGAGCGGGAAGAATTGTTAGACCCTAATGATTCTCAGCTCAGTATTCTTGGCAGCAATTCTGGAAATGCCCACCAGGTGACAGCATTAGACATTAGTTCAGCAAACAGAGTAAGAAGGACTGTCAGGAGAAAAAATCACACATCATACGGTAACTTTAATTTTGGTTTTTGCCCTTGTCCAATTACTGCAGAAGCACTTTACCCCAAGCTATTTCATGAATACTGAAAAGAGCATATTTCTAGTATGGAATATAAGCCGTAAATATTTCAAGACCAAGTTTTCTGTAGCAGTCATTGGATTGCTGGCTAATATGCAAAAACTTGATCAACACACCAGGCCAAAATTGCTATCCAAGCAGGATTGGTTTCTTCTCGTTATTGGGAGCAATAGGGACTTCACATTTCAGGTCAAAGCAAAGTTTTGGAGGGAGAGGGGAATGACAACTACAACCACACCAAACAGAATGGTTGCTGAAAATGTAAGAGACAGGTTGATGCTGAATTGACCTGGGGTGGGTGTGTGTGTGGTGACTTTAACCTATTTATGTGGCTGAACTGGTCCAAAAGGACCTCAAAGGGAAGAATTCGGTTCACTGTGTTTGTGAATTTTGTTCGGGAAAGTTGCTTTAGCAAAGGCAAAATAAGCATTTTACCTTGCTCCCAGGCTGTGTGATCAAAATGCAACCAGATCCTTCCTAACCATCAGCTTCAAAACAAGCACACTGGCCTTTTTACTGCCTTAGATTTTATCCTCCTTAACTACAGCCCAAATTCTTTGTCAAGGAATATTTTGCATAGAGTGTTCCTGACCCTCTGACTTCTGGCACTGCTTCCACCCAAAGACATTCTGGATTTCAGTCAGTAACTTTAAGACAAAGGAGCTATAGACAGGGGTGTTGATCTAAACCCAGTTTGCTTGATACTTGGCTCTAACAGAAGCAGCTTGTTGTATAAAATAGAGTTAACGATCCATGTTAACAAGAAGAACAAGCCCCCCAATCAGTGGATCCCTCCCATCTCTTCTGTGTTAACAGTACACTTTAAACATCACTGAAAGACCATTTCCACATTCTCAGAGAATAAATAGGAAAATTCCCAAGGGCCTTTTTCAATTGGCTGTTGTGCCTCGGGGTCCTAATCAAAGGCCAGATCTTTGGCAAGTAGGCTTAATGTTACATGGCAGCAGAATATAGGCACACCCTCTGTCAAAACAAAATGCAAAGGCAAATTAATTGTGTCAAGAAGCTTTCTTCAACACTGAGACACGGAAAGATGGAGATAATGTGGATTCATACACTTGCTCTTTGTAAAGAACATGCAACTTCAATGCTTTTTTTCCTGGAACAGCCTCAGATGCTCCTACTCTTCACAGAGCTGCTGACAGGGAAAGAAGCCATAGGAAAACACCTGGTTATAGCCTTTGTTTCACCTTGCATTGAAAGAGATTTCTCTTTTCCAGTTTGACTGCATGCAGCTTCAGTTCAGAAAGCCACTAAGGGGCATGCTATGTGGTGTGGTCATACATGCAGCATGAAGGAGCTTGTCCTCTTGGTTACTTAATGCTTTTATGAATTAGCAGGGCTGCTATGAACTCCTGGCAATGCATTATCTGTCTCTCCCAAATCACCCTTAGCCTTGGCTGTGGAGAAGAACCAGAATAACCTCTGGGTTGGACTTCTCCCAGCATCCAGCTGGGCACCTGCTCTTCCTAGAAGATGCTGCCAAAAGCTGAGATTAAGAAAGGCTCTACATAAGATCTGGCTTTTAAAAAGCAGAACATAAATATCTTTGTCATACCTTAATGACAACTAGGTTACTTGCATAGCTGCACTGCTATGTCAAAAAGGCTTTAACACCTGAGTCCACAAAATCAGTGGGAGGAGAGTGCACTACATAGTCACAGGAGTCCAGCTGACAGTTGGTCTTGTTCATCAACTCAAAGGCTGAGAAGTTAGAGAAGAGGCACAATAGAAGGAAATGCAGCTTTTAAACAATTGCTTTAATCCAGTTTACTTGCCAGAGAACAGTGATTGCAAAGATGAAAAGTAAGAATAACCATGCATTTACAGCCTGGCTCACAGCTAGGAACGATATAACAAAGTAAGGGGAGTTTGAAAAACTCTGTGTATGAAAGACCATGGGTAGTGCAATCCTGAGAACAAAAAGTGATAGAAGGGTTCTCTTTACCCAGGCAGTGATTTTATGCCAAAAAAATCACTAATAAGTAATATCAAGATTTAGCACCCCTCAGCCAAAAAAAAAAAAAGATAAGATTGCATTTTCTGAAGTCTGCCTGTCACTCTTTTATCATGCAAACTCAGAATAACCTCTAGACCTCACATAACCCTCTCAGTTAAATGAAGCTGCATTTAAACTGATAAGGACATACAGCAGGCTAACTTATCTACCTGGCTAAACATGGACAAAATGCTGCTGAAATGAATAGGTTTGCCTCTGTTTGTACCAGCTGATTTTAGCCCTTTGAAACATTACAGCTCCATCCACAATTATCAGGTCTCATGGCCCCTTTTCACACGTCCAAAAATATTTCCAAACCCTCTGAATGGATGCTTACGTTCCAGAGGTGATGACTGAGGTCACTATATTTTGCAGAGCCCAAGAGGGAAACATCAGGGACTGCAGCTTTCAGTTGTGTCAGATGCAGAGTGGATTTGAATGTCCCAAAGGTGGTGTGCTATGTCATGATGCAGACAATGCAAAAACGGTGAGGAAGCACATGAAAACATCACCTGTATTTTGTAGAGAATGTAACATCCCTCCTCCTCTCTCTAGAATGAAAGTCTTGTATGCTACCAATCAGATGATAATATCCAAGGCCCACTGCATTCCCTGGACCAAAATCACTCCCATTTCATTTTGGTGGATCACATAACACTGGATGAGCCAGATGGAACCACTAAGCTACGCCTCACCTTGGAAAAGCATATTTCAGAGCAGCGCACTGGATGTGGTGGTAAGCAGACTCACTATACTGGCAGGCTAACTTGGATACCGCTGATATTACAGTGACACTTGGGTAAAAGGCAAGTCCAATTCTCAACATGGATAATCATCTACATAGGCAAGATCCAGCAAACACATTTGTCATTACTGTAAGTCAGGACTAAGGTGACTTCTGAAGCTGAGGAAGCTGGTCTTTGAATCAAAAACCCTGATTTACCACATCTCCTTAAGTCAAAGCTGATCTTCAAAGCATAGCTGAAATTGCTTTAAAGTACCACAAATGGAAAATAAATCCAGCTTTAAGTGCCTTAACCAGAGGCTCTAAGAGGTGGATATTCATTGTTGTGCACTTTTATCCCCTCTCACACACAGGGTCTTGAATTGCTCCCACACTGGAAGAAAAGACTTGTTCCAAAGCACACTCCCTCCCCCCTCCCCCCCAAAGTATTTCAAGCCATATTTATTTCAGGATAAAATCTTATCCTGAGTAAACAAGGTAGCATCTAATGGCCATTTAAGTCTAGGCGACTTTTGTTTATAATGAGAACTGAGGATTGGGCAGGCCTCCTATTACTACTTGCGGGAAGAATTCGATGGTAGTGCCAACACAATTACTTTTACCTTTCCTTTGTTTCTCTACCACCTGCAGTCCTAGCACAGCTGAAACATAAGGGAGAGCTTGCTTATTCACATTCGGAGGCATGAGTGGAATATTCAGTTACAAAGCCCATAGTATGGTTGCACAGATGTACCTGAGAGCATGAACACACCCAATAAAATGCTTATCTGGTGACACAGGTCAGAAAGCCCAGAGGTGGGCTGTAACAGTGGGCTGAGACTGCAGCACTGACAATTAGGAAGCAGCCTCTTTCTGCTTGCAAACTAAAGCTGAGTGAATTAATCTCAGCAGAACATTTTTCTTTCTAAAAATGATGATTCATTTGACAAATATTTCACGGGAACTTACTGAGTTCAGTGATAGTTCCTATAAACAAAACCAATGTCATTCATTTAAGCTCATTTATATTCAAGCTAAGCAAAGCTATGAGACTCTACTGAAGTAAACCACTTGAATATGGACATGCTGAATTTCCCTATTTTTAAGAAATACCTAGAAGTCATTTGGAGGAAACTTTTAATATACTGAATATTCTTTGCAATTATGCACTTCCCACCTTCCCAGCATAAAGTCAGGATCACCCCCCCGCCCCCTGTCCCTCCTCTGGCTAAATTTTATCTAAACCTATAGTAAACAAAGAACATGTGAAGACATAAATGTATCTTGAGGAGCCTGTAGTCACAGAGTTCACTCTCCAAACTAGAACAGCACCTTACAGAGCTATGGCAATGCTATAGCATTCACTAAACCAAAGTTACTTGGAAATCATGTCCTGGCTACAGCTCAGTTCTACCTTATCTCTTTAGTAATCCTACAACAGATCAAGCAAGTGGTGAGTAGTTATCTGTACGCTGCTTTGGGAGACCTACAAAGGGAAACATCAAAAACCTGTTTGAACCAAATGCCTTTTATCTTCCTACTGAAATAGGCATTAATCTCATGCTGCTGCTGCTTTTATTGAGTTCTTTTAGGCTGGTCTATAGGCACCTTTGAATTACAGAGGTCAGCATTTACAGTATAAACCATCTAGAAATAAGTGGGCTCCTGGGGAAGGATGACTAAGGACAGGGATGCCTACATTTCTCCCCCTGCTGCCAGGACATGTTAAATATTTCATTAACATTTCTTTTAAATGCATAGGATTATGTTATTAATACCATATTAGACAGAGACGAATAGAAATTTAAGCTGCTTAGAGCAGAGACATAGAGAGTATATGGCTCCCATCAACTCATCCCTAACTCGTCTCACCCTAGCTGGTCTACATAGTGTCTTCATGTTCTTGAATCCTCTTCTTCTGAATTCCATACACCCTCCTGCACATGCGTAAGACCTGGGACAAACTGACAGCTTTTCACTTCTAACTGTATCCCAATAGAAACAACAGTAACTACCTGTCCGAAAACCTAACACTCCTGTCTTGCACCCTAATGCAGCTCCATTGCCGCAGGTGATCGGAGAGGGGAGTAGATAAATAAACCGAAAAAGGCAACAATGCTATGACATACAGAAGTGCCAATATCCATATTTCACAGCTAAGGTGAGAACAGACTGCACTGCTTGCCAGGGATCACACAAAACATCCAAGACAAAGATGCTTTTGTCCTGAATTTTGGGCTAGGACCCTACCTGCTAGGTCACAGTGTTTGTCTCTTCGTTTGCTGCTTGCTGCTTCAACTGCTTGCCTTCTGCAGGCTCACATCCTGGTAGGTACCAAACCAGAACATAATGGAATAATTTTCAAGGCGTCAGCATAAACACAACAGCTGTCAATACTTTTAAAAATTACACCATCTATTTCACAGGAACCGGTAGCATTGAGATCCCTGTGCTTTGCTTACTGGTAAATGGAGGACCAGGCACACTTGAGGTAAGAAGCTGTTTGCAACTTTAGAATAATAAATTAACCAGTGCTAAGTAATTAATGGAAGATTTGGCTGGATGACATGTATTGGCACTTTACGTAAATTCAGAAATCATTTCTACACACCATTAAGAACTGAATTCTGTTAATATTAAATTTGCCAGCATTTGTTTGGGAGAAATATTTCCTTTTGACTAGGCACCAGCTCATCATTAAAGCTTCCATTGCCAGCTCTTACTGTGGGAAGAAGGAATTCACAACCAAAACAAACCCACAGAAGCCAGACCCAAATCCAGCGAAACAGAAGTACTGTGCTATTACTAGAGATCACAAACAAAACAAAACAAAAAAAGATTAAACATTCAGTGCTGTCCAGCAACAGCAAGACAACTGCCTCTGCCACAGAGCTAGGAGCCAGCACAAGACCAGGTTTCCGTAGCATCCTGTATGTCCACGCAGCATTCTTTTTATAATACTCTCAGGTGGGAAGGCATACTCTACAGAACCTTCAGGGAAACATGTAACCATAATTAAGATGAGACCACCACACACTCTGGTAACCTCTTTCAGAACGATGACTCAGTTCTGGTGACATTTCTAGTTTCCATTTCCAGTCTCCGTATCTTGTCATACCTTTGTCAGCTGGAATAAATCACACACTCAGATTAGAAATCTCACTGTTTAAGATTATGTCACCTCTTGGGCTTTCCTTCTAAAAGCTAAATCTGATGGTCTTTTCTGTAACTTGGGTGTTGAAAAACCACGTATCGCAACCTGTAGCTCTTCTTTTCAAAGTTTTAGAGAATGAAGTGACTTGGAGACCAAAGGTGACTGGCTGGAGCTGCCCTATATTTACACACACTGGGAATGTATAACTAACTGTGCTTTTTTAGAATATTAATTTCTTAAATACAAATTGGATAATACTTACCAAGGACAACAATTCTTCAAAAAAAGCTCCCAAACACATCTCTAAAGAAAAAAAAACCCACAACTCTACACAACAAGAAAACTAATAAATAGATTCTTAGAGTCAAGTTAGCTTCTTGTATAACTCCAGAGTAAGAAATAGATTGGCAGCAAATAGTAATTGTTGCAATTATGATGCCACGGCATCTGCTTTCCTCTCTGAACAACCTGCCTGACTCAGTCTAATTGCACAAGTAATAGAATTATCAGCCTTTACCTCTTGTAGTTGCTATACTTCAGTGCTTTTATTTTTTTCCTGTGGCCCAGTGTTGTATTCCCACAGGCAAATTCTGGATTTTCAGAAAGCATCACCAGTTTTAGCAGCCAGAAGAGCCTGCTGAGAATTTCTATAAAGTATTCCTCTTGCAGTTGACTATGCGGAAACACATACTGGGAGGAGAGGGGGTGGAGGTCAGGGGCAAAGAAGTTTAATGCATTGTCCAAATCAGTTTGCTTAGCTACTCGGCAGATGTGTGATGAAAAGAAGTACAATCAGAGGCCTACGCATGGATAACCTGCTACAGATTCAGAAAAATTCTAATAGCTAAGAGAATACTCCATAGTGAATCTGCTTTAGGTACATGTTTATTCCTGGTTTGCAATAAAGCCTTCTTTTGAATAACATTTTCTTTCCATATATGAATTTTTAAAATGTACTTTTTAAACTACAGAGAGTCTGCAGAGGTTTGGAAAATTCTGCTCCCTGGCTTATCCTAGCAGGGTCTGGAGGTACAGCTGACATCTTGGCTGCATTCGTGAATGACCCACAGCGCATCATGCCAGAAGCTGTTGAAAAACAATTTAAGGAGAAATTCCCTGCAGAAAGCTTCTTGTGGAAGGACATTCTCCAATGGACAGCAACAGTGAGCTTATATGTTTGCTAATGACATGCATCATGTTCACAGGCTCTCCCCTACCATGTCTAGGTTTGGTTGTCCATTCAGTACAGGTCTGACAAGAAACTGCCCAGAAGTTTTGGGTGCTCCAGTGCTCTGACACGAGTGTCAGAGAATACCTCTCAACATTAAAATCAAGTGCTCTGTTGATCACACAAACTACTTTGTTCTAGCAATCCAGCTGAACACTTAGGGCTCTGTCCTTCCTCAAGTCCCAGCCAGCACCCAGGAACCCCACAGACCATCTGCAGGACACGAAGCATTATTTATGCTCCGCAGCTGTGGAGCTTGCACAGCTGTGACAGAAGAGACCTAATTCATGATCTACAGCTGTTAAATGGAAACCTAATTGTGGAGAATCATGAATAAATTAAAAAGAATGAAAGGTTTTAGAAATTATCCTATCTAATGTCAATTAAGTATGTTCTTAAAAAAGAAAGACAAAACGGACTCCCAGATTTTCCTGACTTTGCCTTGAGGCACACTTGATGGACTTAAACCACTATGCATAATGTTTAAGAGAGAAAGACTTTGAGATTGTCTTTATGTGAAGGCTGAAGAGCACTGCGTGCCTCTCAGATTAACTGCATCCAATCAACCTGACCACTACATACTCTTTGCAGTCCCTGCTGTAATCCTTAGCTTTAAAAGTTCCACGTGTTAATTCCATTAGGGAGAACTTTGCCAGGTCACTAACACAAGGGGATGGAAGGGCATCTAAGAAGCAGTATTGCCAGATGTTCACAAAGCCTCAGTGCACTAGCACTGCGAGAAAGAAAATTCAGTAGAGAAGCAGAAGGAAAGAGTACTGTATATATCAATATTTGATGACTTTTACTCAAAGAAGATTTAGAGACTATGCTTTTAAGTAAACAACTCAGAGCAAACCTTAAATGTCAAAGCTGGAAAAGGTAAAACAAAACTAGTGGTAAGCTGGCCACAGAATGACTATAAGTTAAATAAGAAGGTGAGTTAAGGAAGGATCTTTTAATTAAAGCACTGCTCCAGTTCTCAGAATATCCAAGTTCTATTTCTCCTATCCTGCTAGGTGATTTTGGAAAAAAGTAGTAACTTCCTCCTTGCCTTAGCATTTACTTATATATGGAAAACTGATAACATTTGTCTTCTTGCCAAACCTCAGTTTTACAACTTGAAAGTACATTTTTGGGAAATACTGTATGGGTGAGCTCCACTGGCATTAAAATATACAGCAGCAGGACAATGACTTTTGTTTCAACACCCCATAGATTCAGAACATTATTGCACACCAGCATCTTCTAACTCTGCACAACTTTGAGCAAGACAGTTCAGAAGAACTAGACACAGTCATACTAAAAGCATTAGTAAAAGGTAAGAACAATAAACACAGCACAGTGTAATACTTGTCTTACTTGACTACTTCTATGTCATAAATATATTTCATTCTTGCCTGGAGCAAGTTTAGTTGGCTGTTGGATTGGATTTCATTTCTGATGCAGAGTCCTTCTGTTTGCTTATTGACAAATTAATGGGGCAGTTACTATAGCTCATGCAACCTTGCTTTAAACTAGTGCTTGCTTTTTAATCTTATGCTATTTTATAGTACTATTTTAATCACTCCTTTATTTCACTACTTGCTTTGCTTAGTAGTAGAAGTTATAGAAGTACTGTAATATACTCGAGCAGTTATTCCAATTGTTGGACATCTAAGAAACCCCACATAAATCAAAAACCAAAAAAAGCCTTCAACTGCCTTAGTTCCAGAAACAATCCAGTTCTCCTATTAAAAAAAAGTCACTGTATCTTCTGAAAGAAGACATGACTTGTTCTACCACCAATTTCAATTTGTGCTAACCTAATTAAAATTGTAGAATGGGTTTGGTTGGAAAAAAACTTCAAGATCAAGTCCAACCATCTATCCAGCCCTACTAGGTCCAACACTAGAGCATGTCACCAAGTACAACATCACCTTTTCCTTTAAACACCTCCAGAGATGGTGACCCAACTGCCCTCCTGGGCAACCTGTTCCAATATCTAGCACCCCTTCAGTAAAGAAGTTTTTCCTGATATCCAACCTAAGCTTCCCCTGATGCAACTTCAGACTGTTGCCTCTGGTCCTGTCACTAGCTACCAGGGAGAAGAGACCAACGCCCACCTTACTACAACCACCTTCTAGGTTGTAGAGAACGATAAGGTCTCCCCTCAGTCTCCTTTTCTCTAGACTAAACAACCCCAGTTTCCTCAGCAGCTCCTCATAAGATTCATCTTCTAAACCCTTCACCAGCCTTGTAGCCTTTCTCTGGACATGGTTAAGCATCTCGATGTCCTTCCTGTAGCGAGGGGCCCAAAACTGAACACAGTACTCCAGGTGCAGCCTCCCCAGCATCAAGTACAGGGGAAGGATCACTTCCCTACTCCTGCTGGCCACACTGTTCCTGAAACAGACCAGGATGCCATTGGCCTTCTTAGTCACCTGGACACACTGCTGGCTCATATTCAGCCAGCTGCTGATCAATGCTTGCTTTAACCTAAATTTAGCACAGAGGGGGGAACCATTCTATTCCTAATGTACTAACTGAAGTAAGACAAAACCAATAGCCAGTCCTGTTCCCCACCTTTCTGCAGGCCAGGGTCTCTCTTAAAATCCTACAGACATCTAATTGCAACATTTTAATAGAGAACTCAGCTAGCAAAGATTAGTATTTTAGCAAATATCAGTATTTCTTATGTTATGGAAAAAATGCTGTGAAGGGTTCCTGGTAAAGCAGCCCACAGATCTGTAACAGCTGCAGGAGAGCTTGTTCTGCTGATCAAATTACCAATACTGTATTAAATTAAACATAACAAGTGTAAAACACTGAGTTTATTTTAATTTCCTATTTTTGCCAGCCTGTAAAAGCCACAGTCAGGATGCTCAGGAATATTTGGATGAACTGAAGCTGGCAGTGGCCTGGAATAGAGTGGACATAGCTAAAAGTGAAATATTCAATGGTGACGTGGAGTGGAAGGTACCAGGTTTTATTGCTTTAGAGGACAATCGGGATATAACCCAATGCGTACAGGACACTGAAACATCCTAATAGAAGGCTTTGGTTTTTAACACTGCCTACAATTCCCAAGTGATTGTGCAGCAGTATAGTATGCTTCCTTAGGCTGTTTGTCTTTCTGGTCCCCTATACAGTAACAGCTAAAAATAGAGGAACCAGAAGAGAATTCTACGTCTCTTTCTCATTGTATCCACTGTTGACCTGGTGAAAGAAAAAACATATATGTCCTCATGTTAAATCTAACCTCCCTCCTCATCTAGCCATGATTATCCCCAAAATATTTTTTTTTTCCCCTCCTTTCATCAATCTAGTCCTGTGACCTGGAGGAAGTGATGATGGATGCTCTGGTCAACGACAAACCAGAATTTGTAAAATTATTTATTGACAATGGGGCTAACATATCTGAATTCCTGACATACAGTCGTCTGCAGAGACTCTACTGTTCCATTTCTCAGAAATGTCTCCTCTATGAACTTCTACTGAAGAAACACGAAGAAAGCAAGCCAACCTTAGCAGGACTCACTGGTCAACAACATAAGGAGCAGAAGGAGATCTGCCCACTCTTCACTCTCAATGAGGTCTCTAGAGTTCTCAAAGATTTTCTCCATGATGCGTGCAAAGGTTTCTATCAAGACCTCAGACACGGGGGCAAGAAGAAATCTGTGAGTTACAACTTTCCATCATAGCCCCTCTCCCCTTCAATTTAGACTTTGAAATAGTTTAATTAGGTCCATCTTTTGAGGCTGGTGCAAGAAAGATTTTCTTGTTCCTTTTTCCAGCTCATTACTGTTACAGCTAGAGTGGTTTGATCTGTTTAATTTCAAAATTGAAAAGGAAAATAATTTGTAAGTTACACAGGCTGTGATTTCTCTTTCTCACCCTCTGCAGGTGGGGTTTTATGCAAGTTTTTACTGCCCAAGTGCTACAATACAGCCTCCGGTTTAGTACCCCCCATATCCCATACTCGTCTAGAGCAACTTCCACAGACTGTTCCCCATTCTAGTGCCTTGCATATTACCCTCACATGCCTAAGAGTAGATTCAATGAAAGTTATATGGGGAATATGAAGAGATCAATTTATGTTTACTAAGGAGTAATTAGATACGAAAATAGTCTGCATTTCTCATACAGAACTTCAAGCAAAAGTATTTAAAAGAAAGACAATATCTTCTAGAAGAAAGAGAAGTCAGTAATGGCCATTTACAATCCCAGGTCTGAAAAGGGCAATCTTTGTATGTAAAACTATTCCCAGACTGTGTAGGAGTAGATTGAGTACCCAATAACACGCAGTGCATTGTATTTGCCTTTAGATCATTACAGTCCTGCTACTGAATGACCTAACACGCAGGAAGGAATATGATCATGTGAAGTGGCCCTGGCAAGCACCCTGGCCAACACATGACAAGGATAACATGTGATGGGTACCACTGTGGAGCTGTCCACAACTGTGCAATAGATTTATCATAATTTTTGCATTTTGACAGCATATTTCACACTGAAACTCCTAAAAACCAAAGTTCCTGCAAGAACATTGGAAATAAGTTTTGATGCATGATTTCAAAACGGAGGTATAGAGAAATTTAATTAAGATCAGTTTTAGTTTAATCTTAAAACTGTTTAAACTAAGAAATAAATTATCACTCGAGCTAAAAAATCACTCTTCCTTTGATAAAGCCTAGCTAAATTAATTCATAGTATGCAAAGCTAGGTTTGAATCTAGTCAGAATTTCTTTGTTTATGGGACAGATAACGTGGGGCATTGCCTATGAAGTCATTAAGAAGACTCACAAATTTTACAGAAATATAGATCTGTCCCCAAAATGTCACTTACCTTTGTGTGATTTGGCAGTAAGCGAGCTAAAACCATGCGCTGCTGTAAATAAGACTGCCAGCTTTTTACCTGTAAAAACGCATGGCTGCCATCAGTGGCTCAATCCCATTATCACTGGGAACAGAAAGAGCATCACAGTACTGGGAGACCAACTGCTAAGCTGTGTCTCTTCTTGTGAGTTTGAAACTAGCATTTCCAAAGAGCTATTAGATTTTGGGGATGCCTTTGTCTCCTGTAAAGTTTTCAATGTAACTCAATTGATTAAATAGCTCACTGCAAAACTGAACAAAACACAAAAAGCCACACAATACCAACACCTCCAAAAATGCCATTGAAGTAAATTTGAAAAGAATCCCACAACTGGAAAACACCCTTGGTTTATTAAAAAAGAAAGAAAAAATCCACTCTGTCCACTTCTAATTAACACGGTAGATACAAAGGCAGTTATAAAATATACTTAAAATTCAGAACTTGACCTAAGTTGCCATACTTCCTCTGGAGAGTTTTTTATCAAATGCTAAAGGAATAAGCAGTGTTCTACTTAAAATACTCCCTGCATTGAAGAGAGGTTTCTCAAAGGAAAGACTAAAAAGGGCATATTGACGTACTCTATTCTTGTCCTGTTCAGGGCCTCGGCGAGATTTATTTCTGTTGAAATAAAATGCCTTTTGTTCCCTCTTCTCTGAAACCACGTCCTCTGTGGCAGTTGAGCAGATTCCAGTATAACTGAAGGCAAGCTCAGATTAGCTAATCACAGGTTTGTCTTGTATGATATTACACACCAGTGGTGAAACCCTGGCCTTAATAAAGTCAATGAGAGCCTTACCATTGACTTCAATGGAGTCACAGTTTCATCCAGAATGTTCTCACACATATTGAGTTATAGCAGGGACACAAGGGTCCTTTGATTCAGCACAGAATGAACTAACTACCTCTTGGTCCTACAGAAAAGAAAAATCAAAAGAATCTGAAGTTGCTGCAATGCCAGTAGCAGCTTAGATTGTGTCACTTGCACAGAATGAGACTGCAAAGCAGGTTTTAATTTCTGCAAACCATATTTCAGGATAAAATGAATACAAAGCGATTACCTGAGCCTTTGGATATGAACCAGAAAAGCGAAAATCCTTGGAGGGATTTGTTTGTATGGGCAGTACTTCAAAACCGGCACAAGATGGCAAACTATTTCTGGGCTATGGTAAGCTTTGAGCTGTAGCTGCTCCAGGTGAAATATTGGCACATTTCTTGTATACGAGACAGCGTTCGCTCAGCCTTGTGGCTCAGATGACAGATAGGTTTGTTTCTAAACTACAAGATGTGGGATTTATAGGGCCTTTCATCTCCATGTGGCTTATGCCAGCAGGGGCCAGAGGGCCAGCCAGAGTGGGAAGGCAGGGCGGCGGGAGGTGTAAATCAGCACAGCCTGGACCACTGATGATTAACTTCGGCTGCAGAGTTGGCGCTCCTCTTCCTAGCTGCTGCGGACTCACTACTCTCACTCTTAGGTTTTGTTCCTTCTACAATAGGCTGGTTTGTTGGGTTCTAGCAGGGTCAGGAGGGAAGACGGTGCAGTTAAGCATCTTCAGCTTACATGCTGTGTGCACAGGGAACAGCGGCATCACACTCTGAAAGGCTAAGCTTTGAGCTGGCATAATTGACTCCTTGTTTACAGTCCTCCACAACTGAGACCCTGTCTCATGCATCTGGAGTGCAGCGCCATAGCTTCCCCACCTCTGCCCAGAGCCATACACAACTGTTGGGTTCCATTCCTGGGCTTCCAGACCGCTGCCGATGGCGGGGGAAGCAGGGGAAGGGGGGGTGGGGGGTGGAGAGGGGGAAGTCACCACAGGGAGGGGGAAACTGCAGCATAGCTCTTCAGTCAGCACGTGTGAATGCAGACACATCTGCACCTTGCAGGGCTTTGTGTTTGTGGAGCCCTGTTACCAGAAGGCATGTTTCTCTCCTATGTGCCACTTCTGTACCTCTGCCAGCTGTGCTCTGTCCTTTCCCATACATCCTCACGTATGGTCTCACCACAGCCATGTTCGAGGTATCTTGGCACCATGAGGCTGTTCTGTTCTATTTCCATAACTTATTCTTCTCCCTTTGGTCTTTGACTGCTACGCCGAATCAGGCCCCCCTAAGGTCAGTCAAGCCCACAAGTCTCCAACATTATAAGGCACAAGAACTACCAATACGTGGTTTTCAATTCTCAAATATCACCAAAACTCATTTCAGTCAACACTTTGAACTTTCAAGTCTGGGTTTGAGGGAAGAGCCTTCAAAGGGGAGAAACACATTATTTTTTTGGGGGGGTGTTAGATGTGTTGCTTAGAGAAATCTTCCCAGTTCACAAGTGCCCTGCAGCACCCCTTTCATCTCTACAGGGTCAGGAGGGTGTAGCTTCAGCTCTGGCAGCCTGCAAAATCCTTAAAGAGATGTCCCGCCTGGAGACGGAGACAGAAGTAGCACGTATAATGAAAGAGGCCAAGTACGAGCAGCTCGCTGTTGGTAAGTAACAGCACCCTTTTAACAGCATCACAGATTTAAGGAATACCTGCCACTGGAAGGCATGGATTTGAAAAAAGTACTGTTTCAGTTGTAGAAGGTTAACGGTCATGAATGATTTAACAGCCTTGCAGCACTGGCAGTCCCAAATATTCAAATACCACAGAAGGACTTAAATAAAACCCATTCGTTTTGGAAAAATCAGTGTTCCCAGACTGGCCCCTGGGACGCATGGAAGAAATTCCTCTCCTGCTGCACGCTGGTATTTTAAGTGTCTGATCTTAAGTACAAAGCGTGTTGCATCGATGAGCAAGATAGAGTGACCAAAACCACTTCCAGGCTCACAGCAGCCTGGTTTCCCTGCAATATCAAGCTCGCTCTGTAAGGGCCACTAGAGCAACAAGTTTTAAGGTCTGTCTTTGCTGCTAAAAATAATTTGAGATTACCTCACCCAGAGGAAGGCTAGCTGCACTGCAAAACTGCAGCAAGGCTCCGACTGGTTTTGCGGCGGACATGCCGCCCCTCCCTACAGCAGTAAGCATTTGGGCGACTGCAGTGCCGGAACACCAAGCCCTCTCCCTTTTGCCTGACTCAAAAACAGATGTCTGCACAGAATCATCTCTGCTGGTCTGACTTCAGTCTAGTCCATGCCTGGCAGCAGCACTGGTGCAAGCAGAGGGCTTTAGAGTACGCCCCACGGGGAAACGCAGAGGCGCTTTCTCTCCCCTTCGCGCTAGTACATCAAGCAGCTGAGAGCTCACACAGACGTTGCTACATTATTTATACACAGATCACATTTTTCCCTCTTCTCACAGGGCCATTATTGTTTACAAAAAAAATAAATGTCAGGTTCTCATATAATCACAAGGTTTGAGTAATTTGGTCATGGAACTACAGGGCCTAATCCAACACACAGAAGTCTACTCCTTGGCTTTGCTAACTATTAGATCAGCTCCTCGATGTTAATTTCTGGCCTGGATAACACTGTCAATATTAAGGAGAGAGAACATTCTTTAAGAATGATAAATACCACATCAACTGCAAAAGAAGTCTGTGTATCAGCTTACATGAACTTGATCTTTCTCCCTAGCTCTCACAGTGTAACAACAAGGTGCAGGCTGGCCTAGGAAAGGTGCTAAGATAATGAAGTAAATGAAACAGACTCAAATCAGATATTGTCTAATGAGAAAAACCTTGATTTCTTGGACTGTTTATCCTACTTTTGCTCCAGAACCACCTTCTCAGGAAACAGAACTATACTGCAAGCCTAATATAATTTTATGTCAAATAGCTGTGTCTTGAAACCAAGAATTTGTTGGGTACCAGACAAAGCTGAGGCGCCCCTTTTGTTTAGTCTATTCAGGACAGTAGGGACAGTGTGGCAACTCATCCTTCAAAGTGTAAGAGGATCATCCAAGTGACACAGTTTTGCTTAATACTGCCTAAAGCTCCACATGAGGCAGCTACAGATGAGGGACTATAACAAATGCTGACATGTTTCCAAGAAGTTATGGATGCTTCCTGTAGAAAAAACGAGAAAGAAAAATTTTTCCTATTGTTCGATCCGAGGAGAAATCTCAAACCCAAACCTGTCAGAGGCCCCAGGCTGAGAAAGAAGCATGCAGGTAAAAGAGGCAAGAGAGGTACAGAGAGATTTATTCCATACCTTTCTGCAAATAATGGGAACTATAAAATCACTGTGGGTTTTTTTTCACCAAGGCAAATCTACTTCATCTGCCCTAACACATGTACACACATGCATAAAACCATATAAAATTATTCCCGTGTCCTGCATCATTCCCCTCTCCCTCCCCTCTCCTCTTAGTACAGTCCCAGTCTCTTCTCAACTACTTCAGCCTTGCAGAAGTCTCTGGTGCACCAAGGAGCATCTGGCAGCGCTCAGGCTTTGCTGCCTCCATGCTGAACCCCGCACATCACTCTCTTGCCTTAAAATTTAAAAGAAGAACTAAAAAAAACCCCCAAAAACGTGGATCTGTTTGACTTCTGTTTCCATCATTTGGCAGAACTGTTTAGTGAATGCTACCACAACAGTGAGGAGAGAGCGTTTGCTCTGCTGGTGAGGAAAAATCAGTACTGGAGCAAAACCACCTGCCTTCAGCTGGCTACAGAAGCAGATGCAAAGTCCTTCTTTGCACATGATGGTGTCCAGGTAAGTTTTACAGACTCATCCCTCACCACTTCTACCCCCATGGCCTTTAAGCATGATGTTGGACACAGACAAGGACCAGACAAGGACCAAGGACTCTTATTACTCTAAGAGACATTTTTCTGAGCAGGAACTCTTCCCTCTCCCTAGCACCATGCAAAGATGACATTATACTACATCTCTGACGAAACATCACAGTTCCCTCTTCCCCCCCTTCATCTAGTTGATCTGCAGACCAGTACAGTAAGGAAAAGGCTTAGCCCTTATTCCAGTCTGTGATTTTTCTTCTTTCTTTGCTTGAAGAGAAGCATCAGGAAAGCACTTTAAATCTGCCTGAGGCATAATGAAGCTGCTCCAAGATGCAAGATCACTCCTTGTTCAGATTCAAGGAAAAGCTCACCAATAAAAGTTAAATCACATCACTATTCAGCTTTGCCCTCACAAAGCGAGTTCTCTCCACATATGCTAAACTAAATCAAGAGTGATGGTGCTTTTAGCTCCCAGCACCTGACTGGCACCTTATTAATACTACAGATGTTAGTGAAAGCCACTTGACCTGCTGTCCTTTCCACTGTCTTCTTCATAACTGTTCGCATACTCAACATCTGCAGAAGAATGCGTCTGTTTGCTCTGAAAGGAGAAGACTAAGAGGGGATCTTATTAATGTTTATAAATCTCTTAAGTGTGGGACTCAGGAGAAAATGGCCAGCCTCTTTTCAGTTGTCTGTGGGGACAGGACGAGGAGCAATGACCTCAAGTTGGAGCACAGGAAGTTCCACACCAATATGCATAAGAACTTTTTCACAGTGAGGGTGACAGAGCCCTGGGACAGGCTGCCCGGGGAGGTTGTGGAGTCTCCTTCTCTGGAGATATTCAAGACACATCCTGATGCCTACCTGTGCGACCTGTCCTAAGGAACCTGCTTCAGCAGGGGGGTTGGACTCGATGATCTCTGGAGGTCCCTTCCAATCCTTACAATTCTGTGATTCTGCTCTTTAGGTTTCCAGAGCATTCACTGTCGTAGGAGCTACAGAACATAGGTGCACTTCACCTGCTTGTATGTGTTTGTGCTGCTAAAGCCATCTCTTGTTTTCTTGACTTTTAGGCCTTCCTGACAAAAATATGGTGGGGAGACATGTCTACAAGCACACAGATCCTGAAGTTAATCTGTGGATTCTGCTGTCCTTTCCTAATCTACACAAATCTAATAGTATTCAGGTACAAGCATAACTATTTTGGTACAAAAGATAAGTAAGGGATGAAAAACAAGCCATGAAAATATCCAGACTCAAAATTTCTCACTTAAATGACAAAACCAGTTACATCACCTCAGAGTGTCAAGAGAAAGACTGCACCACTATTAACCAAAACAGTTTTCTGTGGGACTGAGTGATTTGTGTGTCTCGTGCTAGTGCCTGTTCTAATACTCAAAAGATCAGTGCCACAGTTTCACATAGATTACTCCTGCACAATCCACAGAAAAGCCTGTTGGAATTCTGTCAGCTCTGAATTCTACACAGTAACACATAGAATATCTCCAGGCATAGCACCATGTATTTCTAGATTTGGAGATGCCTGGTTCAAACCTCAGTATCTTTTCTAGAAAGACAGCCATCATAAAGCAGCATTATCAGCCACACACCTTGTATCTTACCAAGGAAAACAACCATCACAAAACAGTATTAGCAGCCACAAGCCTTAATAACCAGAAGTCAAGCTTAAAACCACAGGAATGACATGAAATCGATTAGGATTTTCAAATCCAATGTCTCATGAGATCTCTTTGTTAGTCTTCTGCAGGCGTGGCTTTAGAGTTCGTAGTTTTCAGCTTTTTCTCACAGTGAAGATTGCTAGAATCTTATGCTTACTTAAAAAAGGCAACCAACCAACCAATGCAGTCAAAATGCTCAGGCAATCATAGGAATCTGGAAGCTGAAAGTTTAAGAAAACCTCCTAAGATGGTGAGAATGATAAACAAGTTCTCAGAATTGGCGTTATGGAATGACACACTATTATGAGCTTTGTGTTTCTTATCTGTTAAACTACTTAAACAAGTTTTCCTCTTGCTTTTAGACAGCAGACTTATGACTTTCCTTCTGCCAGTATCACTGAAGATGACCTTCTTGTCATAGTGGCTGTCAGAGTCACAAAGTCAAACAATTTAATGTGAAATTTTGGCAAGGTTTTCATTGAAAGGTTTAAATTATGATTCATAATTAAAGTAAGCCTTTCCAAATTTGTTCTGTTGAGGACATTTTTTTGCCTCCATTCCTGGAAACATGAGAATTGACACCATGTTTTGTACTGCTTCTGGCATTTCCTCTTAGTTGCTACAAAGAGTAACCAAGAACAGAGTATTGGGGTATTGTCTTCTAAGACTCACCGAGGGGTTTATTTCTGCTGAAGTCCTAAGTAATTTGAGGAAACTGAGCATCCCGCCCCATTCTTTTGTGAGGCATTATCACTTTTCTGAATCTTGCTGGTGACTTCAGCCCTCTCCTTACAAATAGACAGAATTTGCAGATGATGCATCATTTGATAACTTCTCAGCAGAGCAAGTCCAAGATAAGTACATGCTAGAGGTTCTATATGAATGCCAATTTAGTAGTGAAAAATTGCTCACCATCATCTTTCAAGTAAAAAGTTTATTTCCTTACAGTGAGGACAAACAATCAAAGAATGAGCTGGAACCATTCAGAGAGCTGGACAGTTTAGATACAGAGAGGACTCTCTTTCTTTCCAAAGAAGATGAGAGGTAAGTTTAAAACCATTAGTTAATATAATTTCTGTAACAACAGTGGCAGAACAGGACTCTTCTTGTGGATTAGTGACCAGCTAACGATCTAAGGAGCAGATGAAGGACCAAGAAGGTCATTACTCATCGGAAAGTGCTGTGCCCTCTGATTACTGCTGTTGTTTCTCTCTAAAGGGAACACAGAAAATGATCAGGGATATATTACTGTTTTAAGAAGATGAAGCTTTACTTGTTCTGAGCAAGTAATTTCTACAGAACAAGGAATCTGCTCAACACCTGGGGAATCAGAAAACATTTCCTGAGAATCCCTTCAGCTTGTGATGGCTGAAATATGTAGGATTTAGGAACTAAGTCCCTCTCAGATCACTGAGCTGAGCAAAAAGGAGGTTCTCCGCAAACCCTTACATTACGTGAGTGCACCACTACATACTTTCCTACAAAGACAGCACCAGAGGTACTGGCAAGTATCAGTTAGCTGGGAATTTTATATTAAGTCAGCTTCCCACCTCACTAGTGCTCTCTATTTACATCATAAAAGATGGGCCCTGAGGAACCTGAAATACGATGACAGATACTGATGAGTTAGAGGGGCCAGTACAGGAACAGGTAACTGAGCACAAAGATTTTGGCAGTTGCTTGTGGTCATTCATAAACCTGTGACTCAGAACTCCAGAATCTCACCCTATACCTCTGCCACACATGCCTCACCAAAACCTGTGAGGCCACAAGGACTTCAGTTAGGATGGGAAGATTTTTGATTAGCACAAGGTCCTTGTAATGGCTAAATGGCTACCTGTGCTAAGCATTCGCTTCTCAGTGATTTAAAGAGATCTTCAGAAATATGTGAACAATGGTAGCAAGGGAGCATCACCTGCAGTACGAAGTGCTGGGCCAAGTCAGAGTTATTAGGTTCTATTTTTACCTCAGGCATTTCACTGCTGGTATACTGGAGAAAATCATTATCTCTCCTCCCTCCCTCCCTAACCTATAAAACAGGTGTAAAAGCATCTATGTTTTGGGAGCTCTTTGTAAGCAATGTCATAAAGCACTTCCATATCCTGAGAGAAGCGTGGTTTGGTCATTATATTGTACATTCCAACTGCTATTATCTTCACAGTTTATTTTAACAAAGAGTCTCTCTCCCTCCCAGATCTATGTCACTGTCTTACAGCAAAGCTGCAATTATCTGTTTATGGTATTAGCCTGTTACCATTGACTATGCATCTTATGATGACATAAATTGAGAGGTGGTACAGAATCAGGCACAGAGAAAAGATTGGCTATGAGGAGAAACTTTTCCTTGTAACAAATGTATTTAATAATTAGCAGGAATGTCAGGGGAAATTAAAAACCAGTGAAGAGTCATTGTTTATTTTTTGTGAGGCGAAATTGAAGACATATCCTAGTGAGCACGTACTCTGTCAGCAATCACACCTCCCAGAGTCAGAATCACAAAATCAAAGATCCAATAACATCCCTGGTTTACACAGGAGTGCAATTTATGTGGAAGCAAAGCCTCACAGTAAGATCAGATTGCTATCCAATACAGGGAACTTGCATTTTCTGTGCAGGATAATTTCCATTGCCGACAGATAGTACTTCACGTTCCAAAACACAGCAAAACCAACTGTAGATGTACAGGTCAAATTTTCCTTCAGTTTTCAAAATACTTACATAATTCCTCCATAGGCAAAGAGAGCCCTGAATAATTCATGAGGCTAACCTTTTTGCTAAAAGGCTTCTATGATACTTTTCCTGCAATTTTTTACTCTAATTTAATTGTAAAGGGCAAAAACATCAGTGCTTACAGTTGTGTAAAGGACTAAGGTATTCCTTCAGCAGTTCTCTCAGACTTCAGGAAGGAGAGTTGAGAAACACGTGCTTAGCGTGAGCCTGCACTTTTGAGGCTGGAACTGTTTAAAGCCACAGCAACAAGAACTTGAGTATACAAACAGTATGAAGAATCTTTAGAGCCAAAATAAGCACAAACTGACTCACAAGCTACCCTTTTGCTCTACTCTCCTATTATTTAGGATGATGCAGAGCAATTAGCCCACTTCTCCCTCTCCTGTTGTAATTGCACCATGTTTGTACTACATGCAGGAACACAATGAAATTACAAAACAAATTAAAGCAATGAAACTTGAAATAACAAGAATACGTACTGAAGTCTGACATGACTTTGTTTAACAAAAACTTTTTTCTCCTCATTTCTGCTTTGTTTATGAAAATGCTCTGACTGATACAGCCCTCCTCCTTGCCACCCCCCAGTATCTGACTGTTACTGCCTCACAAGAGGCTTTATATAGAATACTACTGAGACTATTCCCACGAACTAACTTTAGGAAATCATCACCAAGCCCATACTCTTTTTGTTTTGCAGAGGAAATGGCAAATTGGAAAAGCAGAACCCTTCTGAAAACACAGCGTGGGCGACATTTATGTTTACTCGGTGGAGAAAATTCTGGAGTGCCCCTGTAACTGTATTTATGGGGAATGTTATAATGTACTTTGCTTTTCTGTTTCTATTTACTTACGTCCTTTTACTGGACTTTAAACCACCTCCACCTGAGGGTCCATCTGCTAAAGAAATTATACTTTACTTCTGGGTTTTTACCTTGGTCTTGGAAGAAATCCGACAGGTCAGTAACCTAAAACATCTTAGTGATAGCAGGCAGTACTTTGAATACATTTACGATCTGTACAACTGTACAAGCTCAAAAACTTCAAGCATCACATGCAGTTTTGTGCCTAAGAGCAATACAGAACTTACCTTATCCACACCACTCCACCTCTTCCAAAGAAAGATCCTCCTCCACCATGTACTCCTGTGACCCCATGACTGTTTTTCCATCCTACTTCAGCTGTAGCCAAGTCAAGTGGGCTGCTAAGGTTCAGGTGCTCTTCACATTGCAAAATACCTCTCTCGTTTCACTGCCCACAGCTGGGTCCTCCTACCCCTATAATGTAAGTTGGAAGTTGTTTCCTACACCTTGAAACACAGCAGACAACTCTACATCCTTTTAAGAGATTCTTCTCTGCTAGGGACTGTTTAAAAAAACCCAAATTCATTCAGATTGTGTTTTTCCTAAAATACTTCTCAACTCAAAACATTAGATCTCCTTTTGGTTTGCTTTTCTTAAAGAAACCCAATGAAACCAAACAAAAAAACCCCTCACATTCTCCATTACTCTTTCAGTTACTGGTTTTGGAACATCCTCAGCTCAACAAAGTTATGCGTGAACAACAGTGCTAGTGTGCTCCCAGTTGTGGGGACATAAAGCTGTCCTCTTTAGACATGGAAAAGCTAAATGTTTATGACATTTAGACAGTCATAAACATCTACTCTGGAAGAATAGGTGTTCATTATTTAAGCAGCAGGGACGGCGGAGGGGATCCCAGCTGGTTACAAGTTGAAGTTATGCAGCGAGGCCGTAACCAACAGAGGACATGGAAAATACTTGGATCAAAGAACATTTCATTGTAAACCTGTAAAACTTGAGGAGAGCCAGGCTCAGACCCAGTTCAGAAACCCTTCTCTTTGCACTCACTGACAGCTCGGGTACACAAACACCAAATCTGTTCGTGCTGTGGAGACAGCAACGGCTGGGAACTGAACTTTGGGAGCTGCTGTATTGTTTAGCAGCCAGAATGCTGATAAAATCTTAAATCAGTTCTCAAAAGAAATCTTAAGGCTAATGTCACAAGAATTAATCTTTTTTTTTCCTTTTTCAACTTTTGTGTTTTAAGACACTAAACTGAGTTTATCTTTTCAAGCTAAAAAGCTTTCCCATTACACTAGGAATTTGTCTTTGCTCTTTGCAATGAAAGAGAAAAAGGAAACAGATCCCTTAAAACTCACATTAAAATAGTGATACAGGAAACATTAATACCAATGATTATTTCTCTTCTTTAGAGTTTCTATACAGATGAAGACACAAATTTAATGAAAAAATTTAAACTATATTTGGAGGATAACTGGAATAAATGTGATATGGTGACCATCTTCCTCTTTATAATTGGGGTAATCTGCAGGTATGTATCTGTTCCACTTGATGCTGTTAGCATCAGTAGCAAGGGCTATGTGTCAACTCACAGGTGTCTTGTGTACCTGAGGACAGCCTCTGACACTTACTTTTACAAGCTTTGAGACATGTTTCTGCAGTAAAAACCTCTGAAATACTGTGGAATCATAGAAGTTGCCCCAGAGAACACAAAAAGACATATTGGTATATTCAAACACTTATACAGAAAAGCTCCACTTTTAAAAAAAATTAGTTTTGGGAATCACTTTTACTTGATGTATAATATACATTTTATTATTTTTTTTAAATTTAAAAAAATCTCAATGAAGCCAAAGCAGAGAATACAGTGTCCCTCCATCTTTTGGCTTTTTCTCATCAATGTACAGACATTACATTCCTCTTACAGGCTAATGCAACCACAGCCCTGAAGCACTTCCCTTTACCTGACTAGGCTATGCCTGGACACTGAGTGTAATATTTGAGAAAATACCTCTCAGCTGTACTTGCTGAGATCTGATGTTTTTATTTCATGTGTTCTGCAGGATGCTGAACTCAACTTTTCAAGCTGGCCGTACAATACTTGCCATTGATTTTATGGTGTTTACACTTAGACTTATACATATTTTTGCAATTCACAAACAACTTGGACCAAAGATCATAATTGTGGAAAGGATGGTAAGTGTGCAGTCTCCCTTGGATAAATACTTGTGCTTTGTCAAAAATAGAGGTAGGAAATCTCATTACAAGGCAAACCAGTTTATAATCTATCTTCAGTTTTATATTCTTAAAGTTTACTCTTTTGCATATATTCCCTTATTTATTGTTGAGTATTACGTGCAATGTTTGAAGCAGATTCTTCCAAAGAGCTCTGTAGTGTAATAAGTTGATCCCACTTTGCTTTTCCTTGTACCATATCTAATAATGTATCCTCGGATCTGGCGAATTAGTAGAGTGCCTTTGACTTACTGCTACTCCTCCTAATTCCTCATCTGCCTGCTTTCAGAGCAAAGACCTCTGACAGACGACAGGCCATTTAGGGAAGGGCAGGGCATTTGCTGAATAACTGCTCCCCTGGGGGAAACAGGCAATGCTGAAGTGTAAAGAAAAAATCAACCTGTGAAAAAGGATAGCTGCAAGTTTCCCACAGGAGTTATTCTACCTGTGCTTTGAAGCTCCACGTTTCAGTGTACTTTGTGAGCAAATGTTGGAAGATGTTGATAAAAGATTTTTATTTATTACTGCTCTCCTGCAGTAAATGAGATGTTAGGACTACGGTTCCTGTGCTTGGGAATGTGTTGGTATGTTGAAGTAGCTTCTTACTTAGCCACGTTAATCCTCTAGGCCAATTAGTTCATGGTAAGGAGTTCATCTAATTGTGAGTGCTGTTATAGAGTCTACAAATATTTGATCTGTGACTCACAGCAGAGCTCAGTAAAAGCCCTACAATCTAAACAAGCCTGTATATTGAATAAACATAACCACCAAGCTCTTTAGATCTGCCTACAAAGCAATAACTGAAACTTTAACGTGACATTTGCTTGGCGTAGCAAAAGGGTAGAAGGCAAATAAGTATTTGTTCTTGAACATTATCTATCTTACAGCATTAGCAGACTTCTACTGTACAAGAACAAGTCAGATCTACATCTCCTAACACTTCCTTGCTGCCCACTAAACTAAACCAGGGCCTTGAACAAATACAGTGATATGTCTACTATGCGGGCATCTGAAGTGATAAGAGAGAACACACAGATTTAAGATGAGGCAAGTGAGAACACAAGCAGCAGCCTAGGCAAAACCATCAAATGGGACCTTTCATCTTAGCCCAATCCAAGGCAACACAGTGCCTTAGCTTTGGTAGTTCAGCGTTGAACCTTTCATCAAATGAAGGAACACTGAAAATTTTTTCAGTAAATGATATCTTTTTGAAAGGTTCATCAAGTGGGTTTGAGCAAAATCATTTCCCTTACTTGAACAGAGGAACAATTCAAGGATGTCTCTAACCATCTTTCTTCTTTTTGATTTTGCTACAGAAATGTTGAAACAAGTCTGGTAGTTGCTAAAATAGCAGTTCAAGGCCAGAACGATGCCTGTTCACAGGGAGACAGGAGACTGCAGATTGGAAAAAAGTATTTCCAGACTTGCACCACTGCAGTCCTACAGCCTCACTAAATTCTAAACCTTTCAGACAACAAAATAGATTGGTGAGAGCAGAGAGATGTCAACTATCTTGCCCAGCTTAGATACTGCATCTTAATAGAACTGCAAGTAACAGCCTGGAGGTCTGAAATGACTATGTTCTTGGGTAGCTGCACAATCCAATAGTCTAATTGAAACAAATCTACAGTCCCTAATGAACTCTGGCTGATTAGATGGGAAGAGGATGAAGTGTTCCTCTTCCACCAGGGAAAAATTATTGTACTTGAAATACATATTAGATTTTTTTTTCTTTAAGTAAGTGTTTTAGGATTCAATTACTTCTGCTTATGTAGAGAAATGCAATGTTTAAAAGCTGGAAGTCCTGAAAACAATCACTCAGATGCATTACTTAGCTTGAAAGCCCATAACAGAAGCTACCTGATCCTTGCAGCCTTCAGTGTCTGCTGTACCAGTGGTTCAGTATTCATCAATGAGCACCAACTGTTAACCAGGGTTCACTGCTGCAGCAGAGCTCTTGTAATTCCCAGCAAAAGTCAATGGTACTGTGATAGCTCACAGGAAATATGCATTTAAAAGGTACAATGAGATTCAGTTAAAAGATAAAATGTGTTTCATTTTTAAATGTTAGATGATTGAAAAGCAAGGTTTTAATTTGAAAAATGCCTTTATCAAAATGAGATGTTGAAGAAAAATGCTAATTATGTGCCAAGAAAAATATAACAGCAAAGTGAAGAGAGGAATTCTGTGTGAGGAAGTGCACCCTATTCCACCTCCTTTAATCTGAACAAGCTTGTAAAGAAACAGAATTATCTGAGCTATTTCCATAGAGAAAGATTACAGTTCTTTGACTCTGTTATTAAAGTCACCTCTCCTCCTTTTCTCTCTCCCCCTCTCTTTTTCAGATGAAGGACGTTTTCTTCTTTCTGTTCTTCCTGAGTGTGTGGCTCATTGCCTATGGGGTGACAACTCAAGCTCTACTTCATCCTGATGACAGCCGAGCAGAATGGATATTCAGAAGGGTGCTTTATCGTCCCTACCTTCAGATATTTGGCCAGATTCCACTGGATGAAATAGACAGTGAGGAAATTTCTTTCCCCCCCTAACTTAGCCATTTTTGAATGCACACTTATGATTAGAGGATGGAATTCCTTCCCAGTATTGTCTTCTTTATAAGAAAAAAAAAAATCTTTGTCCTACAGGCCAGAGCTTTCACATTACTATGATATAAATAGTGTATCTGCAAAGAGATAATGTGCAGTGTGGAATTACATTAGAGCATAAGGGTTGTCCCTATTCAGACGAGCTGTCTGAAATATTCAGGCAAGGCTTTGCAGTATCGAAGGCTGGCATACCTTCTTTCACTGCAAACCATTTCTGTTCGGTTTAACCTAGACCCAGGTAACCCTGTGTAAACTGAAATAATAGCGCCTCCACACATTTTGGCAGTAGCTTAACACGATGGTGTTGAAGCAGTACAGCTCTGCCCATAAGCAAATACTTATGTTCTAGAATAAATATTCTGCTACATCGTTTATTGACTCTGGAGGTAAAGCTGCCCAAATCAAATAAAGCTAGTAATTGCATATGTGCAACATTAAAAAAAAACCCAAACCAAAACCAACATAAAAATAATCACAAGACACAGAAATACTTGGATATAAAAGTTCAAAGGCAACATTTCTGGTAGGTAAGCAGCCACAATTCATCTCCCAAGAAGTCTGAAGTAATGCCACAGCATTTAGCCAATAACAGTAGTAAACGTATCCTGGGCTCCATTAGAAGAGGGGGGGCCAGCAGGGACAGGGAGGGGATTGTCCCTCTCTACTCTGCCCTCCTGAGGCCCCATCTGGAGGACTGTGTCCAGATCTGGGGCCCCCAATACAAGAAAGATGTGGAACTGTTGGAGAGGGTTCAGAGGAGGGCCACAAAGATGATGAGAGGGCTGGAGCACCTGACCTACAAAGAGAAGCTGAGGGAGCTGGGCTTGTTCAGCCTGGAGAAGAGAAGGCTGCGGGGGGACCTCATTGCAGCCTTCCAGAACCTGAAGGGAGCATACAAACAGGAGGGGATTCAACTTTTTAAAAGGATAGACAATGGCAGGACAAGGGGGAATGGATTAAAACTAAAGGAAGGAAGGTTTAGATTAGATCTTAGGGGGAAGTTTTTTACAGAAAGAGTGGAGAGGTGCTGGAGGTGCCAGAGAAGTAGTGGATGCCCCATCCCTAGAAGTGTTCAAGGCCAGGTTGGATGGGGCCCTGAGCAACCTTGTGTAGATCCAGGCCTGAGGTTGGTGGCCCTGCCTGTGGCAGGGGGGTTGGAGCTCTATGATCCTTGGGGTCCCTTCCAACCCAGACCATTCTATGATTCTATGTCCGTGGCAACACTAAGGCTCAAACTTGAGATAATATAGATGGAACCAAAAAATCCGATAGACAAAAGGAAACCAATCAGCATTCTTTGATGTTCATTCCACTTAATAAGAAAAGGCCTGTCTTAGAACAACTAAAAAAGTCTGAATGTGAGAAGGGAACAGGGGTCTCACTTAACTTGGAGTAAGGAGGCACAGCACAACCAGTCACTCTCACTGCCATTCAAGTAGTTGGAGAGAAACAGCTATTTCTGGAATAGGATTCGTCTCATTTGGAAACAGGTCAGATGTAGCATTCCCTAGAAACATGTGCTTCCACCAAGATGCCAAAGGGTGTCTTCACCTGGGTAAATAACTGGCTAAGACAGACAGAATCAATCAATTAATTACATGGGCAGCTTCCAGAAGGGAGTGATTTGCCCTGGGGCTTAAACATTTAACATATTTAGGAAACATACAGAAAAGCAGATGGGTAATGAGGAGGGACAAAATCTGCTGACAAAACTACATCACTGGGTAGTAATGACCAAAGCCAGCACCTCAGAGTCACAGAGGACCCTTGTGAGTGCTAAATCACCAGGTGAAACTCCTTGTTGATAAATATAAAGTAACATACTTGGTGAAAGCAGCCCCAACTGTGATAAGTTTTGATACAACTGCATGCCCTGGAATACAATCATGAGGTTATCCATGGCAGTGGGGAAAAGAATTATTACTGAAACAAAATGGAGAACAAAAATTTAAATATCCTTTCATTACTCTATATTTGTGGATTTCAGTCATGGCAGGGGCCAGGATACAGGGGCTAGACCTCCAGTCTGATGCAGTAGAACTATTCTTACTGACCCCGGCTGCAAGCTCAGATGTAAGCAGTAGTTTAAATGTAGAATGAGGAACCCCATTCCCAGCTTTTACTGAGTTTTCTCCTCTAACACATGTACCAGCAAGAGGACTGTGAAGACACAAGTATGTGGGGGAACACAACTGCTAAATACTCAAAGGTGGTTTGACTTTGGGAATTCAAAACCAGTCTAAAAAGGATACAGCCTTTTTCAGCACAATCCCCTTTTGCTGAATGGTACTAAAAAGCCAGCTGTAACGGCCTTCTCACCACAAAATGAGCAGCCAGGTTCTGGAGGTCTGAGCTGTCCTAGGGCTGCAAACCTCTTGCACATTAAAGCAATGTCTCTTCGTGTACATGACATGATTATGTTTTCACAAAATTAAAGAAACTGAATATGAGTTCACATCAATGATCTCTGAACTGCAAGAAGCTGCACAGTAGCTCAACAGTCAAAAACCTGTTCTTTTAGGGTTAAGAGAGTTTTGTATTTACAGTCTAACTGGTCATCAACAAGTTAGCACAAAAATACTACCACAATATGTGGTTTAAGCTTTTAATGACTGCAAAATATGCAGAACAAAATTCTGCTGCTGTTTATATACATCCAAAGTAAAATCTCATTTTAGTAGTCAATACCATCACTGTCCTTGATTTGTATCTTAACAGAAAAAGTACTAAACGTATGCATCCACCCATCCATGCCACTAGTACTTAAGAAAAGACACGTTTAAATAGAGATATGAATTCAGGTTTTATTTGTACTGAAATAACTATGAAATGCATTACTTTAAACCTTGGGAACAATGTGTAATTCTTGCCATTCTTTGTTGAAAGTCAGAGATTTTGCTCCCCAAAGTGCACAGCTTTTGCCTCTGCTTTAAGAAATACATGTGGCAGGAGGATTTGTCAAAACTATTTAAACTATTTTTTATATTTCTCTATCTTCCTTTGCAGCATCACGAATGTATCCCAGGAACTGTACACTTAATCCACTGCAGATTCTGCAGGAGAACTCACCATCATGTCCTAACAGCTATGCCAACTGGCTAGTGATACTTTTGCTGGTCGTCTTCCTACTAGTCACAAATGTTCTCCTCATGAATCTCCTGATTGCTATGTTCAGGTAAAAGGGATTTCAGTGCATATCAAGACAGAGGCTGCAAAGGTTTAACTGAACGCCCACATTTACTACATTGCTGCTGGCTATTCATTTTGGAATGCAATAGTAATTTTCCTAATAAATATGATTTGGGGATTGATAGGTAGACTTCTGTGATCAAACATGTCTTAAGTTCTCATCGCCCTTACTCTAGCCCCATTAAAGACAAGAAGTAAAACCTCCTTTACTGCTAAAAATTCAATTAAACATGCATAGAAAGGTCTGGGTCCCTGGCTGTGCTGCAGCATGAGTCTGCAGGTGCACAGCAGCTGTAAACTTGGCAGACTTAACGGTGGATAATCTGCACATAGGGGAAATGCTTGATGTCAACACTGCTAATAACGATTCATTCAGTTGAAGTACTGATGTGTCGTGTTTGCTGATCTTGCCTGAGAGAAGTGGAATCACAGGGATTTGTTTTTTTAAAAAAACCCTAATGTATTTTTTAATGTTTGAAGACTGCAACTGCAACTATTTTAATATCTAAGAATTTGTACAAGCTTTAGATTAAATTAACACTACTTACTGAGCTTGCTGTTTCTTAAAATAAATGAGGGACTAAATTTTGTAATAATAAGCTTTAACTTGTTGGAGTAAAAACAGGGTGGGTTGTGGTTTGGTTTTTTTTTTTTCTTTCCCCAATTACAGTTACACTTTCCAAGTTGTCCAGGGCAATGCAGACATCTTCTGGAAAATCCAGCGCTACAACCTGATTGTCGAATACCATGGCCGGCCTGCCTTAGCACCGCCATTTATCATCATTAACCACATCGCTCTGGTCCTCAGAAAAATCTTCAACAAAATGGAACATAAAAAAGAACATCTGGGTGAGTTGTTAACAAAATTCTAGCAACTGGAGACCCTGACACTCTCCTAGGTCATGCTGCATAGGCTAAACACGAGAGCAATTAAGATTTCCAAGAAGAGCTTCTTGAGAGTAGCCCTGCTGAGAAGGACTTGGGGATTCTGGTGGATGAGAAACTTAACATGAGCCATCAGTGTGCTCTTGCAGCTCGCAAGGCCAATGGTATCCTGGGCTCCATTAGAAGAGGGGTGGCCAGCAGGGACAGGGAGGTGATTGTCCCTCTCTACTCTGCCCTCCTGAGACCCCATCTGGAGTACTGTGTCCAGATCTGGGGCCCCCAATACAAGAAAGATGTGGAACTGATGGAGAGGGTTCAGAGGAGGGCACGAAGATGATTAGAGGGCTGGAGCACCTGCCCAAAAAGAGAGGCTGAGGGAGCTGGGCTTGTTCAGCCTGGAGAAGAGAAGGCTGTGAGGAGACCTCATTGCAGCCTTCCAGTACCTGAAGGGAGCTTATAAGAAGGAGGAGAATCAACTTTTTATAAGAATGGACAATGGCAGGACAAGGGGGAATGGATTAAAACTAAAGGAAGGAAGGTTTAGATTAGATCTTAGGGGGAAGTTTTTTACAGAAAGAGTGGAGAGGTGCTGGAACAGGCTGCCCAGAGAAGTAGTGGATGCCCCATCCCTAGAAGTGTTCAAGGCCAGGTTGGATGGGGCCCTGAGCAACCTTGTGTAGATCCAGGCCTGAGGTTGGTGGCCCTGCCTGTGGCAGGGGGGTTGGAGCTCTATGATCCTTGGGGTCCCTTCCAGCCCATGCCATTCTATGATTCTATGATTTCCTTAAGCAAAGAGTCACAATTTATTTGTAACAAAGACTGCCAGGAGAGTACAATGAAAAATTAAGACTTACAGTGTAACCTCTTCTATAAGCATTTTCCCACAGTGCATTTCTTTATGCATCATAGCTATTACAACAAAGGTGTCTATATAGAACTGGTTAAAGGGATTTCATGTGCAAAGAGATAACAATGGAGAGGTTTACTGAATAGTTGTTTCATTTTCTCCTGAATTTTTGCAAATATTAAGTATAGACAACCCTAAAAACATATACCAAGTCTAAAAATCTAATGGGATCAGCAGAATTTCCCAATACAGAGACATGGAGAGAGAGAGAGAGAGCATGCTTAGAGAAATGGCATTCCCTTAAAAGTTCTAATTAAAAAGGCAGATGAAATTCACAGAATTACAGAAGGCATTTTGGGGCTTTCAACAGTGATGGCAAATGTAGTTTGATAGTGTTTGATAATAAGCCTATTTCCTCCTCACACCCGGGCTGATAATGGGCTTTGAAGCAGAACTGTTGTCAGATTGGAGCAAAGCACAGTACATCTGAACATAAAGCTCTGCTCATTAAATACTCCGGGGCTAAAATATGTCAGAATCCAGTCAAGTTGTAAATGAGTTTATATAGACCCACTGAAACTGGTCCCTGCTGTTATTCAGAAAACTCAGGAGTCATATCCAACTGCAAAGAAGGCTTTAGAGATGGCACATTTTTGCCTTCCATCACAGGAAAAAAAAAGTAGAAAATTTTTACACTGCATTTTCATAACATGACACTCCTGCAACAGCAAGATGTCATTTTTCTTTAGCATAGCCAGCTTCCATTACTAGTGTGAGAGAAAAGGGAGTAAAATATAATTCTTAATTTTTTTTCCCTACAGAAAGAGATCTTCCAGTTGGCCTAGATCAAAAAATCATAACATGGGAGCTAGTGCAAAAAGAAAATTATCTTGTAAACCTTGAACAAGAAAGGAAAGAAAGCAATGAAGAAAGGCTGAAGGCCACATCTAATAAGTATGTTGTTCTCACCCACAATAGCTGTACCCTGCAAGTCTTCAGCTTTGCATGAGATAAACATTCAGGTGCTTGTAAAGCTTATATGAAGAGCCCAACTAGGATGCAGTTAGGAAATACGCAGGCCATGAAGAAATGTGAGAAGCCAGCACCATTACAGTATTAAAAGAGTTTCTGGTACTCAAAGTTTGTACAATTACAGACCTGTAAGCTCCAGCCAAATCTGCAGTCACTCTCAATGAAGATCACATTCATGAAGAAATGGTGGAAGAAGAGTTCCCTGGCTATAATGCAGTGCATGTACTTCCATCACCTGTAGGAACACACCATCGACTTTTGAATGGTTTAGACTTTTCAGTGGAAGTTTAAGACATCTTAAATTGCCCCCAGCCCACAGAAAACAAGTATTTACAGCTTTATGGTGCAAGACTACAGTATTCCACAAGAAATTAAAGATATTGGCTCTAAAATTGTATTTAACTGAGCCTACTTCTCTAAAATATCTCCCCACTAGTTATATTGCTTAAATTGGTTTAGTATTCTAAAGGAAAAGTCCTAAATTATTAATCTGAGGTTGACCCCTTCAAGTGGGACACAAACTATTTATACCCAGGGAAAACAGAAACATTTAAGGCAATACTGAAAGCCAGACAGCAAAGCATTCTTTTAAAAAGCTTTTTTTTTCACCTATTTCTGCTGTTTTCTCTTACAATAACAGAGACACAACAGGCACAAAAGTTATCCTAGTAAGAAAGTTCCATGGAAATGTTCTTGTGCTGTTTGCTTTCTGTGCTGTCTTTCAAAACAAACCTCTAGGTCACAGAATAGCTGGAGACCAGAACAGCATACGAGTATGTTCTAATCTAATCTACACAGACTCTTAATTCGTAATAATTTAGAATTATGACGTTGGTTTAAACTTTATTCTCATAGGCAGGTCATCGACAAACCCTTGGAATGAGAGTTTGGTTGCTGAGATGAAGCAATAAAAATGTGTGTAACTGCTTCCAAACAAAGGGCACGATTATATTATTTCTAGCTTTAAAGCTAGAAGGCTTTAGAGATGGCACATCATTGATTACGTTATGGCTTGGAGGGGAAAAGAAAGAATCGGTCTGGCTTTGCAGTGTTTCAGGTACAGCAGAGCTAGAAAGAGCCTGGAGAGAAAGTTCAGATGAACACCAATAAACCCACAGCTTTTTATCTTGGCTCTTAGGTGGCAGCTGTGTGTATTTTAGATCTTACAGAATCCTCAGAAAGTGATTCTTTGAGCTTTGCATTGAACCAGTCCCAAAATGCATTAGACTCCTCCAGCAGCAGCTTTTTCACACAGATCTGAATGGAACGTAACCTGTTAGAGGGGGACTTTGGAACAGTAGTTAGGACAAGGCAGGGAGGGATTTGAGTATCCTATGGGGAATCAGAGGCTAAGAATAAGGAACCGATGGGAGAAGAGGTGAAGGATGCAGAAAGCATGTGGACAATGCAATGATGTGGAGGCACTATAGGGAAGTTCTCTATGCACTCCCTTTGGACTGCATGGAAAAAGGGATTTGAATGTCAAGCCAGTTTCCAAAAATGAAACCTCGTATAAATTTTAAGTGACTCATCTCCCCTGTGTTGATGGAAAATATTGTTCTCACATCAGGATCAGTTTACATTTGGTAGAGGCAGAACGTAAGCGGCTGGAGCTAAAGCTCCTCTCTGCTGTCCCTGATTTCCACAGCAACTGGGGCTAAACAGCCCTCAGCAGAAGTCGAACGGCTGCGGTAATCTGTGTGAGGTGCCTGAGTGTCCCAGAAACGCTGCTCTCTTCTTGCAGGAACACCTCAAAAGGGCCAACATTTTCAGGGGGCTCTGGGGTGTGTCAGCAGCACAGAAATGCCAGCGAGGGGCGGTGGTTCTAGGAAGTAGGCAGGGTTTTGTGCTTTAGGATTTCTTCTGAGGCCTTCCCTTTCTGCTGAGCGTGTCTGCTTTGCTTCCACAGGGTGGATAATTTAGCCAAATATTTTAGTGGATTGAAAGAACAAGAAAAGCGGTTTAAATTTATGGAAGCCCAGGTAAGTAATAGTTTTACAGGCATTTCTATCAGCTTTAGGATTTCACATTTCTCTCATTTAATGATGGTTTGGCAGACCCTGTTTAGGGATAAAGGGAAGGGGAAATGGATCTGTGTGATGGCTTCACTTTCCGCATTGTTTTCTCTCAGGTAATACACATATGTAAAGAAACATTTCTCACCTCCAGTAGAAAGGAGCAAGGGAAATACAGCATTTCTTTCTCTCTTTGCTAATCTACTTGAGAAGTGATTTCTTCCTACATTAAGGTTGTTTCTGGAAGAAAATGCTTCATCCTCCCTGCTCCATTCTCTTCCTTCTCCCAATCTTTTCTTTTTTTAAAACTGCCAACTTTGAAAATACCCACATGCTGTCCAGTCTGACCTAGAGTAATCTTCTGTCAACTTTGAAAATACCCACATGCTGTCCAGTCTGACCTAGACTAATCTTCCTGGACATCAGTTTTCCTAATTTTCTTAGATATCAGATACCACCTTCTGAAAGGGAAGTGCCTAATATACAAACCCGAAGCACAAATAATAGAAGGAAACCCTATCTTGAGCTTTTGATGACAAACCCTTTAAACATAAACAAACGTCTTTTAAACAGTCTGAAAATGCTCAGCACTACCTCGTGCTACGTAGCACAACTGTTATTGTTTTCTTTGTCCCTAGAACTCTCCCGTGTAACTTCGGCCTGGCTGAAAGTTCCTTATCTTAATACACCCATTGCTGTTTCCCTCCCTTTTCTTATCCATTTTATGGCTTCCTGAAAAAAGTCATGCTATTCAGCAATGTTGACACCAAACACAGGTCCAACAGAAACGCTTTTGTTTGTGCCAGCTTGAGATAATGCAGCATACTGACAAAAAAGGGAAGGTATTTACTACAAAACTTCCTTCAAGGCAGTTCAACAATTTCTGAAACAAACAAACAAACAAATAAAATGTGCTATCTCTGATCAGGCTGCTGCCCAGATTATCTTACTTGCAAATTTCAGAGTGGATGAAGTACTACAGAAATCAGCTGATGCAGAAATCACTACCTATTTTGCAGATATGCTACTGTTCAGCTGTTGTCTCCTCAATGGCAGAGGTTTTAACCAAAACCAACCTCTTGTGCAACCAACCAGCTCCAGCCTGTGCACGTAAGTATTGTAAGCAATCATGGAAATTAAATTAAAACTGCTGAAAAATTTAGTTAAAAAAATGTGCAGGGCGGGGAAGGGGGATCTAAACACAACCATATAAGGAGGTACCAAAAGGTAATGGGAATATACAAAGGATCAGAATGTTCATAATTCGGAACGAAAAAGTTGCTTTTTGCAAAGTATAGTTAAAAGCTGCGGGGAAAGGACTGTCACTTAGTGTGAGTTAGAATGATCTCACCCAACTTAAAGCATGCAAATATCTACCACCAGGTTTCTTGAGAGGATTGTCTTGGAGGTTTCTTGAGTCAATGAGACAGTACTACCAAAACATTAGCAGAACATTTAATACGGATAACAATAATAATTAAAAATAAAAAATGAGTAAGCCTCCTACTTTGTTTCAATCAACCCAGCTCGTCTGGCTTCAGAGCTGCAACAACTGTGAGTTCTGAACTGTGTCCTGTGGCACAGGGCTCCAGTGTTTAGAGGGTAAAACTAAAGACACAAACTGACTGTTTCTCAGCCACCACAGGATATCCAACAAAATAAAGATTTTGGATATTCTTCTGAATTATATATTTCTGATCTATGTATGACCATCTATTGCACAAAAAGCCCTTCAAAAACTATAAACTGAGCATATCTATTCTACACAGGAAAAACAAGTAGCTAGAAACTCAGTAAAGTTATGACAGGACCTCAAGTCACTCAGACTCCAACCAACCTCAACTTATGCTAGACGCTTATAAAACATGTATGTAAAAGGCATCATTATCAATATTCCTGTAAGAAAAACCATCCTGTAGCATGTACCTCAGGTAATTTAAGTTTCTGATTTTTATGCAGTTACAGTATTAAATAGCTGAAAAATATAGGAGTAACCTGTTTGTTATCATTTACTGAGCAAATGCAAGGAAATAGAATCTAGGGTATCTTTTTATTATGGATTATTTTCACTATTTTAAAGTTTCTTGGGCAATTATTATTATGTGCCCCTTGTCCTAAGGCTTTTAAACAAGTACATGGCTTTTACAATCCTATTAGGTACGATGAATGCCAACACAGAAGTGCCTTTGCCAGAAAGAAGTGAAAGAGAAGAGCATGCAGATCAGTCTCAGACTGACATCACATACATTGATAGTTAATTTTTGTTTCTTCCCATTAAACCTTTTGTCCTACTGACCTACTGCAGAAGCAATATCCTAATCTTGTGAAGACCTAAGGCCCAGCTCTCAAAGCCCTTATCCCAAGCACTGTCAATGTTTGACAATACTGAGGATTTCCTGCTCTTCTCCAATTTCTTGGGCTTTTTTCCCCTCCTGCTCCTGGATCACTGGTCCATTCTGCAAAACTCCATTTCACAAATCAGACTAAAAAACTTCTCCTCCAAGATGCCTCTACCCCCTTATTTTCTAAATATGATACCACACCCTCAATCCACTACCATCATTGCTGATTTCCACATCCCTCTGTTCAAGGGAGTCTCCCTTTGGAAGGGTGATCATTTGTGCACTAGAGCCCAAGCCACTTCCTTGGCCAAGAAAGCAAGCTCGTATTTCTGAGTTACTTAGAAAGGAAATCAAGAAATAGTTTCCACAGGAAAGGGCCTGGGATACTGAACTATAACAATCCATACAGTTCCTGGAGTTCTGACAACCCTCAAACGATTGCACTCACTGCCTTCTCTTCCCATGCTGGTTTCCATGAGGTATTCCTTTGCCGGTCTTCTCCCTCACCCCCACACACCGGAATCCGTGCAGTCCTCGAGCGTGCGGTGGCTCACAGCCACTTCCCGAACCGAAAGGAGGGAGCCTGGCGCAGCCAGACCCCCAGCCCCTGCTGCCTGCTTTTTTGTTTCAGTGCCAGGCTGCAGCTGTTGGCAGCTTGCTGTTGTTAAAGGAGACTCTGCCTTTATGGGTACAGAACTCCACATCTACATCCAAGTGGTTTTCTGATTTCATTTTACTTTTCTCTCTCAAAGGTCAGGAAAAAAAATACATCAATTTGCACTGTCTTTTTTTCATTACTTAAACTGGCATGTACATTTTTAGCATACAGAAGCTAGCTGGCTTTATAAGAACTCTGTATGAAAGATATGCCAATAAAATGAATATTACTACTGTCCTTTAAAGGGAAATGTCTTTGGAATAACATAAACAGCATGAGAAAAGGGAAGTATTGGGTTATGGTCTTTTGTACACTGACAAGCTTCAAGTGAACTTAAATTTTCTCAGGCATATAACACCACTTCCATCTAACACAAATGTAGGGTGCACACAAGCTTTCTCTGTTACCAGAGGCGAAGAAAGAAAATCTCGTATCTGATAAAAATCTTTTCCACATGAGCCTTTTATTAATAGATATTTATTTTGTAACAATGTCTTCATAGAATAGATTTGTCCAGTTTATTCATCTGTGCCCTAGACCCCAGTGACCCCGTTAACAGTGATGGAATTCTGGGACTGTTCTATCTGTTAATCACCCTAGGCAATCACAAGTTCTAAAACCAGTATGTTTGTACTGCCCTACATTTTTTGAGGGGAAATAACACATCTTACAACCAGCTCGCCCTGCTCTTGGCAGCACGTTCCATTCTGAAACAGCTACTGTTTTAATTGTGATCTGCACATTAAGCATCCTTTATATATCCATTTGGAATTGCTGGTATGTCCCATTCACATGCACTGGAACAAGTGATGTATTTAGCAATGACCCATTAATTAACGTACAGCAAACTGAATTGTCACAGGGAAAGATGCAACGCTTGTAAAATTAAAAAGTGCATTTCAAAAGATGGAGCAATATTACTCATTTTACATTGTTTTCTGCCTCAGCTGCCAAATGACATATCTGTTCAAACACAAAGACCCAAATGATTTGGGCCCACCAGGCAACTACTGATAAGATGTTGACACTCCCTACACACCCTCCACCCCCACAGAGGAAGTACCCTCCTCAAATACCCTTCAGAGCTTGAGGGCGCAGAGCCTGGCAAGAAAGATCACAAATTCTACAGAAGTAATCTTTCACTACGTGGTTATACTGGGGTTAGTTAATACTGGCAAAAAAGGTCAGTCCAAAGTGACCTGAACCAATTTGAGTTTCAAATAATACAACCTTTCAAAGAATTTAATCTAATAACCTTATTTATAAAATTTAATAACATTCTGTTCGAAAAATTACTATATTTAACATTCATTACAATGTGACTCATTGTATGAGATGATTCATCCTATGAGGTGATTCTCTATGTATTGTAAAATGATTGAAAATGTTAAAAATAAGAATTTCAGAATCTAGGATTTGAGGGAGAAGTTACAAGGTGATAAGCTTAGAGTAACATTTTAGAAGATTTTCAAGACAATTCTCATATCAAATAAATGGAGTATTTGTTAAATCTGCTGCAGCCATATTAATCAGCATGCTTCAAAGAGATGAAGAAATCAAGCTACAACTGAAAGTTTATTGAATCCCTAAGAAAAAAAAGTATCCAGTGGTATGTAAATACCTCTTACCCAGCAAATCTACATAAAACAAATGTGGAAGCAGTGCCACCTTGAAAGGGACATACAAATGCACAGGCCAAGAATCACCATATTGTATCATACCAGTAAGAGCAATTAACAACCAAAGCTGGTGCAAATTCTGACCTACACTCAGTGTGGTGAGACTTTGCTGAAGACAACCTGAGCATGTTTTCACCAGGATGTATCCAGTTGTACCTAGCCACAGAAAATACTGTGTTTTTTAAGATAGTTACAATGTAACACTATGTAAGGTAAATATTAAGCTATCTTAAAAAAATATTGATTTGCCAGTTCCCACTTGGACCCATGAAACTCACCATTAGGCACCATCGTGCTTTCATTGTCAGTGGCAGTGCGAAAAAATGTATTTAAAAAAAAGGGGTAACCAAAATGAATGTTTTCCTCCCTGGACAGGGCCAGGATAAATCCCATCTAGTGGAAGCCCAGGTTTTATTTTCATTGTTTACAAATCTTTACATAATGAGCTCATCATCTTTGTTCCAGGATTCTCCATTATTTGGGAACAGCTCTAAATCTGGGGGTTAGTAGGAAGCCTTGCAGCCTTTTAGCTAACACATCCTTTTCTTTGGCTAGTTCAGCTCCAGAGCAAGCCCCAGGAAGCACCCCTTATTCTCTCCTGCTAGGGTTCAACTATCCTATGCCCACAGGCTTCTCACAAACAAAAAGTCTGGACTGTATTTTAGGTCACTTAATTTCTAAGAATGTAAGGTGGCTACAATGCAAACTATTAGACAAAAAACTACCACATGGTTTCCACATCAGAAAAAAAAAAAAAAAGTCAGAGAAAAAAACCAAACATATCCAAAGACAAGATCAGTCTCCAATGCAGTCCATCCTTCAGGACTCTTCCTCTTCCCCTTCATCATCTACTTTAGGTCGGAAATGTTTCCTATTCTTCTTCTTACTGCAGTGGAATCCAACTGTTTCCACAGATGGCTCTTCACCTGTGCCACTAAGCTTACCTTCTGTATCCAGGTGCCCTATCATCACGCACTCCTCCTCCTCTGTTGCCTTCCCACTTCCACTATCTAAGTGCCCCAGCTCCACCTTATCCTCCTCCCTCAAGTCATCAGTCTTCTTAAGAGATTTTCCTTTCAGATCTCTTTTCACATGTTTCTTATCATCCATCACGGAGGCTGTTTTCTTTTCCAGTCCATCAACACCCCTTTTTATTGGTCTTGTGAAGACAATCCTCCCAGCTCCGCAGCTGGAAGGGTCCTGGTTGAAGTATGGGGTGTAGCTTTCTGGAGCAGCCGAGCTTTGTTCCCCTCCTCTTTTCTTCACACTCTCTAGAAATTCCATGGCCACCTCCCTGTTAGCCTTGTCGCTAGACTCTGAAACTCCATCTAGGCTGTATTTGGTCCAGCGCTCTGGGTGTGCCACATAGTCAGGCACAGCAGGAGAGGTTTTGGGAGTCTGCACTGGTTTGGTTTCCTTTCCCAGGCCTTCTGGAACTACGTTACTAGAAACTGTGGTTGGAGGCAATGGACGCTTAAATCTCCCGTCAACGACATTATCTTCAGGCATTGAGGGCACAGACAACTTGGCTGCCTCTTCCAGGCAATCAAAAATGCTCTGGCTACGGAGAGAGAACATAGAACTCATGCCCCTCAGATGGAATGGCTGGACAGGAGACTTGTGACTGCTGTTGGAAGAGTCAAGGGTGTCTCCTGATCTGTAATCCCCATCATCTACTGATGGTTCTTCAGGAGATAGCGTATCCACTTCCGCTTCATCTGCTAAACCGAAATCATCCGAATCAGAATCACTGAGCGACACTGTGTCTGAGGGCAGAGCTCCTTCACAGTCTGTGGCACCATCAGCCACTGCCCCCAGAAATGGTTCACCTGCATCCTGATCTCCCATCTTTGAGCTGTCACTCCACTGAGGTCTTTGACGCAGGCCCAGGGACAGCTCCAAATACGGTTTTCCAAATGCCCAGCAAATTTATTGCCTAGAAGAGAAAGGAACATGAAAATTCAACTGTGAAGTAAGAACCTAACCTAACCCTAGAGACTACCATTCTGTGCCATACAAAATAATTATCACAGGCAGTTGTGCTTCAGGTATTCCTATGCAATACTGCTTGAAATAAACACATTATTTAAGGAATGAATGTGCATTAGAATTAAAGACTTCCACGAGACTCAGTAAAAAGATATGAAGTAATTCACAATAGCACTGCACAGCAAATTTCATTAAAGGTTACAGGTGGTCCAATTAATAAAAAGATGAACTCAAGTTTTTGAGCAAACCAGAGTACCCTGTAGCAGTCTCACACATATTCCAAGAGAAAGCAATGACCTCTCCCAGTTACACCCTGCATTTACCATACTGTATAAACCCACAAAAACACCTCCTTATCTCTCATTGCTTTCTTTTGGCTGATGATCCTTTACTGCATTAGCCACTTTGCCGCCTGTCCCAGTAATCATCACATTCTGCCTATAATAAAAGGCACTGTTACCAATTGACATCAGTGGCAGAGAAGTCACAAAAATATCAAGGCTACAATTTCAGGGTTGCTTTGAAGTAAGAAAGTGCAAGCCCCACTCGTGCCTGGGTTTATGCTCTGATGTCACTACTAGATTCCTGGAATCACAACACAAGCTAGCTCAACAAATGAAGCCCACCGGATTAAGAAAACCAATCGCACATGCTGATGCATGGAAACAAGGGGAGGGCACAGCCAGAGGTCCGAAAGAGCCGGCCCTTCTGTCAGTAAACGGCAGCCCAAGTTCCGGCAGCGGCTGGAACACCCCATTTGCTCTGGCACCTGCTTGAAGGGAACCTCGCAGAACTGAAGCAACTGACCATCACACTACTGCTTTCTGGGCAATCAGAAACAAGAGCTGGCAAACACACACTTCAGTTCAGCTCTCAAAAGCATGAATTACAGAACCCTTCTAATACATTATTAGAATAAGCTCAACTACCTAATTACAGGTTCTTTTGAAATGATGCAGTAAACAGACATGAAAAGTCTGTTAGTCACTCACTTTCTCTTGGGACTGAGTCAGCTTCCCCTCCTGAGGGTCAGTTAAAGCCACCAAAGATCTCAGCACTTCCACCCTAGAAAACAAACATTTCCATCAAGATACTGGAAATGTAGTTTTAAAATGAGTTTTAAAAATAATTCCTTCCCTCTGAATCATCCAAAGCTGCAGAACTGAGTTCTAAATCTGACACAAACTCATGTTAGTATAAAAGTCTGCTGATGTTCCTTTGATTTTTGGCAAGAGAAAAACACACAGCCTAATAAGGCAGGCACCACTGTATTTACTCAGCCTCCACATTCACAGTGCCAATCTTATTCTGTGGAACACAAGAGAGTTTTTAAAACAATAAAAGTTGTAATTTGCACATGTAGTAAACCATTACTAAATTAACATTAAATGCAGCTAAGAAAATATAATAGTTGTGCATTGTGAATACTAAATGCTGCAAAAAAAGAAAAGAGACCATGGATACCTTGAAGCTGTGTTTTCAAAGAAATATAATGTTCACAGTTAGGGCCAGATTTCTGTGAGTCATAGAGAAACTTCTGAAGAATTAACCAGACCAAGTGCTGTGTTCCATGTATAAAGACTGTCTGTCTTTGACAAAAGGTATCCAATGACTGCTTTTGCAAACATTACCCTCACTGTGACCTCTAAACAGGAAATAATCTGAAAATCATATGTCCTTCTGCTTAATTTTATAACACATGAAAGTAATTACTGCAACCCAAAAGAGACATTGAAGTGCATAACTGACTACTAAAACAGCTGTTTTCAGATGGCAATAGAAGCGGCCAGCACAGGCTGTGAATCTGGGCACCTCTTTTCTGAGCGCAGTTATACAAAAAAAGGAAAAACAGTGCTCTTAGGGAGCTGCTTTAGCCTTAGCAGCCAAACACATTGACCCTTACAGCACACCAGGCAGACTCACAGGTTTGTTATGGTGAGGTGATCACAGCACAACTCAGATAGGGTGGTGTCTCTCTGGATAGGAAAGTCCTCATTAGACTCTTCCATCCCGGTCTTACTCAGACAGGCTCTGCACATCCTCCTGCAGCCTGTGAGGAAAAGAGACCCCAGTCACTCCAAACCATGGCCAAGAGTCCACTCTCATCACGGAGACAGCACTGCAGCAAAGCCTGCTGGCAATCCCAACACGGTGCCCACAGAGGCTCCTAGGTCAAGACTGAGGGCAGCAGCCCCCGGGCCCTGACTCACACCTCCAGTGAGCAACCCGTCCCGGGGAGAGGGAAACGACTGAACCCAGGGCCTTGCCCAGAACCACCAATGCAGCCCAGGGCCTCAGCCGTCCTGCCTGCCATGCCCAGGGCCCAGCTCCCTTCCCCGGGCGGAGATCTCGCGGATACAATCTCCCTTCCCGCCTCGCAGGCCTCTGCACGCCTGCGGGCTGACAGCCTCCTCCTTCTCCTCAGGACTTAAGAGCACCGGGAGCCCCCCATGCCGCCACCCACCAGTCCCGCTCGGCGCCGCGCCCAGAGGCCACCGGCCCACCACCATCTCCGAACACGCAGCGCGAAGGCTGGAAAGGGGAAAGGAAGTACTCCGTACCGTGGTACAACACAGGCCCAGCGGCTCCTCACAGCGGCCGCCCTCCTTTCCCGCCTCTCCCCACAGCCGACGGCTCCCGCGCACGGTGCACTGGGATACAGAGTCCCCAGCAGCTTCCTCAGGGCGACAGCGCGGGTCGGAGAGACCCCAACTCCCAGCAGGCAAAGCGACACGGAAGGGGCGGGAAGCGGGCGACATCCGCCTGTGCCGCGCCGCCTCTCTCCTTTGGGCCCTGGGAGCTGTAGTCACGCGCCTTTCCCCCGGCGGGGGACATTTTGAGAGCCGGGCCGTGGGGGGAATATCACGGGAAACGGGCGCGAAAGGGTGCTGGGCTCTTCCCTCCGCGGTGACGGAGGGACTGCAGTTCCCAGAGTGCACGGCGCCGGCCGCTTGTCCGCCATTTTGCAGCCTGTGAGATGAGAAGGTGCTGGCGCTGCTGCCTGTGTAGGAGCGATGTTGGGGCCCACCCCGAGGGCCCGTAGGTGCAGGCGGCCGGCAATGGCAGGCCGTGGCCCTGCTGCAGTGGTGGCTGAGGCGCGATGGCCCCCTTGGGCTGCCCGGCGCTGTGATGGGGCGCTGAGATGTTGTTTCCCTGAAGAGTTTGGAAAAAGCATGTGAAGCAGAGCTTTTTTGTTGTGTTCTCATCAGAAAGGCAGGGTTTGGACACAAGGAGAACTCAAGAGAACCGTCTGGGATTTTTTGTTTTATTTTGTTGGTGGTGTGCTGGGGATTTTTTTAATTTGTATTTATTTCCTAACCATAAAACTCCCAAGTCTCTTGGGGCATAAAACCACTGTAAACATAAAGACATTAAAAGTTCCATTTTCTTTCCCAGAAGAACATGTTTTTGCGTGTGTGTTGAGAAGTGAAAGTCTGGAAACTTCACTGGTGTTGGCCAAAGATGTAGATAATTCCCCTCCTTTCAGAAAAATGCTTACATTTTCAGTGAACATACCACTTCTCAAATAGTTGCAGTATTTAGCTTATTTACCCTGTGTCAAGAGCAAAAAGGAAAGGCAAGATTCGCTGTGCCAGGGGGCTGTGCTGGCACATGGCTTAGCAGCTTGTGGGGTACATCACCCTTTACCTCCAGCTTGCTTTTGGTCTGGAGTATAAGTAGAGCTCATCTATGCCAGGGAAATTACTAGCCCCACGTTGCTTGCTTCTAGTGGCATTTTAATTTTGCTCCCAGGCATCCTAATCCTGCTGTGTTACTGGTTGCTTTGGCAATGGCTGAACTAGAGGTACGGCTACATCCATGAAGAGACTTCCACTGGATTCCTGCAAGTGGGGCCTCACTGTGAGTCACCCGTAATATAAACTACAGCGACTTCGTTTGCACTGTCAGTTTTTAAATATATACTTTCCCCTGCTGGAGTGTTGCTAACTATGGTAATTTATGAGACAGCCTGCATTTGGAATCCATTTGGTAGCAATAATGAGGTTAGCACAAAATGTCTTATGTTTGGCTGGAGTCTTGCTGTAGTTTTAAAACAACAGCTCCAGAGGCATTTCCCAGCTTGGTGATCTTACTGTTTTAAGATATGGTAGTATGGTCCCAGGTATTCAGGAGGAAAATAAAGAGACCTGTGGTAGGTGATCAGGAGGAGGGTAGTAAACAAGCAGAGGGATGTAAGAGTAAACTACTGGTGAAGGTTGCCAGTGCACTGCAACGCTATCAGGGTGCTCAGGACACACCTGTTCTGAGCTTCTGAGGGTAAAAGGAGCAGGCAAGAACATGTGGAGTAAGCAGAAGCACAGCCTGCTTCTCGAAGGCTGAAGGCAAATGGTACACCATGGACTGGTGCAAATGGCTGGTGCTCTTTTGTTTTGGACCCTGGTTTTAATGCTACATTAGGGACTCACGGACAGAAGAGGGCTATACCACCTCTGCCATCTCCATCACCTGTGGATGTGGGTGCCTTTAGAGACAAGCCCCATTCCTCCATTTCCAGAGGCTACAAGTTTTCTTTTTTTGCCTAGATGCTTGTGCATATTGACAACCACGGTCACCTTCAGCAGCTGGCTGTACCCTTATTCTTCTTCCTGTCTTTTTGCAGAAGATTTAATACTGCACACTGCAGAGTAAATGGGGATGAGCTGCTTTTTCTCTGGTGGCTGAGCACAAGGCAGTTTGCAGCACTGGATGTGCTGATGTGTTGGGATTTTCACTATTGCTTGGCGACAGCTGGAATAAAAATAATGAGTCAGACTCTGAAGACAGTCAGATGGTAAAGTGTTTTCCCCTCACTGGCATGAATTAAGGTGGCTTGACGTGGGACTGGGGGGCTGGAAGGCAGATCTGAGCTGCAGTGTGGGACATCATCCAAGCAAGTGGGCCGTGGCCCAGGTTGGAGACTCCAAGGGGCCAGCTCCTTCGCAGAGGTGGCCCCATGTGTCTGCAGGAAGCCGGCATGTGCCCACGTGTGGGAGTGGGGTGCACACACGCATACTAGTCTCAGCCCCATTCCCTGGTACATGGTCCTGCCTTGCAAATAAATGTCCTTCTGCCCCCATCCTGAAGCTGTTTCCACTGCTCACTGGCAGGCTCCTGCTGCTTCTGCGCTGGGAGCCTGGGGCAGGCGCCTGGCAGGGACTGCTGGCCCCTCTCCTCGTGGCTGTAGGAAAGCATCAAGTGATTCCCTAGCAGCTGCCCAGATCATGCAAGCCAGAGAGAGCATTCAGATGCATGTTCACCATCCCCTCAATCAGGAAGGGGTGTGGAAGTTAGTCTGTGGTGGCCACGCGCAGCTGCTGCTCAAGCTCCTGAGCGGAGGCGGGGAGAGAATGAGTATTTTCCTATGGGCAAAAAGCAAAAGCAGGGTAGTGACCACCACATCCTTCTCTGCTGGGAGAAAGGAGTTGCACCAAGCTGGAACGGGTACAGGCTGAAGGAGATAATTCTGGTTGCCTTCTCCAGTTTGCAGGAAAGCCTACAAATGGCCTTGAAATTCCCTGTGGGGGAACTTCCAGGATTTAGCCTCTGACACTGCTTCTTTTCTACATTGAGCTTCTCTTACTGTTTTACTTTGCACTTTCATTTGGTCCTGGTTCACCTGCTAGGAGGTTTGATTTATTTCAGTGTTGTTTATCCATGTTGGTGCTCTTTCCCCCTAAGGTAACTACATAAAATCGGCTCCCGTGGAGCGAGTTTTAATGCAGGCAGGCTGTGAAGGTCTTGATAAATTTGATTCTGCACAGCAACAGTGTTATTGCCAGCCTGGAGAGGACCTGTGGGGAGGACCTGCAACCTCTTTTCTATCGCAGACACTACATGTGTGGGAGGGAACTGAAGTAATTTAAAAGCAAGATTAATACTTTCTGCAATTATTTGAAATTTTAAAAAGAAATAAAATCAGTTGGGGGTCTCTGTTCATTTAGACTTCGCTACTGATTATTTGTACTAAAAAAACACTTACCCCTAATTCTTGTTTCTCTTTTTTAATTTCCTAACCCTGGCCGCAGCGTGCCTGATACTAACAGTGAAGGGCTGAAAGGGACTGTTGGAACCAGCCAAGGACCTTGAAGAAAAAAGCAAAACCCACAAAACCTTAAAACTCCCCTTACCTCTTTGTAGAACATTACCTGTAGGAGTTTCATTAAGCAACTCAACTCTGTAGTTAACACAGGGCTTTGCGTTTAACACCAGTAACCCTTGCTGGAAATGAACCTTACCAGTTTACTCTCAGCTGGCAGGCAGGGTGCTGTACGTGCGCCACCTCACCTGGCCTGTCACCAACACCTTTTTGGTACTCAGCAAAGCTGTGTTGTAACACGGGGGAATGCCCTAGCAAAGCCGGGCCAAGAAACACCACTTTTTAAAGGGAAAAAAAAAAAAGGTGTGATTAAACCCTTAATTACAAATGTTACTTGCAACCACTGGCACTTGAGCTGGGCCATTGAAACCCAGAGGAGAAATGCCAGGCAGTCCTCATTGGCATTCCTGGCTGCAAGGTTTATGTATCCTCTAATGTACTGGCAAGTGTGAGAACAACATGGGTTCAGTCGTGTGGCAGTTTCAGCAGCTGGGAGGTGTGTTCTGTTTGCTCCAGGTCCCTTGGCTCTGAAAGCATCGGGTCTCCTGCATCAGAGAAACTACCAGAGGTTGGCTGAAGTACTTGCACCAAAACAGCATGTCTTTTCACCTTCTTGCTTAGGTTGTGCCTGGTGCGAGGTGATCCGATGTGTCCCGGGCTGACACAGAGATCAGTGGTCACACGAAACTATGCAGAATAACACTGTACCTCCAGTCCAGCTGCACAGCTGGTATCTATGGGAACTGGGGTTTCTAGCCTGTGTCTTTATCACTTAATCGGGAGCTGGTCAGGTAGTTAATTGTTTGCCTCTCCCTTTCAGCACCCACCGATGACACATGCTCCTTCACTGGGGGCTGTCTTTCTACTCTTGCCTCCTCTCCACTGCAGCCACAGCTTCCCAGCCCTGCCATAGCTCTGCCAGTAAATGAGTTTGTTAAAATGACAGGGGTTTTTTTGGTAACATTCTCCTCTGCTGGCAGCAGCTTGCCCTGGGGCTTAAATTCACTCCTCTCCCCTCAATGGCTACACTGCTGTGTCCACCAAAGGAAACGGTGGATTTGAGCACAGCCACTATCTTAATACATCCTTCATCCCTGAGCCTGGCGAGTGGAGCTGGCAGGCAGAGAGAGGAGGGTGCTTTCCTCTACAGAAACCTCCGCCATAAACAGCTCGGGCACAGGAGAGCTGGCTGGTTTTTTTCCCCTCCTGTGGGAATATTACAAATCTTGGTTATAACTTAGTTGACCTCTTACTAGGGAATGGACATAAACAATTTATACTTGTTAGTAAGGAACAATTAGGCAAATTGCTGCTTACAGCTCAAATATCCCAGAACAGGCTTACGAAACAGAGCTCACCAAAGCAAAAAACACCTCCAGAACTTCTCATTGGAAACAATCTAATGGTTTTGGGTTGGAAAATAATTCCCCTGGAAAAAAAACCAAATTAGTCTCACTTAGAAAAAAATCATGCTTTTGTTTTTCTTTTGTGAAAAAGATTCCATAATCATTCCTAGGAATTGGGAGTCCACAGCAAGGTCTCCAATGACTTTCCAAGTCCTTTAGACCTCTGGAGAAGAATGTTTAAGGGAAGTGTGAGCCAGGGTTGTCAGTGCAATATGAGAACAAGCAGACTGCAGCCGTTCCACCCACCCTTTCCCTTCACAGTTTATCCGCGTGGCCTCACATGCTCCTACGCAGCAGGACTGCTATTTTCCAAGAATAACCTGTATCTTCCCGTAGCAGCACCTTAAAGGGGCCTCGTTTGCCCCATTCTCTCTCAGGATCTCAGCTCATCTGTTTCAAGCACACTCCGACCTGATGTCCAGAGGGGACCACATTTCGCCGAGGAAGGTTTGAGATCCCAGCTATGCTTCCAGGCCAGGCTCCCAAGACACACTCCCTGGGTGCCAAATATGCAGAGTGCGTTGCCAGTTTGTTTCCACAATTGTTTCTCCCACAGTTGAACACTAGCCTGAGTCTGACAGTGACTCATATCAGCTTAATCCTAGCTCCAGAGGCAGGAATAATGTTATCCCCATCTGGAACGACCCCACAGCATCCCAACGCAAATGTTTTAAGGCACAAAGCAAAGAGCACGACATGCATGGGAAACCACCTAGAAGGTCAGCTAAGGACCACGTTCCCTGCAGCCTGACTTTTGCTTGAATACAAGAATGAGACAATCCTGTTCCCTTGGAAGACATGGCAGAAATCTGTACATGATGGAAAGAAACAGGATCTGCCAGTACATCGTTAAAAATCCACTAACAAGGGGGTTTGCTTTGTTTCTTTTTTATTGTTTTTGAATATAACTTTTTGTTTTTCTTTCCAGAAGTCTTTATGTCCGACTCCATTAACATTCAGGTAAACAAGTGAAAGAACAACAGATGGGCATGATCTCACAGCACGGGCACAGGCGCTGGGAGCAGGGCTGGCCTTTCTTTGCAGAAGCTGAACATGGCTCTCCCTCAGCCCGGCATTCCCTCCCTCTCCGTACCGGCACAGGCGATGGCTGGCGGCCACCGCAGGACATCCATCTTTCAAATGCAGCGAGACGTCCAAGAAAGGGCAGAGAAAGGCAGGCAGTTGTGGGATCACAGCGCTTGGCCACCCCCCTTGCGCTCAGCTGGGCTCTCCCCTGATGGTGCAGAGGGGCAGGCGGTAACAGCAGCGTGGCGTTAACCAGACCTTCTACAAAAATCGGAGCAGTCCCAGGCCAGATGGCAGCAGAGGGCATTTTGGGCCACTTTCGGTCACTTCTGAAGCCCCTTAACCACCACTGCCACCACAGCCCCCCAGTTTTGCAATCCACATTAGCTCCCCACAGCTATGCCCCAATTCCCTTAGCACAGGGAAGAAGGGAGGGGGGCACAATTGCAGCAGCCACCACTGCTGGCAAGAAGCCTTTCTGCCTTCCCTCAGCACCATTGTGGATGCGTCCCCAGCCTGTCTGCAGTTCCCCCCCTCCCAGAAGCTGGAAAGCCCCATGCTGTTGAAGCCTGGTTCACAAAGCATACTGGTGTTAAGGTTAACTGGTTGTAAAACTGCAGCAGTTCTTCACACTATGCACACTATGAGAAATGTTTATTAAATTGATTTTTGTTTCTTTTTTTTTTTTTTTAAAAAAGGCAGAAAGAAGTTAAACACACTGCTTTGTGGCATGCTCCACAGTATGAAAAAAATCCCAAGCATTCAGTTAAGCTGTCAGCAGCTCTGTTTGACCTTTCCATGCGGTCTTTAAACTTAGACCTGGACAGATGACTCTCTTCTTCCCCACCAGCCTCCTTCCTCCTCCCTGCCTCAGCTCACAGCCATTTTCTCAGCTGTCAGTAGCTCCAGGAGATGCTTCCCTGAAGAGGGAGGGGTTTCTACCTGCAGCCCACAATTTCATCCTTAGCTTGTTTTTGTGGAGGGGAGCAAGGCAGGGCCCCATGTTGGCACACAAACGTGCAGGTGTGCAGAGGAGAGTTTGAGACAGGCAAGGGGTCCTACCCAGTCATTTTTTCCCCTTCACCTCAGACAGGTTTGGGACCAACCAACTGGCAGAAGGGCATGGTCACTTTTGGATCCCGAGCGCTTGCAGCATGGCAAGTCCCCTCAGCCCTTCTGCTCCTCCTCTAGTTTGTTTTAACTCAGGTCCACCTTCACAAGAGGTAGAACTAGAGGAAACCAAACTGAATGTTCTTTTCCTGTGAGGGTTTCTCAGCTACTTCACTGTACTTAAGCATGACGGTTCCTCTCTGTCCCTCTTCTCCCAGGGCTTACTCCTCCCACTACAAGGGACTCTCAACTAGTTAAGTCTAAAGAAAGCATTACCCTCTCCCTGCAAAACTCTATCTGCTGCCTCCCACGACCTTCCCAGCTCCTGGCCTCTCCCCTCCTGCAGCACCTTTCGTGCAGCAGCTGCAGGGACAGGAGGTGGACAGCAGAGCTCCCCACAGTGACAAGCCACCTCTGACATGAGCCAAAGAGCAAGTCACAGCCTGCGTGGGACACAGTCTGAGCTAAGATCCTGCTTTTCCTCCTCCCACTGCTGTCAGACTCTGTCTCGGAGTACCACTCTCCGGCAGTCGCTCCTGCCTGGGACAACCCAGGCCCCTAAAGCTACAGCATTCAAGGACACATCTGACCTGCATCGAGACCCAATCCATCTTCAAACAGAGCTCCAGCTACAACACAGCATCAACTGAATACTGCACAATATAAAAAATACGGTATAAGGAAAGAAAACAGAGCTGAAATTCTTAATGGCGTATTTATACACATTTATCAACAGTCAACAAAAAGGCGGCAAGTTACACATCCATTCTGTATGCTGACAATCCCGATGCACATATATGTAAACACACATGCTTGGTTGATGCATATACATGTAGCCACATAACAGAGTAGATGACCTGAAGGAGCTACGCTGAGGAGCAGGGGGAGAGGTGTACCTACTGCAAAACTTCCTCTCATTCTTGATGTGCACAACTTGGACATTCAGGGCAGTGTTGCTTTAAGGCTATTTCTAAGGCTGAATCTTTTCTTGTCCAACCCCTCAAACCGTTCTCTTGACACACTTCCTCCTCTTACCCAGCACAACTTGACATTTTTTATATATATATATATATATATTTACCTATATACTTTTAAAAGGCCCTATATTCTTAAAGGCGGGAAGAGGAAGGGGGGCAGGGAGTGGAAGGGGAGAAAAGCCTCTGAATGGATTGGTTTGCCCCAGTGCAGGAATCTCCTATCCTGTGCAGTGGACAAGGTACTAGTTTAAAGTGATCGGAGGTCTCCCTCCCTATCCATTCTGGAGCTCTTTGTTGCAACACAGGGGGAGAGCACAATACTTGCTGAAATTCAGAAGTAATTCCTGATGTGGGGAAGGTGATCACTAGTTTCCACTTCTCCCCTTACCTACTTTGAGATGGCAAAGAGCTGAGAGATACTATCATTTCCA
>VZTU01029235.1:193235-225496 GCA_013400835.1 Zapornia atra
GTTTATGACCATTTCCCAGCAATGTGACAGTGTGTGACAATACGCTCTAAGCAAGAAAAATTTAATTGAATGAGAGAGTGATTAATGCAAAGATGAAATTTTAAACATGTATGCATATGGCTGGGGAACACCCAAGCATCATCCTGCAATACACAAATGCAAGATTTCTAAGATTAAGGACTTTTTTTTTTAAAGTTTTCTTCTTTTTCCAGTATCATTTGTATACAAGCATTCACTTAACAGTGGAAACTTAGTACAGAACTAGATTCTTCCAAAAACATACATCTATAAAGAAACGTTGAAGAAGGCTAAAAAAGTTACTTAAATTTCAGTTTGTTATATTTGAAAAACTGGAACTAAATTCACCCCCAGCCACTGACCCTTTAATCTAACGAATCAGTGGAAATGAGCCAATTTATAAAGTCATAGCCCTCAGAAAAAAAAAAAAGGGACATCCCTCCCCCCAAAAAAAAGACAAAAACATCCCCAACTCTTAAGAGTAAAAAAAAAATAAGCATGATTTCTCTTAAGGACTGACCTGGTGATACAAACCAGTCAGGGAGGAACAACATGCTGGCACTTCCCCAGGACACATCGCACCCAGGCGACAGAGGCTGTTTCCTTTCCTCTCTCCCAGGCTTTGGGCAATCAGCCAGGCTTCCCTACAGACAGCTTGGAAATGCCAGGGAGTTGGGGTGATGGTAGGAAAAGATGAGTACAAACGAACAAAAATGCTAAATCCTGCTTCAGCATCCTATTACGCATATAAAAAAAAGTCAGTGTCAAAAAAGAGAGTAAAAACCAAGGCAAAGTTTTCTGCTAACAGGCTGCAGCCTTCTCCTTTGTACATCTGCCACCAACGTTGTTTCTGAGTTACAGGGTTGGGGAAGGGGGAGGAAGGACTTGATCTCCTGCGACAGCAGCTTTCCCCATCACACAAAACTGATGTGTAACTAACTCAGCCACAAGGATACGGGAAAGTTTTATTTATTTTTTAAAAAAAAAAGTACTTCAAAATAAAAAATGATTAAGTACTGCATGGTAATATTGGAAGTATATATACATAGTTTTCTTTGTCTTTTGTTGAAATGTCTCCTGGTCACTTGGTGGCACTTGGGGTCCTCTCTAGCGCCGTCCACCCTGCACCCCCTTCCCCTCCCCGGCTCTCACGGCTCAGTAGACAGAGCTGTTCCTTATGCCACAGCACAGCACCATGCTCAGGATCATTTCGAAGATCTGTCAGGAGACACAGGGGCACCAGTGAGGCACCAACCCGTACGACATAGGAGCACCCCTGTCCCAAGGTTCCCCCACTGTGTACACACACTCATGACAGAGATAAGGGCAGAGATACTCTGTCTTCACTGCTGTTTTTATTAGGAGTTAGCCAGTTCGGGATACGATGTTCTCCCCTCCCTTGCTGGCAGCAGCGGTGGTATGTTGCAAGCCTTCTACAGCTACACAGCAAATGCTCCGCGATTCCTTTGGCATCAAAGCTCAGCCTTTGCACAGGCGCTGGATTACTAGCCCATGCCACCCACTGCTCACCACAGAGCAAACCCCACTGTGGCAAAGAAAGCAAATCCCCTCCCCTTGCAGACTCCAGTGACAAAACAGTGACCTGAGAAACAAGCAGTCTGGGAGGCAGTGAGGAGGCTCAACAGTCCTCTGCCCTCCTGGACGGGGTTGCAGGTGCTCCTGCTCTGCTGCACTCTTCAGGCACCTGCCCTAATGTCCCGACTCCATGGGGGGATGACAAAGCCCTTGGTCTCACCACATCCCAGAGCAGCTGGGGTGCAGAGGGCCAGTGCTGCATGCTGAGCCACAGGAGCATCCAGAGGAAAGGGACGGATCCAGCCCAGCTGGAACAGGACTAGGGGACCCCAAGGCAGCTTTCCCATCCCCCAACAGCAGGACGCTCTGCAGTCACACTTACCATTATCACGGCGACCACAATGGCAGCGATGCCGATCAGGTACAGCTTCCCAGAGAACAGCTCGTCAATTTTTTTGTGGCAGCTCGGAGGCTGAAGCAAAGAAGCACGTCCATCTGTCAGAGAGCCTGCTTTCCCCTCACCCACCCTCAGCAAGGCAGGTCTGCTTCTCCCTGGTCCACTCACATTCCTGGATCCCAGCTCTAGGACTTCCCACCAGACTTGACCCATCTGTGCCTGCCAGCCCCGTCAAACAGGAACAGCAAAGGAAGAGCTGACAGGAACCTTCAACATCCCTCTAACACCATCCCAAAATTAAATGAAATCTCTACCCTTTATCTAATTCCCAGTTAATCCCCAAATTTCCCTGGCAGATGGGGTTTCCTTGCAGGAGCTGCGCTGAGCAAAGAGCAACTGTGCCTACCTCAATGAAGTTGTCCAGGATGGAATCCTTCCTTGGGCACAAATCTTTTTTCCACAGAAGAGTATTAATTCCTATTGGGTTATCAGGACCACAGCAGTCCAGCTACATAGAAAGAGGAAAGCACAACAGAAAAACAGCATCAGCAGACAGCACACACTCATGCAGTGTTCTCCCCACCATTAAACATCCTTGAAGCCAACCAATACTGAGAAGGCATCTTGGAGGGGAAACAAAGTCTGGGGGTGGGGGGGGAGGTGTGGAATAACTCTCCAAATTTTATTCTTTTCTTTTCTGTGCAGCTTCTTGCTACAATAATCCCAGACAGGTCTGGCATTAGTATCCTGAGATTTTGTTTCCTGCTGAGCAGAGGAAGCATTGGGATTGGTTCCTCAGAGCAACATTTTTCTTACGCTGAATTTTACTTAAATTGGGGGTGCTGAGGTAAAGGAAAAGCAACTTAATTAGCCCTTAGGCCAGGCTTCCCAGCACAGCATGAAGGACAGAACATTGAAGAGGGCACAACTCTGTTTCTTGACATATAAGAAAGCAAACTCAACAGGGTAAGACCTGCATGTACCATGACCTGCTTTAGACCCTGCTTTTCCCATTTGTTTTCCTGACCCCGATTTTCAGTTCTCCTCTCTCCCACATTCTCACATTTTCTGACTTCAACAAAGTCCTACAGAGAGAAGATTTCTGCATAGAGCTTGGAAAGCAGGCAGGAAAATCCCAGTGCTGAGATTATATTTGATCCAGTTTACTCCTACGCATCAAAAAAAATTCAATGCTGCCTTCATTGCCTGCCTGAAGAGGACTTGCAGTTTGAATTATTTCCTCTGCCTTGGCAGGGAGGGGTGGTTTATGCACAGCAACACTCGCTCCACACCACTCAGCCACTGACAAGCTGCATGCAGAAGTTCACCAGGCGGGATTCACAGCACGCAGGATCTACCCATCAGCAGCTTTATGACTGCACACAGCCGAAGCAGCGAGACCGAGGACATCTTACCGTCTCGTGAAAGGTCTTCACTACAGCTTTCCCGTTGTTCATATCTGGTTCTGCCATGAGCGCTTGCTGAAACGCCTGATCATAGAACTGCTTCACATCTTTGGCTATCTAGGAAAGACAGGGGAACAACTCCCTTTTAGCCAGAGCAGGAAGGAGGAAACCCCTCCTGCAGATGTGCCTGAGAGGGACAGGCACTCACGAGTAGATGAGCAGTATTTAAATAGATTTGAATCCAAATTACTTGCACAAGGTGCATGAAAAAAAAAGACCTGTCTGTCATAAGGCTCGAGTCCCTCCAGCTGCAGCGTGGTAAGAGCAGCAACTACCAAGACCCTCATCCACCAGCCAATACTACCCAAGTGCCCTGTGAGCTCTTTCTAGCAGACAGAAACAGCCAGACCCTGGAGGGTGAACCGCAAGACCTGAGATGTGCTGTTGCGCTCAGGGATGCAGAAACGGCTTGTTCTGAACCACCCAACACATAGAGACAAAGCGATGCACTTCCCCCAGGGCTGCAGAGGCAGGACACGCTGGAGATGTCAGGAGGATGTGAGGGGCACAAGGAAGGTCAGCTGTAGGTATGGGTACAGCAGCTCACTGTCTGGCTTAGAGGGGATGGCAGGAATCTGGGAGACACTGCACATTAAAGCCTACTCAGGCATCTTGCTTGTCCAAGAAACTCAGGTGCTTTTAAATAGATGTCAAACTCTGTTTGGGTCCCTCCCTGAAGCCTGGCACTCCAGTCCTGTAAATGGTTTTATGAGAAGTCTCCTCTGTACTCTAGCCCTGCCACCTTGGCTGGTAAACTGCAGCCACCCAAGGGGGTCTGCTCCACAATGTGGAAAACCCCTTGTTTTTAGGGAAAACAGCCCTCTAATAACTTGGGAGAGATGGATGAAAGGAGCATATGCAAGAGAAGCACAGGAAAAAAAAATCCCAAGCAAGTATGACAGGGAAAATGCTTTCTAGAACATCTGCTCTTAGCAGTGCAGGCTGGATTAGCACGGGAAAAAAGAAACTGCAGCAAGAGGCAGCATGATTTCAATTATCCCAGCATTTCTCTGTCACTGCTGGAAAAAAGTTTGCTTTGGAGGGTGACATTCTCCAAACAAACAATTTGAGTCTGGTACATGGTGGGGGGGTGGGTGGGTGGAAATCATCCTACTTCTTGCCTCCCCATCCTGTATTTAATGCAACTCCAAGGTGGCAGGATGAGGGAGAAACATCCCCCAGCTTCATGGAAGAGCATCCTATGTGACAGGAGATGACCTTCCCTCACAAGGGGCTGCAAACCAAGGTGGAATGGAGTCCCTCCCTGCTGGGAGCAGCTCTTGGTGGCTGGGATTCATTCAGCACTTCCCTCCCAAGCCACATCACCCCTGAGATACCCCTGACTGAGGTGAGGAGAAGCAAGCTACCTGCCTTGGGAGGGGGGACTTCCAAACAACTCACTCATCACGGCTGCAAGAGCAGCTGAGGCCAACAGGCTGCCACCACTCATTTTAAACTGCAAAACTGATTTTAAGTGGCTGAGGTCATCACTCTTGTATTAGCAAATTCTGAACTTTATGCTTTGATGGCCAAACACATGGAGGGCAACAGCTATGGGGTCCTTCTTTACTCAGGCTTCATGTTTTGGACTCTTCAGGATTCACAAACTAACATCTGCAGGAGGCACAACCCCTCTGCAAAGGTTAATTCGCTCACCAAAGTTGCTAGGAAACAGCACCCTTCCTGCATAATAATACATTTAGCCATGGAAGAGTAAGAGTTTATTCCGGTGAAGTCATGCTCTCTCTGCTGAATGACTTCAAGGGTGTTTCCATTCACAGCTGAGCTAGTCATCTGTGGCCTACCCGCATGTGAAAGCTGAGCAGGGCACCACCTACTTACACAGCTGACTTACTAGTAAACACATTTCCTACTCTGTCAGAGTCCCTCCTTGGCTTTGAGCAGAAGCTGTACCATTCTCCCCTCCACACCCTCGATGGCGAAGTGATCGGCGCCCAGCCTGCTGCTTGCTGCGGTGTGGCCATGGTTGCTGTGCATTCACAGTTTTGCTCATTGAGACCAAACTCTGCATGTGTGACCATAGTGAAGGGAAGGTGAGCAGAAAGGGAAGGTGGAAAGCTGAAAATTTTCAGTCTTATCCTTTAGCTAACACCTCCTCCAGCCAGAGGACCTCATCCAAGCAGACCCTAGCAGGTGCCTGGCACAGACACGATTTCTACCCCTCACGCATGCGCAGCATTGATGAGCAGCAAGCTCAGCCCTGGCAGAGTTGCATCCCAGAGTGGGTGATATGATACCATCAAAGAGCAATTCCATTAATGCCGACCCAGGCTCTCCCCAGACAGTATTCCCTCCCTTCAGGGCCACATGACTGAGTTTGTGCTTTGGCTCTTTAGTACCTAGGACGTGCAGATGGCTTCCCTTCATAACTTCATCTGTGAATCAGCTCACACCGTGACTGCCAGTGTGGCAGCAAGGAGGAGACCCAAGCGCGACAGGGCTAATTTTATTCCAGACATTGCACTATATACCGTAAGGGGCAGCTGCTACCATCAAGTGCTCACATTTAAAGTTCATCAGCTGGGCCCAAGAGGAGTTAGGCAACCTGCCCGGATCACACGGCTAATCCAAACCCCCGTGACTCAGTCTGGGAGCTGCTTACGAACAAACCAGCTCACGCCGGGATCTGCTGTGGTTCTGCCCCAGCCTCCCAGGACACAAACACAGGTTTTGGAGTCATCTTACTTGGTCTTTGTTGACAAATCCCCAAATTCCAGCTGCAACTTCACAGGCAAACAGGATCACCAGACAAGTGAAGAACTGCAAAGGCAAATCAAGAGAGGGACGCTTAATGAATCTGGCTACAAGCAAAAGCTTGTAAAAAATTAGGTGGGTAGAGTGGCACCTCTACTGACGGAGGAGATCAGAGCAAGGCATTGACTTCAAATCATTCTGCGTCTCATACACACGCTTAGCCCAAACACATATTCTTAGAGTTCTTCAGATGCCACCCCACATCCAGTATTCCCACTGGGATGGCTGAGTGGGTGCCAGCAGAGCCTTTCCCACACAGGGACTGTCAGGGATGAGGATGCCCAGTGCACCTCAAGGCACACTGGTCCTCTTCATGCATCTGCAGGACCATCCAGACAACGTTCTCGCTCTGCCACAGATACTCTGAGGATAGGAATTGCCAGTGCAGGGTTAAAAGCACATTTCAGCTGCTGAGGAGCTGCGGGGTGTCAGGGTGTGATTTATGGCCAGTTCTCTTGGCATCCACAGCCCTGCAAGGCTACTGCAGTTTTTTGCATAAATACCAACACTGATGTTTTCCCACAGACCCACCCTGTTCATGCAATTCCATCATTCCTCCCTGCCGCCACCACCACCCCCTCCCCCCACCCAAAGCCTTCCCTCCATCTTTCTGTTCAGATCCCAGAACACATTATGACAGTGCCATGGACTGTAGGTACATGGGGAGCCATAAAGCTTATACATCAGAGGCAAGTGAGAAGGCACGGATAGGCAGCCACACACAGCCAACATTACCCCTGCAACAACATCACCCTCAGTGACTTCTTCCTGGGAAAAGCCCCAAACTGGGAGAGTTGTCATGGAATTAAAGAAGCAAAAGAGGTGAAAGTAGTCAGGGGAAGAAAAAAAAGAATCACAACATGGAGTGGGACAACAGCCCCTGGCTCCTGGGTAGTCTCTGTTCCAGACACATTCGGGGCGTCTTCTTCAACAACAGAGGAAATGGGAATTACCAGAATGATGCTATGACCTGTCTCTCATGTGCAAGAGCAAAGGTCTATCACCAGAATGGAAACAGGACTATTGACCAGACAGCAGGAAAGGACTTCCGACATCCATGAACAACCAAAGGCTATTTAAACACCTATCTATCCCTGATTTTCCAGGAACGTCCTTGGGGGACTGGGTCCCACATACCCGCTCGCCCCCAAGGAATGCCATTGCCCTAAACTGTGGGCACAATGCCACTGTAATTCTCTGGTCAAGCACTAGGGCTCACTCTTGCAGAGGTTACCCTCCAGCAAAGGATGGCTCATTTATCCCAGGTATGAAGGTACCACTTCCTGCAGACAGTCCTGTAAACTGGCTGCAAAACACCAGAGATGAAGCTTGATGCTATGGAAACACGATGATGTTCCTGGCCAGGTGGTCAGACGTGCCTCCTGAGGAAAAAACTCTGCTCCAAGCGAAGTGGCTGTCTCCTGGCTTCAAAACACCTTGCTGTTTAGCTTCCAGCTTCTGACATGGGGTTTTGATAGGCTGGAGCTTCCTGATACTTTCCCCTTTTGCAATATACCCATAGCCACTCCATCAGCTGGCTGCAGGGAAGGGGAGAGTGGCTGCTTCCCTGCAACGCCCTGAGGAATGCTGCCTGGAAATGTCCTTGGAGCACAGGTGGAAGCCTTGGCCTGCGGGAAGCGGCATCACAAAGTGTTTCCAGCCTGCTCTTGGCAAGCCAAGGTGCGATCAAACATGGGCAGCACATGGCAGCTAGAACTGCTAATTTCAGCCACAGCAGCCGGTTTCCCTGTCAGGGCTCAGGTACCTTGTACCATGTACCCTTCTAATCCTCTTTCAAAATTCAAGAGGCAGTGAGGAGTAATTCATGTTCTGTAATCACCTGTGTTAATGAAACCCCAAAATAATCCGAAGCTGCCAGACCTCACCACAACAACCCCTGTCGTAGCACCGGCTCCTCCTATTCTCAGCAGCAGTGTTAATGCCCGCAAACTCCTACTGACATCCAGAAGCTCGCATCCACAGACATTCAGAAGTGCTTTACAGAAGCTGGTGAGAAGCACCCCCTTCTTACTGGGAAACAAGTGCCTAGACACAAAGCCATCTGCAGGAGCAAGGGAAAGCAGCTCCATTTCCTTCTGTCCCAGCTGAATCCACACCCATGAGTCACTGCACTACCACCAAGATTCTTTCTCCAGCCCGCAGAAGCCAAGCACTGCAAAGCCCTTCCAATATTTCTTCCAGTATTTCTTTTTGTAATGTTTTACCCCCTTTCTTTTTTTTTTTTTTTTTTTTGCACAGAGTTTAAAGCTGAACCACATGTGAGGACTTGCTTTAAATAAATGGGTCTCCCTTACCCCCAAGGCAAAGGCTTTTGGTGTGGCTATAGTTTATAAAATTAAGCTCATCCTGTGCCAGGAATTCTGAGCTGCTGCCTCACATCAAGGACGCCTGTAGCACTTCAGTAATGGATTTTCCAGGATGTACCTAGATGTCCTCACTAAGTTATTGTGGGAAATCTTTGCTGTTTCCTTGTCCAAACAGATAAAAATAGTAGATGATTCCTTAAAAGAACTGGAATCGCCACAGGCAACTTTGAAACAGAGCGAAAGGGGGAGCTGAAGGGGACATCAGGTAAGAAAAAGGGTTTAGTGGTGCTTGGTAAGACAGCCAGATACAGGGGGAATAAAAGCAGGGGGAATTGCACATATAACAGAGAAGATGAATCTCCAAGAATCCTCCTGTTCACACCTCTTCTGCTATGCTGCTGCCTTCAGCCTCTGTCCTGCAGCCAAGCAGGAGCCGGAGCTTGCAGCATGCCTGCCTGCTCAGCTGGAGCTCCAGCAGGTGTGGCAGCAATGCCCACAGCCAAACAGTGCTGCCTTGCTCCATGCAGAGGCCCAACTACTTCCCACCTATGTGCTCATGCATCCTCCCAGCCCCATTCATTGCAGAAGTCTCCAGCAAGGGAGGCACCCAGGAGGGGCCTCACGGTGCCAAGCAGCATCCAAAGCTTTGTGTCTCTCACCGTTCCCAGAAGGCACTGAGACTCCTGAATAGCGCCGTAGCATCCCAGGAATCCCACGAACATCATGACAGCTCCGACTGCGATCAGGATATAGATTCCTGCAAGGGAAAGAGACAGGGGTGAGCATGCTACCACAGAGCTTCGTGCGGCAGCGTGGCAGCACCTGGCCACATGTGCTGGCCCCCCGTAGCGGCTAATTACAGTACACATAATTAAGGCCTAGGAGATACGAGTAGAGGTGGCAGCAGGTATAGTAGAACGACAAAACGTACACGAGTCAGACCTCAAAGCAATTGAAGCTGCTAACAGCAGAACTTTAAAAACCCCATCACCCCCAAAGTGAGAGCAGAGAACTTGAGCAACAACGGGACGCAGCAGGCAAGGCAAAGGCTTTACAGTGCCCTCAAGCTGCACTGCAGGGCTTCCCGTGGCATGCATACTGTTTGAAATATTTAAGCAAAGGAGATGAAAATGATTAGTGAGCGTATATTTTAAAATAAACGATAAGGCATATGGCTTATTTAAATTAAACATCATAAGAGTATTTACCCAACTAACATTTTAAAGATGGACAAGCCACAAAACTGAGGGAAAAGCACTGCTTACATGTCCCATTCAATACAATGTCTTTTGTTTGTTACAGGTTCTTCTACAGAGAGGAATGCATGTTTTACTTCAACTTTTTAAATCTGCACAGTCAATTTACTCCACAGCTAGTTCAAAGTTTGGAAACTAGGCATTAGGCGGGCTCAGAAAACAGAGGAATGGAAGGGTTTTTTTCATCCAGGAAACAAGAGCTTGGCTCAAGGCTCAGGTCTGCTGCTGCTAGTAATCGCCATCGCCTCACCAACCATGAGATTGGTGAGACCATGGGGGTGACTCAGCCAAATGCTAGAGCTCAGTCTCCTTTTTCAAACCCCAGAGCTTTCTCCTGGCACATGCCATCTGTTCAGCGCAGTTTTGGTTAACTAATATTTTAAAGTGTTGCAGTTCTACGACTTTAATAAGCGTATCTTCGCTTCCACTCGAAAGCAGTTTGACACATGCAAAAAGATAATCAAATAAATAATTACAAATGAGACAAGACCACAGTCACCATTTCTAACTCACACCGAAGAAGAAAAAAAGAATAATCATATGTGGGGCATCCCAAAAGTGAGAGCAATACAGTGAATCATGCTAGCACTTGGGAGATGTATCACTTCAATTAAATGTCTTCTTTAGCCCAGAGTCAAAATGTTTTTATAGTTATTAATCAGCCTGTCAACTCTCCTTTAGGAACAGCACTGAAGTATAAACACAGCTCGAGATTAAATCTGCTTGTACATGGTCGTCATGTTTAAGGTTTTTCTTATCTTTGTAGCTTTTAAACAATCTTCTGATAATTAAAGCACAAAGTGTAAAGGGTATGAGCTGAGAGCAGAGCTAAGCCAAGATAAACCCTTCTCTAAAAAAAAAAACAGACACATAACAACAGCCTCCACTTGTTTAAAATCCCCTTACAGGTAAGTCAAACTTGGGAAAGGGTCAATTTCGGCTCCTGCTTCTTCCCTCTCTACAACAAAAGTCACCAGCACCCAAACAATGCAAGGGCCAACTCGGTGAGAGGCGGCGATGGAAACGTGGCCCCAGCAGCCCCGGCGCCGGGACCCTCCGGACGGGTTTCTCACCAGCACCACACTCGCACAATGCCTCCTGCTATATTTAGGCGTCACAGGAGGGAGGAAGCCAGCTGCAGGGGAAGCGCCGGCACAATGGAGCATGCTGACCCTGCAGGAAGACCCTCGTCACAAAACCTGACGAGCTCTGCAGCCGGTGACACCAACATCCTCATGACAACATTGCCAGCAGAAGGAGAGGAAGAAAAAAAACCCAACAAAAAAACAAGAGTTGCACCCCCTGATGGGTATCAGAGGGGTTTCAGCAGCATCCCATGGCTGCAAAAACCCAAATGGCAGTTGGGTTGCCAAAAAGGGGACAGGACACGTCCTTGCTTGAAGGTAAAAAGGGAAAGACAAGCAGAAGAAACCCTGCAGGAGAGTTTCTTGGAAAGGACAGACCAGCAGTTAAAGTTTTGCAGGCCTGTCTGACGTGGAATTAGGTGATTTTACCCCAGCAGTTGGAGATGACATGGAGTGGAGGGACCAGTGGTGTCAGTGGGAGGAGAGACAGTGTGGCAAGCTGCGGGATGGGGTGTGCGCGGGAAGACGGGCCCCAAAGGGACTGGAGGTGACGGGAAGGCAGGAGCACATCCTGCAAAGGGAAGGTTGTCTGCTGGATGCCTACCAAGCTCCAGAGAGACCAATGGAGATGTTTTAGATGCTGCATAACTGCTGTTTCAAGGAGAACAGCCCATCAGTAGCAGTCTCTCAAAAAACACTCTGCACTCTGCTTATTGTCACCAGAACCTGCTAACACCCAAGTACCAGCCCTCACTGCTCCCACTTGTACCAGTGATGCTGCTGGTTTAGGTTTTCAATGTAAACCGCATGAGTTTTTTCCATCTTATAGCCTTAGGTGGCTCTACTGGAGAGCCTTCATCACAAATCCCTCTGGGAAAATCAACTTCCTCCTCCCTGTCTGTGGCAGCTTCTGACTTTACCTATGTTAGGTCAGCAGAGAGAGATGGAGCTGGGCTGGAGGCAAGTCATCTCAACGTCTGCAGAGTCACCAGTTGTGCTAATCACCTTGGTTGATGGGTAATAAGCCAATGCAGCACATCTGGAGACCAAGCAGAATGATGCTGCGGGGATCCCAATGACCAAGTCACTACCACAGATGGTCAGAAGATGTTATTCTCAAATTCTTCAAATTAAACACTGAAGACAGCTTCCATGCTGAACAAATCTAGGCTGGAGATCACAGAATCACAGAGCAGCCCAGGCTGGAAGGGACCTTAAAAGATCACCTGGTATAAGCTTTTGTGAGAAATGAAGTCTACAGGAGACTATCCAGCACCCTGTCCAATTACATCTCAAATCCTCCAGCAATGGGCACTCTACCATGACCCTGTGGAGCTTGTTCCAGTGAATGATTGTTCTCACTGTAAAAATTTTTAAAAGTCTTTCTTATATTGAGATCATCAGAAGAACATAAAGAGCCGCTAGCGGCTCGGAAAGATTTGTTCTGAAAACTAAGAGATAAAAGCACAGTGAGAACCTCAGCTGATGGAGGAAACTAAAAAGGAACAGAGATATTTTCTAATTTATAGAAGTCTTCCAGAGGCCTCTGTACTTCCTTCTTGCTGGGATTTGTGCAGCCTTGAAAAAAAAAGTCCAAACCCAAGTTCGACCTGCTGAACTCGCACCCCAGACAAGGCTGTGCAGACCTTGGAAAGACAAGCAAGGCCCCAGCTTCATGCTTCTCTACCCACTCATGCTTTGCCAATTCCTCACCAGAGTCAGTACCACTGTCAAGCAAGCAAAGGGCAAGGAGAAAAGGAGGGAAGAGAGGATGATGTGCACTGAATGCTGTTTCCTGACCAGAGCTCAGTGGATGCAACCAGTGGGGTGGGAGCAGCAGGAAAGCACAGCCAGGCAGGGGAGAGCACTGGCAATGACCAGCCTGAACTCTGAAAAATCACAAAAACCTTGGAAGGCTTTTGGGATAAAGGCCAGCTTCATTCCCCAGCAGAAACAAGTGGCCGTTACGGAGTCGCCTTTTGCTAGCGAGGGCCAGAGCCCTGCAGCTTCCTGGGAGGCAACAGAGCAGGAATCTGCCCCAGAGTTTATTTGAAAACAAGCACAAAATATTTAATGCAACAACAGAGTCTCATAAAATGAAAGCTAGCAGCACTTCTCCACAGAAATACCATGCTTAAGGCTGCAAAAGCAAAGACAACCAAAGCACCCAACCACACACTTTCAATGGTGCCTGCTTTCCAACACCCACCCTGAGAGGCCAGGCGTGGGTCTCTGCCTCCAGACCGAGTGCCAGGCAGCTGGGGGGCTGTTACACAGCAGTCACAGCCCAGATGGGAACAACCAAGCCCTTTTCCCAGAAAGCAGACGGGCACATCTTAGCTTTCATTCCTGGCAGACAGCAGGGATCACAGCCAGAATGGTCTGGGGCTCCGCATCTGTGAGCGAGGCACCTGTCATCCCCATCCCGAATGGCACATTATCTGTGCCTCCTCACCATTTAAGGATCAGAGCTGGAATTAACTCCTGCTAGCCTGTCCTGAGTGGGAAACTCTTTCCTGAAGCAGCATCCACTCCTTCAGGGCTCCGCCCGAAGCGGCACAATTCTGTGTAAGCAAGGCTCCATCTGCCACATCTCAGCTTGTTTGTATTGCTGCTTTCCCAGAGGTTTTAAAACAAGAAATGCTGTTTGCCATTAAAAAATGGAATCAGAGAGGTATAAAATGCAAACCACAGTGCCTACAGACAGGGGGAGATAACCTGAGGAACAGCCAGAACTGCATCAACAGGTACGAGCAAAATCTTAGTACCAACACGCCTCCACATCCCTAAGCAACGTCACAGTGTGATTTCTAACCCTACGACACAATTCTCGGATAAGGCAGTAGTAAACACGATTGCTAAAGCTGCTATGTGTGTAACCAGCCGCCTACGGAAGCGAGCTGTGAGCCTCAGGACCTGTAGCTTGGAGCTGGGGAAGGCACAGTAGGACATGCAGGGGTGGGTGCTGTCAAGACTGCCTGGAGTCCTCCATCTTCCTTTTGAGATGAAGCCTTCAAACAGAAAGCTTTAGGAAAGACACTAGCCAGTTTTAGTTTCAGCTCCTCGTTGCAGAGAGATTCTGGGTCCTGTCTGAATTCAGAGCAGAGCAACCATGACCAGATCTCTTCACTCAGAGCATCAGGATGGAATACATCAGAAAAAGCAGTAGCAATGGACCAAACATTATCCCCATTCCCCGACACAACCACGGCACGTGCAGCTTTGGGCTGCAGCAACCTCCTAAAGTTGTAGCCCAATGGAAAGCCCCTGAGCATCAGGCCCGGGAGATCAACAGTCACTGAGCACATCTCTCTGGATGGTGTTGCTGGGAAAAGAAAAAGCAGCCAAGAGCGCAGCTCACGCAGGTGATACAGGACGGAGGGCCCTTTGCCTCTGCGCCAGGTAGGAAGCAGGATGCTCAGTTCTGGGAGCAGGGAAGGGAGAGATAAAGGCAGTATTCAGCATCAGTTCTTGCTCTGGCATTAAAGCAGCATATATAGCTGGTGCCTTCAGGGTTGTAAACCCCATGTCCTCTCCCTGTGGAGAAGTTAAAAAAAAAAAAAGTAAAAAAAAAAAGGTAGAAAAAACAAACTTTAAAAAATGGAAATAATGAAAAATAAAAGGAGGAACATGCACAGCAGAGTCCCTCTAAAACAAGCAGGGAGTGGTCCATTCCCAGCCAGCCCTCCCCCTGTGCCCCACCATCCCCATCAGAGATGCTGTGCAGCTCCAGGCATGGGCACTCCCGGGCAGCACCCTACCTCTCGCCTATTTTGCTCCTCTCCCAGCAGCTTTAATTCTTTAAGCTAATGGAAGACAGTCTCTTCCCCCAGGTCACCACGGCAATGTTTCCAAAATACAAAAAAACCCACAAAACCCCAAACCAACCAAACCCCCTGGCACCACACCAGGCTTCCCAGGAAGCCCCGGCGGCTCCCCACACCACGCCTGCCCCCCGTGGGATGTGCTTTAAAAAGGGGCTGAGAACAGAGGGAAAAGAGATTTCTGTGTTTACTGTCCCAACAGACGGGTGCTCTGGGGGTGACACACACACTGCACATCCAAGAGTTTTGCAGGCCTCCGAGGGAGGGTGGGCGGGCTGTGGTGCCTACCCCACTGTGGGTCCTGGCCTGGAGATGCTGAACACCACGGGGCTCATCACCACCCCTGCTGCAGGGAAGGGTGGGGCCATCAGAGGTTGCCAGAATAAAGACTCCTTCTTACACTGCACCACAAAGCCTGGAAGAACACCCTCTCTGTAGGAAGAAGTCCTGACCATGACATCCCCAAGCCACAAAGAAGCACAAGATACAGGCAGGGAATGGAAAGTCCCTCCAGGATGGGATGGGAGTGGGAAAGTGGTGGCTGCCCCAGCCAGCAAGGGAGGGTCTCCTGGACATTTTTGTCCAGCTGCTCAGTGGAATTGAACCAACAGTGCTTTTTTGGAAGCGGAGTGAAAGAGAGGGGGCAGAAAATCAGAGGGTTTTGCTGGAAGACGACAACTGGGAAGCCCCTCTGTTCCTCTCCAGCCCCCCCTTTCCCAAGAAAAACATCGCTGCTCTGCAGCTGCTAATGACTTCCAGATGGAACAACAGTGTCACAAAGCATGAAGCCCTCTCCTGGGGCTGCATGGCTCACACGGGGGGATAAAAGGCTGTACATGCTTGCCCTTGTCTGCAAGAACAAGGCAAGAAGGAAGCAAAGGACACACCTCTGTCAGAAAAGCAAAGAGGAGGTGGAGAAAACCCCAAACAATGTCCTTGTCAGCACACCCGTACCCAAACAGAGTCCACGCAGAGATGCTACATTCAGATTTCTTCTTTTCTGCCTACCCCAGAGATGCTGGAAGGAGGCTTTAGTTTTTTAACATCAGCATGCCCTCCAGAGCAGGGTGGAGGCCTACTGCACGTCTCCGGGACTGGGACAGACAATGGTGACGCAGCACAGGAGACCCAGGCCGGACACGCTGGCTCATTCACTTTTGTCTCAGCCTACAATACTTTCAGAGATCAGTAAGTGCCCTGGGGTCTCCCTCACCACCTGCAGAGCCCAAATCTCACCCGAGGATTTCTTGTGAACTTTGCAAGCCTAAACATGTGTCAGGCCTTCAAAGGAAAGCTGTTGAAGCTACAGGTTTAAACAGATCTGAAGAGCAAGAAACCACCTTGGCACAGGTCCCCGTGGCACAGCCAACAGGAGGGGACAGAGGAGGACAACTACGCTATCGGTAGTTGGGTAGATCTGAATCCCAAATAACCCAAAGGCACCAGTTTACAGCCTTAATTCATAACCAATTTGAGTCTGCAGAGTAAATGAGTCCCAGAGGCAGGTTGCAATGAAGGTAGACTGAACTACAACAAAACACAAGTTGCTTTTCTAAAAGAAATTGAATTCTATGATAAGAATACACACACAGAGGATTGTTTGCATTGTCAGCTATATTGTGCAAGCCAGTATCGACAAAGTGTTTTTCCTCAAAACTGTTATTTTTTAAAGATTTCCACCATTACTGAAGGAGTTGATCTGAAAACGATTAGAGAAAAATCTAGGACCAGTAAATCTCAGCCTTTTTTTTTCTTTAAAGGATTAAGTAATTAAATTGTCCTTAACTGTAAATAAGTTTATTTCCAACAGAGAAAAATGCATGTACTACTATTTAAGACACACCCCCCCCATATATATTTTTTTTTTTTTTTTTTAAAATAATCTATTTTTCTCCCCGTAGTTCAGACTTTGCTTCCACTCCCAAGCCTGCGAGCCTGGCCACAGCTCATGTCTCTAGTGGGAAACCACGGACAAACACAGCCTAGAGATCAAAGGGGCGAGGTGAGGACCCAGTGCTGAACCAGCTGTGTGCATCCTCTGAGACCGCTGCAGTGCCTCACACCAAGGTGGGAAAAAACCTGCTGGTGTTTGTTCCAGGACCTGGAGACCAGGGTTCCCGGGTGCTTCTCTAGCCCTTTCAGAACAAGTTTTGCCAAGGATTTGCTGTTGAGTCTAACCCCACCACATACAGAAGCTGACACTGCCTTTGAGAGATTCCTAGTATTTCTGGAGGGGTGGGACAAAGATGGGAGTATGAAGAGAAACCAAGGACTCCCCATTTCTCACAGCAGGTCCGCACTCATTGTAGCACGCCTGGCTTCCAGAGCCTTTGCACCACACCAGAGCTCTGTGCAACAACACTTCTGAATCCCTGGACATCACTGCGGTTTGTCCAAGGCAGTCACGAGAAGGCTAATTAAGACAAAACCTGCTATTATGGATAGAAGGGCAGGCTCCTCCATGACTGCTTGGCCAATGCAAGTCTGTCTGGATGATGTGCTGGAATGCTCTGCACTGTTGGCCACATCTGGGACCCATGGCAAGATGGACCGAAGCATCTTCATGTGCTTCAGGGACAGCGGGCAAGCCCTGGGGAAGCTCAGGCAGGTGCCCCAATCCTTACCCACATACATGCTGCTGCTCTGCAGTCCCTCCTCTCCGTGAGGGTCTGATTCCCCCTGAAGCCAGCAAAGCCTCATGACAATATTTCCAAAATTCCTGAGGACACCCACAGAAGGTTGCCAGCAATGGACGCTGTGCTGACTTCAAGGACAAGCGTGCAGATACGACTGCAGTTCAACTCACATGTTCATGCGTTTGTGAGAGAGACTTCAAAGCATCCTGTGCTTTCTGGCCCATTTCTTCCAGCCCCGTCTGCTTGAAAAGCAGCTTGAACTCATTTCCAGGGCAGAAATCATTATCCTGGATTGTATTTGTACGGAACAGGACGGAGAAAAGTCTGTGATTCACCTCGTTAGAGAGCCTGCATTCCCATTAGCCAGTATCCCCTCCAGCACTACTGCAGCACACTGCTTCACAGGCACACTATTAATGTTAAAATTAGCCCAAATCCATTGCTGCCCCCAGCCACCACCCACCTCCCACACACATACCCACCTCCCCCCACCCCCCAGGCTTTGCTGCCTTATCTGCTTGGGGAGTGGATCCACAATCATCAGCACCGGTTGCCAAAGGAAAAAAAAAAACCAACCCACAATAACAAAACCCCCATGCAAATAATAAAATCAAAACCTGTTGCTTTTCTGTTGGGGACGGTGGGGAAAGGGAATGGCAGCGGCAGCCTTGGTGGCCAGGTTTAACCCACCACTATATGCCTGTCCAGATCCTTACACCCCTCCCAAGGGGTGCTGATGCCACTGCGCCCTGGGGAAGGGACACTGCCCATCAGAGGATTTACTAATAAACCACAAAAAAACCTAAACAGAAGCCAAACCAACCTCCCCCCACCCCAAAGCTACATGGAAAACTGCACCCTAGCTCTGGGTGCCTTTGCGCTCTTCCTCCCCCCTGTCCCGCTCCCAGGGCTGAGCTAATTAGAGCCGCAGGTCGTGTCGCCCTGCCGCTCGCTGTGAGCAGCTGGATGCACATTTCCTATTTTGGATCTGGCAGGCGAGAGTGAAGCTGAGACTGTCCGGCCACCACGCTCCGCTCCTGGCTGGGCAGCTTCAGGAAAGCAAGGGAAGGGCAGGCAGCAGGGATGAGCCTGTCCAACCTGACAATGCTCCCAGCACACCGACAGCCAAGCCAGGGGGAAATATGAAATCCAGGGGTGGTGATTTAAGTCAAACAAGAACCATGGCTTTTGCCCCCACCTTCCTGAAATAATGTCACCTGCAGTGGCCATCTCTGGCATCACATAACCAAATCCTTGAAAGATGGGGATCCTGCCATTACTCTGTCATATCTTCGCTACCATCTCACTGAGACAAGGCAAAAGCAGTAAATCCAGTGTCACTTGCCTCTTCAGCATCCCCAGGGGCTCTCAAAGCCAGTGACACCACAGCACCAACTTACTATGGAGAGATCAGAGTGCTCAACTTTGTACTGGTGTCCGCAGAGATGGACCAGCTCAGCCTTTTCCCACAGGTTCTCGTAACTCCTTGAATCACAGTCTTGTTCTTCCTAAAAATGGTGCTTCAGTGCAGGGTCAATAAATATCCAAGTTAACTGGCTATTAGCATCCAACTTATCTGTGCCTCTACCTATCTTGACAGGATGTTTTCTGACCTTTCAACACTTCAGCCTCCAGACAGGCAGAGCACATGGGGTTAAGCCAGTGCAAGAGCCAAGGAGGATTTTAGTTTTGCAACTACAAATAAACACGTATTTTCCCTTGTAGTCACAAAAGCACTGAATGACGGTGCTCCAGCTATCCCCATTCCCATTTCTGCTTGGTCTTTACAGCGCTGAAGCAGTTAACTTACTGTTTGCTGAAGCGTTGGCTCCACAGCCAACATGGAAGTGCCAAAATCCAAGACCGCAACAAGTGGTTAGGGGATCAGATGGTTTATGAGCCACACCAAGGAAAAGCCCACAAACAAGAGCGTGTTTCATACCCTCCCAAGCCAGCCCCACAAAACAACTCGTTGGATGCAATGCCAAAGTGCTGGGGCGAGGGGGTGGTGGTACTGCTTGCAGGAAACCCCAAGCACAGGAGCTCCCTCCTCATGGGCTGGACAGGCCTGTGGACATGAGCCCTGTGGACATGAGCCCTGTGCCCGCAGGGGTTGCAGAGCTGCCTGCGGCCATCCAGCTGCAGGGGAAGCTGAGAGCAAGGGCTGCTTCTCTCCTCCTGCTCCAGTGTGTGGCTGGACTCTTCCCTTCCCCAGCAGCTCTCCCCTTTGCTAGCAGCAAACTCTGCAGGGGAGAGAAAGGAAGCCCAATCCTTAAATGGGAGCTGCAACCAAGAAACTTGGGCACCATCAGCTCACCATGGTGAAAATCTCTCCCAGAGATGCAGCAGGTTAAGCCCTGCAGCATGCTGAAGGTAGATAAGCATCGCATCTGGTACCATGGTAGCTGCCCTGCTCCCCACATCCTCCTTCTCCCACTGCCCCACTGCCATCAAATCTGACCCACTGACTGGCTGCGCAGACTATCTTTCCTCTCCTGTAGCACACAGACATGCTGGGAAAAATGGCTTAACAAATCAGCTTTAACTTTCAGGCAGGGGAAAGGACACAAACTAGGAGACACAAAAATGCCACTTTCTCCACTCCTCCTCATCACTGAGTACAAACCTCATAGTGCAAGTCTTCTGCCTCTGACAGTTTTTACTGCTTCCCCCTGTCCTACAGCACCACAGCAAAGCCTGTCTGGCCTTTGAAAGCCTCCTGACAGATGCCAGGGCCAGCGCCCCACACCAGACACCAGAAGCAGTTTGCAGGGGGAGGGGGAAGCCAACCAAAAAAAAACCCGAAACAGCTCCAGAGGCTCCCAAAGCAGGAACATCGTGTGCATGTGTATGTTGGATGCCAGAGGAGAAAAAGAAGGGAATATCAATTGTGGAGGGAAAACGAAACAAAAAAGTGGAAAAAAGGAAAAGCAAAAAGAAATCCCAGCCTTCAGACTCCAGAGGGCTGGCTGGGAGAGGCAGCAGCTGAAAGAAATGCTGTGCTATTATTACTGCATGGAAATTACAGCCGCCAGAAGGAATCCAGGCCGATCGGCTGCTGAATATAACTTTAAAAAGACAGCCAGCCTCAAATCATGAGCGTCAGAAAGCCAGCGTGGTGGTGGGGCCTGCAGTCTGTTCCCCATTGTCTTCTAAATAGCAAAGGCTGAGGACAAGAGCAAAACGGAAAGGGGTGAGAGAGGGGAGCACTGGGCCCTCGCTCTCCACGTCACTCTGGCTTTAGGAGAAATTTGTTAACCAGGGAGACATCCATTGTCGGCTCCCAGAAGGAAAGAGGTGTTTGGGCTGGTTCCTGGAGAGAGTTTAAGTTCTTAAGAGTTCCCATTTCTCTTTTCAAAATTGAAAGCCTACAAAGCAGAAATGGTGTGAATGCAGCTCTGGGCGTGAGGGGGAAGACAGTAAAGGAGGAAAACCCACTGCTATTTACAGAGCGAGCATCTACTGTAACCAGGCACAAACAGGGAGAGGGCTCAGGGACGCCGTTTCGTGGGCGAGCAGGGAAAACCAAAGGAAAAGCCTTTCCAGAAAGTAATTTCAGGCACAGGTGAGAAGAGGACACTGGATCAGATGGGTCCTTGCCCTGGCAGCCTGCACTCCAAGCCAGTCCCTCCTGCAAGCCACTCCTCATCATCCACGAGGGATCACTGGGGAATAGGGCAAAAATAGGGGGTTTGATTCACAGCAAGCCCGTATGCTGTCAGATTAATAAAAAGCATGCTAAGCTTAACCTTAGCACACAGAGGCTCCACCTGCCCCTCCTGGGAACACAAGTCAGAAGCTTGCCAAGCTTCACCTTCCACTGCCAGCCACTCCATTGGCTACTTTTACATCCCTTTGGACAGGAAACAAGACACGCTTCCAAGAAGACCTCCCTCCCACTTCCCAAAAATGTACTCCGGGGACAGGGGAGGAGAGATGGGGGACTGCAGCAGAAAATGGCACTGGAGAAAACCCACAACACCCCAACACGTCCTTTTGTGCTTTTAGCTGCCATGACTTTGGATTCTGCGCATGGGCCACAGACAACATGCAATGAAAGCTTTGATTGGCATGATAAGAGCGATTTTGGGGAGCACACGGGGAGCAGGAGGTATTTTTAGTCTGACCTCCTTGATGCTCACCCAGAGCTTCCCTCCCCACTTTCGGACACGCTGCCGTCCCCCCACCAGGGCATGACACCCACGCAGCATCCCCCAGAGCTACTTACCAACGTAGAAGGTGTTGGGGGCCTGCTTGTCCCCCAGCTGCAGGTAGAGGATGTTGGTTGTCTGCGAGTCATGCCGGAGCCACAGGGCCACTCCCAGGATGATGCCTCCGGCCAGCTGGGGAGAAAGCAGAGGGAAGCAGGTGTTACCCACTGCTCTGGCTGCACCACCCAGCACGGCCATTTTCAGGCAGGGGCAGACGGCTTGCTCTTCACCTTTCTGCAAACTCTCATGTACTTTGTTCACATATGAGAACATCCTTCCCAACCACCATCCCACGCCTGCAGTGTTCTTTACACCCCGTGCCACTCGAGTCACACAATTCTCTCCTGCTTTACAAGAAGACCCATCAACTCTGGAGACGTGCAAAACCCTTTCCAGTTCTTGCTGGTGATGTCTTTCCTGTTAAGATGGAAGGCTCAGCTTTACTCAAGAAGCACAAGATGTGCAACTGAGGCTTGTAAGAGTTTTTCAGTGGAAGGCAGGATCAGCCCCGATCACTCTCCTCTCCCAACAGGCTGCCATCACCCCATTTCATTTCTCTGTGATGTACAAACAGGGTTTAGGGTTCTGTCTGATCTGCTGAGAACTGGGTAGGAAGGAAGAGGAGAGTGGCTCAGAAAGCGACGGGAACATCACTTTCCCTCTGCCCCCAGTCTTGTGTATACATTACTTCACATCCAGGATCAGGCTTCCAGCTGGAGCAGACCTAGTGGGACAGAGCTTTCTGCACCCTCAAAGTCTGGTCCATCTTGGGATGACTTGTCCAACCAACACAGCACCAAAAGGCAGTAAAACTGCAGCAATGCAGAGAAAGGGCAGAGACACTATGGCTTTGAACTCCTGCCATGCCTGCTCACAGGGGATCCTAAATGCCTCTGACCCCTCTAAAACACATTCTTCACGATGCTCACACCTCAACATTTAGCACAGCGTTTAGGAGGAAAGATACCTAAGAAACCAGACTCAGTGGGACTCAGTAACACTTCCAGTAGCATCTCTGAGTTTTATCCCATTGCTCCACATACCTCTCCCATCCCCAGTTCTTGGGGAAGTCCCACATCAGGAGGGGACAGACAAAGGTTCGCACTGGTTGACCTCACAGCATTGCTTTGATTAATATTGAGTCTTCTTCTGAGGTGTCCCCAGGAGCACAGGAACCCCTGCGGCCATCGTCACTTCCACTGCTCAGTTCACTGCCTGTTTAATTTCACAACCTGACAGAGAAGCCTGAACGCAGGTCCCCATGGGCGGACTGTGAGCTGGGACCATGTTCTGCTGATCCTTTGGCCCATACAGCTTTCCTTAATACCCTAATACAGGGAATGAAGCAGAGCAAAGCCTAAGTTCAGGCCACAGCACAACCATACCACTTTCGGAGGCCACCGCAAAGATGTTCAACGGAGCCTAGCAGCTCTGTGAGCCAACAAGGCTGAAACCACTGCCTTGGCCACACTGGCTGTCCCATGGAAGAACAGAACGCTCATGCACACACATGTGCAAGCATATGTATGTGACAGAGCCCTGGGGACAAGGATAAAAACATACTTCATACATGGGAAGAGGTGTTCTGCCCTGAGCATCAACCCAGCCTACCACTGGAATGGTCATTACACTTTGTGTCATCTCAACATAAATTACTTCCTCACTGTTTTCTCTTCCAAGGAGAAGTAGAGAATGGCAGCAGAGGACAGGAGTGGATGGGGGACACTATAGCAAGGAAGGCGTCACTGAGAGGAACTTGAGCCAGAGTATTTCCATAACACCACCACCACCCTTCCATTTAAAACCATGGGAGAGGAGGGGGTGGGGGCAGAATAAACAGTCATGTTAAAAAGAAAAAAAAAACAAAAAAAACCCCCCTCAAACACCAAAAAAAGCATTCAGCATCGTATCTACAAAACGCTGGAAGCATCAATTCAAACACTGATTTAAGTTTTGAGTCTCCCTGAAGCTACTCATCTATAGAAAAGGAAGAGAACTACCAAAAAGTACAGAGGTAAAACCACATTTTTCAAAAGGGTCCGAGTCAGGTCGGGTCCGAGCATGGCAGTCACCACAAAGGTCACATTTAAAAACGAGAACAACTCAAGTTCAGTGGAAGTGCAAAGTCCCCACTCGTCAAGAAGTGCAGCGGAGCCTCAGAGAGTGCACAAGGACTGGGATTTGGAAGAGCAGCTGTACCAGCAGGAGTCTGGCTTTGCCCCTCCAGAGGTGAGCTGGCGTTTTGTGCTGCCGCAAGTCTCTGCCCTGATGTTTTTACAGGGGTGCCACCGACGCTTGGGCAAACCCACACAACTTGTGCAGAACTCACAGGGCGCACTGACCTTGGGGTTCTTCCACTTTCTAGAGGGAGAAAATCCCCAACAGCTCCCCAGAGAAGGAGGGAAGGTTTTATAAGCCTTTCCCCAATTTGATCCCCAAACTAACCATTTTTTAACAGCACAGCAACCCCATACAGCTTCCCCACCAGCATGGTCCCTCGTCCTCCTTGTACCTGGGACAGCCCAAGGTTCTCCAAATGCTCGGCTAACAGAGAAGCGTCATGAAAGCTGGTCAGTGCTCCAACCCAGCTCCAAATAATGCCACTTATGGCTTTGTGTAATGTTACCCAAATCCAGCCTGGCATGGCTCATTTATTGTCTGAGGATGTGACAAAGCCCATGTTTAATCCTCTCAGGAGAAAGCCCCCAAATTTAACAGTGCTTAAAGTAAAGATCTCTCCCCCTGCCACCCACAGCAAGGCTGGGGAGACACCAGTGTAAGGACCAGCAGCTGCTTTCCTTTTGAATTTGCCCCAAAACGCCCAAGACAGAACTGACAGCAGGCTGCAAGCTATCCTCAAAATACTTCTTAATCACTTGGGAGCATCGGCTAAAGGGATAGAGCCTCTTCCAACTCATCAAAGCCACAGCAGCAGTGAGGTCTGCATACAGCAGCCAGCTGAACCATCTCCAGATGTTCCCAGTTTCAGCCCAAATGCGCCCCAGGAACACCCCACGCCTCCTGTACTGCCCGACTCCACTCGCTTTTGTAACGGAGCACAGAGGACCTCTGAAAAGAAGTTTTAATCCAACGGCAGCTGGATTTCTTAAAAGAAAGCAATGTTCACTTACTAATGAAAACAGGGTTTAGGCTACAATGAGTAACTCTTTCCATGAAAGCCACACATCCTTCCACCACCAAGAAGTACAGAACGCAATTAGGGCATCTTTCTTCCCAAAAGAAAGACGACTAGAGGGAAAGAACCTCATGAGCTCACAAGAGTAACCCTGCCTTCCACTGCACCACCTTGCTCAGGATAATCTCATTTGTAACACAACTACTTGTTCCAGACACAAGGTGGGTATTTTCTCCCTCCCCACCCTACAATAGCTGCTGTTTGTTGACACGAGAGCCAGAAGAACTCCAGCCATCGATGGCAGTGTCACATGCTGGTCTCCAGGATGCCATCATCATACATTAAATATCCTTCCCCGCCCTGCCATAGGTATCCATGAGCTCGTGCAGGTTACCTCATCACTTTGTGTTTGCCCAGCTAGTCAGGCAGCAACATCTTAGCAGCTGGGGCCATCACCTGCTGCCAATATACCCCCAGCGCACAGCACAGCTCTCCATTCAAAATTCCGTGCCAATAATCTAAAGGCTGCAGCTTCAGCCACGCCAGCACTGCATCACTTAGATCTGCACCGAGGAGCAGACCTGCCCAGCTGGCCATGCCCCTGAAGGCGCCTGCAGAGGTGGATGTGGCTGAAACAAGGAACTGCTTGGACTCCAACTTCACAGAGTTTTAAGTGCTACTAACTTTTTTGGCTACTTTTTCAGACTTGCACTTTCCTTTGCTCTGGAATGTTTCAAGCTCTTATTCTGCTGCCTTTTTTTGTATTACTTTATTTTTTTTTAAATTTGAAATCCCAGAAACATACTGCCCAAATCCCAAAAGAAAACTACCCCTCTATGAAAATTACACCTCCTCCATCTTTACTACCCCTACACTGTGAGCCTAGAAGGGCACCCAGTCCAGGGCACAGTATCACTGCTGTATCGCTAGCGCAGCCCAGGATGGGGCTGGCCCTGGAAATTGCAACCCCACTGGGACGGCAGAGGTGGCGCATCAGACTCCAGCGTTTCCTCTTTACTGCTATTTTCCAGCTTCCAGAGATTTATTGCTTCTTCCACAGACAGCCAGATTTTTCCAGCTGGATCCTGCCTGCCCAAGGCTTGCTTTTTGCAGGGATGCCATTCCCGCTTGACACGGCCAAGGGAAGTCCTCATCAGCTGCTGCCTAGGGAAGCGAAAATACAGCCCTCTGAAAAGTGATGGGGTGGTACTCCATGGGATGGGGTACCACTGTCTGAGCATCACAACAACAGCAGCTGTGCAGCCCCAGTTTGCTGTCCCATCCACTGTGCACATAATGGAGCTCTCCCCCTCCCCAACTGCACCATTTTTCCTAAAATCTCCCAGATCCATCTGGGGAGCAAGGGAACAAACAAGTCCATCTTTTACAGCGCAGTCTCTCCTCCCCTCCCTGAGAAATTCCCATGATTCAGCAGTGCAAGGAATGGCCCTGTTGTCCCCTTCAATGTGGAGCACCCCATATCCAAGCTGCTCCCACCTCTACCTGTTGCTCCCCAGACACTCGTAGATGCCAGGACGTGCATCAGTCCCCACTCTCTTCCAGCCGTTCTCCTCCTCCCTTCCCTCCACCCCTCTCCAAAATAGGTTTCCTGGCAATGAAGAGGAGGACAAAGAGGAAGTAGTCCTGGCTATAGAGTGGCTTGTCAGGCACGTGAAAGCAAAGCAGACATCCTGCAGCTCAAGCCGTCTGAGGAGGGAAGCGGAGGTTCCAGCAGTTTCCCAATGCCATATTTTTAGCAGTGACACTTCCTGCAGTCAAGACACCACTTCCCAACCCACACAAGCTCAGAGGCCAGGAGACTGTCCTGCCTTGCTGCAGGAATGCCACCGGCAGGGTCCACTCCACAATGCCCATGAAATACCACAGTTACGAACAAGAAGCGGGATGCTGCCAAGAAAGCTTAATGCATTTTAGCTGGTTTATGCTTCAGACACATGAGTAGAGATTTTTAACAGGTTTTCCTGCTTCCTTTACGCTGCCTGCAAGCCAAGCCCTTTGAGAGGGCAGCACCTGGATCCCACTCAGGGAGCCCAACAGGGGCTACCCATGGCTTCTCTCCAGCACGGTCTTGAAAGCAGCCAAGTTGGAATAAAACCAGATCCCTGTCTTTCTAGGTGCGAGGAACCAGTTTGCAGCAGGATGAAACAGCCAGCCAAGGCTGATGCGTCTCGCCATGCAAGAAGCCCCCCATACAGCCAGGAATGAATTGCTAATTTGGGGGGTGAATGTTTTGCTCCTGGGTCATTTGTTAGTCTCTAGGTGGAGCATATTCTCCATTATGTACAGTGTAAATAATGAAACCACTTTGTCGCTGCACCTAGGTGGAAACGCTGTCTGAATGGCAGGACAATCCCTCGCAAGATGCGCACTAGGCCCTTGCAAGCTTTTTGCTCCCACCTTGAAGAGCGAGGTGGTCAGAGGAAGGATGCGGGACCGTTGGTGCCAGACACACGTGCTTGAGCGGTGCCAAGCCTGCCCACACCCCACCCTTCCTGGAAAGCGGGTGAATTGCTCTGCTGCCCCAAGTAGCTGTGCCCCACAGAAGCACTGAAACATCGCGCGGTGCAGCGGGGGGCTGAGAGCTGAACAGTAGCCCACGAACCCGGGAATTTTGGTTTGATACCATCACGGTCTTCATGTTATGATGGTAGGACTCAAGCCAAAAATTCACTGAAAATTCTAAAGTGAGAAGCACTACAGGTTGTCCCTGTGATGCTTGTTAGGGTGGACTGTAGGAAGCCCTAGAGCACCAACATGCCAGGACTGCTACAAGACACTCCGGGTGTAAGTGGGGAAGTGATTTAAATCAGACAAACGTGGTTGCAGTTTGACAGCCACACAACACAAACACTTTGCTGCCGAGCCTGGAACAAGCACTTGCAAGCTGCAGCAAGGACTCCTTTCGAAGGTGTAGGCAAGGTGCAGCCATCACCATGCTCGGTGGCCACCAGACATCAGGCTGAAAGTTTGCTGGCAAGGCCCCACACAGAAGTTGCTGAAGGGGGGGGGTTGCAAGGAGCCCTGTGCCCCGCAGGCAGGAAGGCAGAGGAAGGCAGCCTGCAGCCTGCTCCCAGCAGCAGCTATTAATAGAGCTGCTGGACGGGACAAAATTCTCCACCAGTGCCTATAGTTACCAGCCCCACAACACTGCGGGGCTTTTCAAAACAAGCTCCAGAGGAGCACTCCCAGAGGAACAGAGGCCAAATAAAGCCTGATGCATGTGAGAAGAGCAGGAATCCAGCACCAAATTCCAGAAGCAAGGTCCTCCGATGGGTAGCACCAAGTCCTCAGGCTGCTCCCCACTCCCCACAGCCTGATCTCTGCTGCACGTAGAACGCTGACATCTACCAGCAGGGTTTAACCGTCCTCGCCAGAGAGGAAAACAATTTCAGGTATCGCTTTAAAATTAATTTGGCCCCATATTTAAGCATTTAACTACAATGGTAATACAACTGATTTCCCTTTTTATTAATACAGTGGAAGGCAGTTGCACAGTACAGGATCAAAGCGTTTCTCAAGGCACTGTATGTGTGTTAATGCTCTTGCAGGAGATAAGCATTACAGGGGTTGACAGAAGAATAACCTCAGGAAAACAGGGCAATATCCCCTCTGGCCGCCAGCAACACTCCCTGCAGCCCAGTCCATTAACTGGAGTCAGGCACCCAACACTTCGATGATGCTCTGCATGCAGAGGCTTCAAGAAGAGGTTTTACAGGCGACAGTAGGACAGCATTCACTTGACAGAGAACCCAGAAATACATCCCAGAGCCATCAAGTGGTAAAACTTGGGTCCCAGTACTGAGCCTACTATGAAAATCTCTCCCTTGTCCTTCAAAGACAGGCATTGAATAGCTGCAAGGTCCAACTCACGTAGAAATAAGTCCACTTGCCTATACATCACCCCAGGATAACAAACCCCAAGTCAGCTGATGAAGATGCTACTTGCACGGCTCTCTGTGACTTCCAGGGAGACCAACGACCAAACCAAAGCCTGCACACCGTCACAAACAGCATTTAAGCAGCACTGCATGCAAACCTACATCCAAAACAGAATGCAGTTGCTTTGTGAGTCTAGGTAGTCATTCTGAAGCCACATCACACACATCAACGATCAGCCCTTCCGTTCCCCATTTAAACCTGTTAAGTGTGGTAAACAGCTACCCTCTTCACATCAGGACGCAACCACAGACTGCTGCCACCTCCTTCCACCATCATCTCTCATCAAAAGCATCGAACATTTTTGCACAAGCTTTGCAGACTCCAGGAGACTGCTGACAAACTTCCAGTGTTGCACAAGAAAACTCGTCTCCTCCACTCCGTCTTTTCTGACCACAGTCAAGACAGACTTGCACTTCCACCTTCCCTCTGGCTCTTGCCCTTTGTCCCCACTGCACCCCAACTGCACCACATGCCCACAACATGAGAAGGACAAAAAAAAAAAAAGTGACACAGTCCCTGGAAAATGGCACGAGGAGTAAGCTCTTCCTTTTAATTAGACACCTCTCTGGTAGGGCAGTCAGTGTTGCTCTAGACCTGGAAGGCTGCCATGGGCTGTATTAGCTAATAAGCTGGGCGATCCCTCCCCGAGCAAGCCAATTTCTCCTTGGTTATGTTTAATTACATTTTAAAATAGCTCTCTGGCTTCCTTTGGCCTCTCCAGGGACTCTTTGCAACAGTGGTCAGTTCAGCCACTGAGCTCTGCTGTCAGATTCGGGTAATTCAGGAGAGCAGTGGAAGTCTGGGAGCTTACCAAGAGTGGGACAGGGAAGCAGCTGGCACCCCACCGCTTGCCCAGAGCGAGCTGGGACTGCCTACTGCACCAGCATCAGGTACCAGGAATGCTCCCTCCCGCAGGGAGCATTGCCTCACCACCGGCCACCCCACCGTTTTGGGACAAATCTGCAACACAGAAAAGCTTTTTTCACAAAGCAGGTGAGATCCCTAGGTGCTGCCCATGACCACCCCCACCATGTTGGGTGCTGCTGTGAAACATGCGGGGGTCCCTTCTGTTCCATGATGGGCACTCGTGTATGTGTGGTCCAGTCAGCAGCCACCACTCCCTCCTCGAGAGCCACCCTGGGCTGCGCAGGTAATCCTGGCAAGCCTGCCACCTTCCTTACAAAAATACATGTACAAAAGAAAAACCATCCCCAAAATGAAATGAAACCAAAGCAGAGAGGGCTGCTGAGGCACCCCAGGAAGCTGGCAGCAGGGCCGCCTTTTGCTTTTCAACACAGCAGCTTTGTGAAACCACTCCTGTGCTGCCAAGGGGAAGAAAGGGGAGGCAGAGGGGTGTCAGTTTATTTACACCGTGGCAGGACTAATTAAAAAAACTTATCTTAGTTTCTTTCTTATTTGTTAACATTGTTAAGGTTGAGAATTGCTTCCTTTCTTCCTCTCAGGCGCTGGAGCTGGCTCCTGTGAAGCGTGATGAGGCGCTGCCAAACTTTAGGCACTGCCTCCTGCTTGTTTTCATCAACAGCGCCCAACCTCGGCTGCACACAAGGCAAACGATAAGCAAATGAGCGCAGGGAGCCCAACTGCCCTCTTGCATGCTAACCAGCTGGCAGGACCACAGTGTGCCCCGTCTTGCACCTCCCTGGGGGTCAGAGCTGCAGTCCCGACACAGCCACCCTGCAGCAACGGTGCCCAACACCACATCCAGCCTTTAAAGGCCACCTCATAAAAAGGATCTTTGTGCGACCGAGACATCCTTCCTCATCTGGGGACACAAGGTTGGCTGCTTACTGTGTTCCTATGGTGGCAAAACGAAAATTCCCCTCCACTACTGGTATTAAATAACAGCACAAAGGGGCTTGAAAACCGAATGACCTGGTATTCAGCCACCCTTCTTCCACCAGCCAGCCTTGCAGAAAGCAGCATTTTTGTTTCTAACAAAGCCAAGGCTCCCTGTCCCCACCAAAGGTGGTCCAAAGGCACTGGCTGCAGGCGAGTCTAGCTGGTGGGTCCCAGCTCACAGGCATCCCTCCTTGGGAGAAGCCAAAGCATCTCTCACCAGCAGTTGTGGGGAACAGGCATCCAGCTCCCTTCGTGGGGTAGAGCAAGGCACCAGAAGTCCTAACTGGGAAATTAAACAGACAGGCTAATTCCTCTTGGAAGCAAAATGCCTGCTTTGCAAGCACACACTGGGTTGAGCAAGCTCGCTTAGGAGCGGTGGCTGTGCCGAGCCTCCTGCATCCTTCCTGACGCCCAGGAGACCCTTCCTCCCTCACAGCTACACCCGGTGGCTTCGGTGACAAGAATGGCAGGAAATTAGGACCAGAAGGGAATAAAAAGCCCCAGGATAAGCACAGTAACTCTGAAGGAACAACATTTCAAAGACAACCCTACCCGCCTCTGTCCTGCCATTTTAAGTGTGAAGAGGTTAAAAAGAACCACCCTGGCCTGTCCCGCATTCATCTTGCGGCTGTCAGTGCATCAGGTATCAATTAACAGCGCTGTCGTCAGAGCTTGTCATCTGTCCCCTGGTCAGTGTTATACCCAGAAACAAGGCAAAGAGGCCTGAAATCAGACTGGATTGGGCAGTGCTCGCTCCAATGCAGCAGTAAGCCCTACAAGTAAGCCTCCTCAGGAGCTCCTCCATGCACCCCTGGGGAAAAGGCAGGAAGATGGGCAAGAGTAGCTCTCTGTGCTGAGGCAGGGCTCAGTCTGGAAGACGTTACTCCTGTCCCCACTTCTCCAGCCCTCCTTGCTACACTCAGTGCCGTAAGCAAACGTTAAGAAACCCCCCAAATTCCTCATCAACAGGCCAAGGTGTCAGATGCGGGGCGCAGCCTGACCACGCAGCCAGTGTTCAGCAAGCAGAGCCTGGCCCCGCCGGGTGGGGCCTGCCGTGAGAAAACCAGCATTTGGGGGAGTAGAAAGTAACCTATTTTTAAAAATAAATAAAATAAATAGCAGCCTCCTTGTGCTCATTTCATTGCCCCCGGGTGCAGAAGTGGGGAAAAAAGCGTGGAAAGAAGCATTTCTGGCCACACCAGCCTCTCGCTGCCAGAGGGTGTTTCCAACCAGGACGGACCTAGTTTGCAGGGAAAGCAGGATACGCCGCTTTTTGCTACATTAGCTGCACGTCTGCATGGATGATTTCATGAGAAACTTTCTCAGGAAAGTTAACCTCTCTAGCCTGGGTAAAATTTGCACCCTAAAGTAACTTCCCAGGCAGCGGAGGCAGCAGTTCTCAGCTCGGACACGACCCAAAGGCAGGCGTCGAGGCAGGCTCCGGACGCGGGGCCAGGGCTGCTGAGCCCCGTCCGCTCCCAGCCAGCGGCGAGCGAAAAACCAACCCCGAGCGCCCGTATTTTTTGAGCTCACTCTGCTCCCTGGCTCCTCTGCGGCGGACAGCCGGGCCAGCACCTCTCCTCCCTCCGCCTGGCAGCATCCATCTATCTAGCTATCTATCTATCCATCCCTCCCTCCCTCCTCGTCTGGCGGAGGAACGTTGCTTTCCCAGCGCAGACCCACAGCAACAGGGCGTTTCGGAGCAGCAGCCCCCGGAGAAGACACCGACCTGCTGTGGCCCCCCGCCCCACACGCCGGAATAAGGCAGCCCCCC
>VZTU01029235.1:226467-272522 GCA_013400835.1 Zapornia atra
GCCTAAGCTTCTGGCTTTATTGCTGCAAACAATTGCATCGAGTTCAGTAGAACCACTCTGGACATTTTCCCTCGGTTACTGGGGTTGCATGAACATCTGGAGAGTGTCCAGGGCTGCCCACCAAAGAGATCTGGTTCGTATTCACCAACAGTTCAAGTAAGCCCCACATTATGGCTTAGAAATTTTAGTTAAATTTTAGTTAAAAAAAAAATTCTAGGGGCAGGATAGCAAGTCAGGCAATCAAAGTGTCAGACGACTTCTGGTAAAGGCAGCAGCCAGCAGCTCCAGCAAAGGTCAGGACATACCACGCTAAATACGAACTCGGTGCCTGCCTGCCGTGTCATACCTGGAAACCTGCCCTCTTTTCTGCCTGGGTACTTTCCTCTAGCAAAAACGTGTCTGGGAGCAGCTTCTGAGCCAAATGTTTCCACACTCAAGTCTTCCCTGCCATGCATCCTATAAGCAGGAATGTGCTGTTAGCTACACACACACGTTTCCTACACATGCAGGCCCAAAATGAATCAACTTGTTCCGAACTCATCCCACTGCCCTGAGGAATGAGTTGCTCCTGGGCTCCGTTGTGTTCATCAAACCCTTCTTTGCCCCTCAGCAATAGCCCGCGGCACTCTGCAGAGGTGGAGACCGGGGATGAATAGAAGAAGTTGGCCCCATTCCCCAATTACTTATGCTGAGTACATCCCTGATTGCGGGCTTGCCATGGATGCATAAACCCTTTGTCTCTAAGCCACATTCACTCATCCAGCCTTATAAATGAAGGCAAAGTCTCACGAGGCTATTTATGCACATAACTGCTATCCCAAATTATCAGTGTGACCCATCTGCTTGCAGCAACAGCCATAATCCTGTGTGGCTCCTGCTCATCCAGCCAAAGGATAACAGCAGGATCATGGAGCTGCTCTCTTGCTACATCACAGCATCCCACAACATCTTTTTTTTCCTGAACTTTCATCCATTCCAGCTATAAAGATTAAAGCAAAAATACACACACACCCAAAGAAATGGAGAGGTTGGAGATAGGAGGCTACGTGAACCAAGGAGCCTCTTGTGCACTCAGGTGGCTGTTCCAGAAAAACTCTTGGAGGTGCCACTTGGCCAGTCCGTGCAAGGGAGAGGAAGGAACGAGCTGCACATCCATGAGGCCTTCAGCAGCCCTGCCGGCTATAGAAGAAAATGATTCTCAAACCAACTTCTGTGCACTGGCGAGCAGGCAGTCCCAGCTGCACTCACTGCCACAGAGTTGGCATTGACACTGCTTCCAGGGAGCTCAGCATTGCTTTTTTTTTTCCTTCTTGGTCACAGTTGCTTTTCTTTTCTTCCTTTCTGGCTTTTATTTTTCTTTTATGCTGGGAAGAGCAGGAAAATTAAAAATGAGAAGTAAAACTTTTCATACCCTCAAAAAATTGTATTAGCAGACAAGTTTAAGATAGTACAGTTCCATTTCTGTGGCTTTCCATCAGAGCTAATGCTGCCCAGGGCTCAGGTACAGATGTAGCTCTGGCAAGGGAGCAGGGGACACTGCCCCACCGGCTCCTGAATCATGAAGCTCCCAGTTACAGGCTAAAGCCTACTGGAATTAACTGGGTTCACCCATCTGGCCATACCAAGAAGGTCCTCTCCAAAACTTGGGAAAAAAGCATTTTCAAGCTTTCTTGTGTAGTTAGGTTGTTGGGGTTTTTTTTAAGCAGCTCAGCTGGGAACATTTGAAAACTTTGACCTTAATGTACAGGAAATAAAATAAGCGACTGTGGAACAGTGTCAAGATAACATGTATTTTTTTCCCAAGCTTACATGTGATTTCAAATGTTGTGTATTCCTTTGTCGTGCCGTATTTCTTGCTGTACAGCCCATGAAGTGCAGAACTGTGTTTCAAAGACTCTCAGTGGCTTTATCAGCTCTTTATAAAGTGCTGCTGTATAAATAAGTAAAGCTAATTTGTACAAATTCAGTTCATGTCTTGGTGTCACATGCTGGTATCAAGTGTAAGCACTATGAATAGAGCTGATGACTTCCCTCTTCGGGAGGATGGGCTCGGCTCTGCAGAGCAGCCAGCTGCAGGCAGGTCTGTGAAGAAGCTGCCAACCTCCCAAGCCTTGCACCATGCAAAGGAAAAAAAGTAAACTCTAAAGATGGGGGGAAAAAAAGGCCCCAAAACACCCAATAAAAAAAAAATCTCTTTGCCCCCAAGCTGCCATTTGATTTTGGTTTTGCAGTTGGGTTTTGGATGCAGAGTGAAGCAGCAGAGAGTGAAGGCGCTTTTGCTTTTTCTGTCTGCTGCGCTTGGCATGGCGACTGGGGTGTTGTGTTGGGGGCGGAGGGAGTTGTGAACCTGTTTATAAAAGTCAGCGTTGTGCTTGTGAGTTTTGGCCTCTCAGCCCAGTTTAGGAGGCAGGGGCCTATCAGCAGCACTTCTCCACTCAGTCCCTGGCACTTTGAGCCTGCTTCTCCCAGGGAGATGCTCACCAACCTTCCAACAGCTCTACCTTAAGAAAACTTGTTTTAATAAAAGCGATGGAGGGGGATGAGGGGAAAGGACAGACCTACAGCCTCCTACACATCATGCCTGGGAAGCAGGCAAGCAAGGTTAAAAAGATTAACATCAAGGCAGGATCTAAACACCTAACACCCTGGGTCTTCAGGAGATCTGGGAGAGCAGAGGGGAGACCCTTGTCTGCTGGCACCGCAGGCTCGCTGCCAATGTGGTACTCTGGCTGCATGGCCTGGGTTTGCCTGGAATCTCTTCTGCCCTCCTCACAGCCTCCTCACAGCCCTCCTCACAGCCTCCTCCACATGCAAAAATCATGGACAAACTGTGGGAATAAAATGCATGTAATTTTGCAGGTGAGGTCCTACTTAGCTTTTAACCATATAATCTTATTTTCCGTGGAAAATATGACAGAAATAGCTTGGATTTCCAATTTACCTGTGATGGTAAAAAAATCCAAACAACAAAAAGCCCAACAAACAACCCAAACAACAAAAACACAACAGCAGCATCACCAAAGTCTTCAAATAAGACATTTGGGAGATGCATGAAAAGCAGCTCAGAAATTCATCCTCTGAGAGGCCGAGAGTCTCAAGAGCGCATGAGTATAGCTTCCTAGGCGGCCAACAACACACAATGCTGTTTTCCAAGGCAGGAACCTCAGCAAGGGCAATCTGCAGGTTATGGACTGACCTCTGGAGCTCCATCACCTCAGGAGAGGCCTGCCTACACCCCCGGGAACCAGCCAATGCCTTTATTTTGAGAAAAAACCCGATAATGTTAAGAATATCATTCCTACATCTAAGGGGACATCTCCAGAATATCTTTTCTGTGTCCCAGAAGGAGTGGCTGGCGCCTGCTCGGGCAGAAGTCCCCATGCCCAGCTCTGCAAATTCATCAGGAGCACTGTGATAGCCTGGGAGTCACGTTTGCCTCACAGCTTTTTCTTTTTTTTTAGGGGGGGGAAGGGGGGAGGGGGGCAGTGCTGGCAAGCAGAGACCTGTAGCTGTGTCTGAAGTTTCTGTTTCTAATAAATTCAACAAATGGTTCCCGTCTGTGCGTCTGTCTCTCTGACATATTTAAATATTTATGTCAACGTATCTATGGTGATGGTCAGGTTATATAAAGGAGAGGGAGGAGGAAGAGGAAGAAGGAGGGGTGGTGGGGCAGGAGAGCATCAGCAAACCTGAGCGGGTTTCCCCCTCCCACACAGTGTCTCTCTCGTCTCAGCTCAGGCTCTGCTGCTCCCAAGCCCAGAAAGTGAACGCTCTTTTTTCTCAGGGCATTGGAGAGGGCCAAGCTGCAGCTGGGCTTAGCTGTGCTTTGCAGGATGCCACGGGGCAGAGTGAGAGCCCAGCCCATCAACGTGGAGAGCTTCTATTGTATAATCAATGTATAATTCATTAGTAGGTGAATAAAGACTGGAATAGCTTATGGCTGATGTAACTGGGCTAAAAAGAAAGCTAGCACATCCGTGAGCAAGCTGGTGCACACGGGGGTNNNNGGGTGTGGGGGGTGTGGGGGGTGTTGCCTTGGGATAACACAAACAACTCAGTTAGCCGGCTGCCACTGACTCCAGGGAGAGCAACGTGGGGATACACATCTTCCTGGCCAAACTGCTGGGAAAGGCTTTTCCTTCTCCCTTGCTGGAGTCTCAGGGAATAGCATCTGGTGGACAGGAGGGGTTTAGGTGTGGGTGGGCATCTCTGGGCTCAGCTGAAAGTATTTCTTCCAAGATGTGCAGACTCCTCACAAGATGAGCCACTGCCCTGTAGCCCGTCAGATAACGAGATGGGTTTTGCTTTTCCTCACCGCTCTTCTGGCAGAGGTAGATACACACATTGCCTCCAGGCACTAATTTGTTTGATGGACACCCCCAAAATGCTGGGTGACTAAAGATAGCCCTAGATTTGTGCTGGGGGTGAAGGGCACATCGCAGCAGACAGTGGAGACAGCCTCCCCAGCACGCCTGCAACTGGTCATGGGTTTGGCAGCTGCTGCCGAAAGCGTCAAAACATGCCTGTGTTCTTCCAAAACAGCCTCCGATAGTGCTCTGGCGCTCCCCCTCCTTGTCCCCATGGTCTCCCCCACCATCCCACCTGATGCTACATCTCCCACTCACTGGACAGGGTTTACTGCTGGTTGCTCAGCCTCCCAGAAGAGAAGCTATGCATTTAAAAGAAAAAAAAAAAATCCCTTTTCACCCCAATATAGCATTTTAGTAAAAGAAAGAACTGCAACAACACTTCATGTGAAAGTTGCAGGGTGTGTGTGATCTGACCACATACTCAGAGCAACTTCTGACCATACCTGCCTTCAGCTGCACTGGTGGAAATCTCTGGGGTAGACCATCTACTACCTCTGGCTGCATTTCTAGAGGAGAACTGTAGCCAGATGCTTTTGCAAACACATTGCTTCTGCACCTCGAGTTAAGAAAAAAAATTTTTTAAAATCTATCAACTATTTATTCAAAAAATATTTCCTATGTCTCCAGCTCAGAAACACAGCTCTACCTCGGCAGGCGATGGCTTCCTTACCACCCCAGCACTGCGAAAGTCCCCTCAAACTTGCCAACTTCTAAGGGAGTTCAGAGGAACTTGCTCAACAGTATCTCTTTTAGGAGCGTGAATCAGTGGAACAGCAAAGGGGTTGTTGCCGGAGGAAGTTACACTGCAGTGGCAGACACACAGTCACTACGGCAGGAAATAGCAAAACATTTTGGAGCCAAGCCAAGACACCAGGAGGCTGAAAGTTTCCCATTCTCACCACCAAATCCCTCTAGAGAGTTGGTGAATTACTTGACCTGTGCTTTTTACAAGTGCTCTGAGCTCCTCAGGTTTGTTTGGTTGTTTTTTTCCCAGGTACTGAAAAACCCAATTTGCAGAAGCCCTGAGCATCCTCAGCTGCACCCTGCTCACCTACAGTTCTGCACAAGGAGGACATTGAGAAACTAGCATCTACCACCCTCACAGCGGGCCCTGGGAAAATTCTCTTGGCTGGTACTGGTCAGGCCACTCACAGGCACACAGAGAACCCCCGGTGAAGCCTCGGGGTAAAAGAGCACTCACACTGGCAGAGCAGGACCTGAGCAGCGCATGGGCAGTGAAGGACAGAGAGGAGCACAAAAGGTTTCTGGGTGACATTCCCTGACCCCTTAGGTGATCACCTGGTCTTAGGTTACTCCCTCTTCCAATGTCCTCAGATAGACCTGTGGGGTTTTTTTCCAGAATAAAAAGGGTAATGCTAATTAGCACAAGTTAATGCATGCCCACAGAGAGGCCAAATTGTGACTGCCAAACATCTGATCTTCACAGAGCTAATTGATAATTGCTGGAGCTTAATTGACAATTAATTGGAGCCAATTCACAGTTAAATATCTAACTTTACACCTTTCTTATCTTTTTTTTTTCTTTTTCTTTCTCCTCTTCCCTTTGCCTACATAAACATGGTTTCTCTCCTACCACGGTTTGGGTGTTGATGTGCTACTTGTGCAAGCCCGAGAAGGCTCGGTGGGTCTGGAGGTGTTTCTTAGCCTGGCTGCTGGCTTTGTATCCCCACTGCTCAGCTCCGTGCTCTTATCCCAACAAAGTTTCTCTCTTGCTCTTCCCAACACCAGGCACAGAGACAGACTGGTGCAAGTCATGTTCCCATCCCTGCCACCAGCATCAGAAATCATTACAGAGGTGTGAAGCAGCAGCTGCGCACACCCCTCACATGGCAAGTGCTGGAAAGGTGCCTGAAGAAGTTTCAGTGATCACAAGCGATTCAAGGGAAACAAGAGATAGCAGAAGGGTATATGATAGACTTTCAGGCTTGTTTATCATATATATGCTACTCCTGTCCATAATCTTCCCTTTAGCTTAAAAATTGAAGGAGGGACACCTAAAGTTTTAGCAGTCCTGGTGGTGAAGGCTTAAGAGAGATCTCTACTCCTAGATGAAGCTGGAAGCAGGTAACCCACACCAGCAACAGGCTCCGCTGCTTTGCTCAGTCTCCAATGTTTTTTTGGAAAGGCAGAACCTCATCAGCTGTCCAGCCAGCACAGCACAGTGGGCAAGACTTGACTATGTAGTGTTTGAAAAAGTGAAAGTGGAGAGATTTATTTCATTAGAAATACTCATCTTTATTGCTCTAAACTAGTCTTTAAAGCTTCTTTTTCCTGCCCCTGCTTGCATTACTCCTTATGAGGTTACTGCCTGCTGCCCCAGCAGCTGGCTGAGGGTAGGATGAGGCTCCTTTCCCTTCAAAGAACCAACTCCATTCTCTCCCTCATGGGTGCTAAGGCACTTTGCTGGAACAGGCAAGTGCCAGATGCCCAGGGAATATCTCCTCCCAGCACGGAAAGACTTACTGAGGGCGCTCGATGACGCAACCCCCTGAGCGATGCAGGCAGGCTCATGCACAGCAGAAAAAGAAAAGGAATTACGGCCTTCTGCAAGAAATTCATCTTTATTGAAGCAACCATGAGTCACAGGAGCTGCCAGCTGGCCTGAGGAATAACAATAGCAGTGGCATGGACAATAGCAGCTGGAGCTCACAAGGGAGAGTGTCTCTCTCTAGAGAGCAATATACTTAACAGTATGTACATGCACACACACATGTAAGTGACTCTTATCCCACTGCTAAAAGTGCGTATGCTGGCAAATATGTATCACCACTAAATCCCTGCTAGAACGAGGCATGTTGGTGACTGCCATAAGGCAGCTTGAGTAATACTCTGGAACAGTTGGAACTTGATACTGCTTCCAGTGAAGTCCATGGTGAAGCTTCACTGGTTCCAAGGAAGCGGGATGAGAAGCGTTAGCCCTTCACCTCCCCAACACAATTCTTTCCAATGCAAGATATTTGCAGCCATGTCACGATGCGAAGCAGGTGATGTAGTCTATACTGCTGTTTTTGTATGTGTAGCAACCCCTACATAAGGGCCAGGACCTGTCTGGGACATCAGTATGGGGGTTTCCACATTTAATCTCAGCAAACAATTGCTACTTACTGTTTTCGATGGCTAAAAGCCACAACGAAGGTTTGACAGGCATTTCATACAGCCATATAGCTTACAGCAGGTTTTCCAGCAGCTGCTAAATCTATTGCAATGATGGGTTTCAGATCTGGAGCGACTCTGCCTCCTTGCAATAAGGGCAAAGCACAACAGGGAGCTGTCTGAGCACCGATTGATTGAGGCTTTTTAGATTTCTGTTTATTATTGATAAGGTGATGCAAAGAGGACATGGTGTTGGACATTGTATTGTTTGACTTGGCCAGAGATCAGTCCTGTTCTCTTTTAGACGTTGGCCCTATGTATATCTGTAATATCAAAGGCCGTTTGTATTGCATAGCAGCCTGGTGGAGTCACAGAGCTAGATAAACACGTGGATAAGGCTGGAAGTTGAACAAGCCCCTGTGAAATCAGTGTGGCATCAAACTCTAGGAGGTTGACTAAATCCCAGTAATTAATAATGTGTATTGCATTAGCAAGGAGGGATGTGTACTTACGCTGGTCATTAGTTTCAAAGCTCATGAACTGCTTTCTGATTTTGATCCTGATCTCTACCATGAGCTCTGTGAATCTGGCAATATTTGAAAACAGGGGAAAAAACCCACCAGTGAGTGGTTGTTGGGTGCCTACATACTTGAGCATGATCAGAAATGTGCCCAAAGTCAGTCATTATGAATGCCCAGGCTTGGAGAACACATTTCCCATTAGCAATAACACACTTTGTGTCCATGCACTTGCTGACAGCACAAGATTGGTCCTGGGCTGTGATCCAAAGCCATCTTCCTAGACACACTGCATCCTTGGGAGTCACAGGGAACTGCTCAGATGACAGTGCAAGAGAATTCATGTTTAATGCGGTGGTTCTTCCTGAGCTTTTCTCTCTATTTTTGTCGGGGCATGTCCATCATACTGGTGGAGCTACAGCCCATAGGTCCCCCAGTGAGGTGATCAGCATCTCTGACCCCAGGTACACGTCTCAGTCCTCACCATTTTTGGCAAAGGTGCAGAAATGCTCTTCTGAAGAGCATCTTCTACTCTGACCAGCATTGGAGATACACAACAGCTAGTAGTGCAGGAAGGGGAAACGTGGGCCACAAGTCCCACTGCCTGACTCCACACAATGCCTTCCCAGGGGGTTCGTTGGGTGACTTCAAACATCTTCCTGCGCCAAGAGCTGGCTCTGCCTGGAGGGATGCCTGGGCAGTGGGTTTCTACCTCTCTCGCAGGATGTATTTGCCTTTCCGGTCCAGGTTGCTGCTGAAGTGGATGGAGAACCAGAGGAACAAAGTCAGGATCATCCCATAAACCTAGAAGGAAATAAAGGACAGGCACGCAGTTAAATGCTGAACTGGTTATGATGCTCCATCTGTGCAAACAAGTGATCATAAATGTTGCCTGTTAGCCCACTTGGCACTTCTGAATTTATGTGTTGAGATGTCGTGTTCTTCTTGAGAGTTGTTTTCCAGTAAAACTCCAACATAGGAGGAAAAAAAATACTGAACACGCACTTAAAGCATCTGATCGGAATTAGCACAGTATGGCTCAAACCCTGTCCTAAAAATACCAAGGAATGGGATGAAACTAGGAAATTCAGATTTCAAATTCCTGCCACAAAACATTCCTCAATGCAAACAAACATATCCCCCACATAATAATAGCCTTTTGTAAAGACAGTAGAAGGAGAAGGAAAAAAACCCCAAAACAAAACCAAACCTCATGTATTGTTTGGAGCAAAAACCCCAAGAACGCAAAAAACCCTAACAAAACCCAACCCCCCACCCCATGCACGTGCAGGGCTGGGAATACAGAGGATGGTATACTTCTGCTGTATTGTGGTATATCACACATCAGGATTTACACAGGCGCCGTATCAAAGGTAAGGCTGCTGCTGTAGGAAGGATAGCAAGGGCTGTAACAACTCGCCCTTTCCTAAACGCCTGCCTTAACACGCAAGCGCCTTCGCTTGCAGCTTGATCTGGGGACACGTGTGCATTGTTGGCCGAGGGATGGTGAGATCAGAGCAGCTATAGCCCTCATCGCACGCTTCCTTCGCATCCTGCCGGCACAATAGGAAACCGTGCAGCGAGATTTCCTCTAGCACGTGCTTCAAAGACAGCTGCCTTATCTGGCTATAGCATCAAGCTGTGAAATAGATATATATATAAAATAAAAACATTCCCCCTCCTGTCTATATATAGCTACAGAAAAATTCCTCCTATACTTAAGAAAAATGAGAAAGCGACACCAAATATTCACGTGAGTTCAGCTCTCCAGCTCCATAGGAACGCCTGATCATTTGCCTAGTTTACTACTAAGCAGTATAAAATGCAAAAGTGTTTATTCTTCTGGGCTTTATTTAGATAGAGAAGAGCCTTCTAACCGTTAATTGTACCAAGGCAGACAGAAGTAGTTAAACAATCTCCAAACACACATTCAGCCAGGAAAGGTCGCCCCAGCTTGGAAGCAGCATGGAGATATCACAGCAGACCAAAACTCCCTTCATGGTGAAGAAAGTAGTCTCCTGGCGCGTACTCCTTTCTAGTGTGCTTCACCACACATTCAGAGCCCTTGTGTAGAGGTAATTATGGTGATACACCTTTGCCAAGCAGTGGGTGGGCATATAAGCAGGCTTGTTTTAATTAGTGATGCTCTCGAGCTCTGAAGGGACTGTTCCCATGCAGCCACTGAGACACCCCTCACTGCTGAAGGACACACTGCGCTTGTAGCATTTAACTTTTTTTATTTTGTCCTCCCCCAAATAAGACTCTCAAATTCAGAACAGAGCCCTTCTAGCCAAGCCATTCTCCAAAGATGATCCTACCTCTCCTCTGCAAGATCCTCCTTCAGGGATGGTGCCTGGGAGCCCGAGCAACAGGCCCTGCTCCTCTCCTTACCAGCCCGTGCTTCACCCACCCACTGCCTGAGATTCACCTTACCAGGTTCTTTAGTGGTCATTAATTGGATGAGGTGTTCCCTTTCTGCACGGCTCTCCAGCTCCATGGCTGGTGCTCAGCAGCTTTCAAGTCCTACCAGCTCCAGCTGCATGAAGTGAGTTCCCAGGCAGAGCTGGGAGGCAGCCAGCAAGCAGTAGGCAAGGAGAAGCAGTAAGTTTCCTAAAATTTTAAGCTTTTACTGCATCTCCTTTTCCACAATTACTACTAGCTTCCCACCTGATCCACATCCAGGTGACACGGCCTCTTGCTTGCAGGAGAAGACGTGCAGGCAAGTCTGGGCAGATGAAATGCAAATGCTGCTGCAGCCTGCTCCCCACTCCGAGCTGCTGTGCCTAGTTTGGGCAGCAAACCCATGCAGCGAGCCTGTTGCTGCGGGGAAACCCCTCCCATCCATCAGCTTAGCCAAGACAGGTCCTGGCCCTTTCCTCATTTCCATGGTGAAGTCCACCACCACTTCTTTCTCTGCTGCCTGTCTCAAAAAATCACACAAATCTTCACTTCTGCAGGCTACTTTAGGATACACTTTCCCTGATGCAGCCTGCCTCTTAGGACCAAAATGCGAAGGAACAGACATAGCTACCGTGAAGCCGATGGTGATGCCCAGGAGCGTGGAGACAAAGTCCATGTGCTTCTTCAGGAAGTCCTGGATCTGTTGCAGGCAGTCCTGGGAGGAGAAAGACACCCTTTGCAACACAGCATCAGTTCACTGGGCAGCTTCATCCCCCTCAATAGCACTTGCCACAACCCCAACAGAAAGGGAAGCAAGAGGGGGATGCAGCTCTCCTCTTTTTCTCTCTTCCTGAGTGGCAGAAAACAGCTGCGGTATATTTTCTTTTGCTACAATACACCTACAATTTTCTAGGTATGATGCATTTTGGACTGAGGGGGATGCATACATGCACAGGTGAGGGTGGTCATGCACAAGCTTTTTTTCTTTCTACCCGCTGGAAAATGGAAACAGGGAAGTGAAAAGGTGGAAAAGCAGAGCACACCTTAATGCTAAATACGCTCCCCAAAGATACTGATGAACAGCTCGATTTTGCAAGGTGTGACAAGCGTTAATATACCTCTGCCTTAAGCATGCCAGCAACCCCATGGGTATTCAGGAGGTGTTGGCCAAGAGAGCCCTTTCACAAACAGAAGAGCATGCCCTTGGCGAAGTGATTTGCAGAGTGAGGTAAGAGCGCTCAAAGCCAGGAGTGAAAGTCCTGCAGCAACCAAACTCTGCAAAAGGCAACCAGGGGAAATGGAAACCATTAGCCATGGGGAAAGAGTGGGACATACAGAGTCATGCATACAGTGCCCGGTTTTGCTCTGCTCTCCAATCCTGCTCTTTGAGCACAGTTCAACCCTGATTCAAGATGTGATGTCCTGGGAGGCAGTGCCTTGAAACACTGCCCCATTGGCTGACGTGTGCCTGCACACCAGCAGCCTGTTAGCACTTGACATCTATGCCTAACAATGTTTTTGTAAAGCTTTAGCAACATGGTTTTGTTTTTCCTAGGCAAAACAGACATATTGCTGCTGGCAACTTTAGCTACCTCAGCTGATTTGGCTACTCCAGTGAAAGAAAAATAATCATACAGTGTACGATGTCTATGTTGTGGCTTTGGGACAAAGGCATTCTGATCTTGGTGGCTTCTCTGTCAACCTCACTGAGATGCTACAAAGACAAGGAATGAAGTGTACTTGATGAAGCTACTGCTGGGCATCACCTCCTGCTTCATGAGATTCTCGTTTTAATACTTGTTTAATGCTCCTGGGGAAAAGGAGTTACAGCAAATCCCAGATACGCTGTTAGTGGGGCATTTTTTAAGCCTCAGAAACTAGCATCTCTGGGAAAAGGCCAACAGATTTTTTTTTGAGCTCAGATACAAGCTCATGATGTCTCACACTCTCCACATGCACAGGAGATAAGGAGGAAGCTAGAGGGAAGTGACAGGCTCCAAACACAAGAATTTTGAAAACTTTTTAAAGCTGCAAAGGAAACCACATCTATAGGTCTGAGACTTGCTGATCCACTGGGGCTCCTCCATCAGGTGAGAAGCCTCCTCACTGAAACAAAACCCCAACAAAATGAACCCAAAGCCACAATTCTCATTAACAAACACCAGTGAGGTTTTAACAGCTAGCAAGTAGTGGCACAACCCCTCATAGGGTGGAAAAAACCTTTCCCTTACCTGTGCTGGATCATGCACCTGGCCAGGTGGGCACATCTTGTGCTCAACATTCGTCATGTCCCCAAAGGGAGAATGCTTCCCACAGCACAGGAACTGCAAGAGAGGAAGAGGTCTGCCAGCCGCCCACTGGGACGCTCCCCTCACCACCAGCTGCTGAGGAAGGAGGTGCCCCACAGCAACAGACCACGCTTCCTCCCTGCTGCCCCAAGTAGGGCTACACAACCAGGGCTGCAAGGACCAAAGCACCTTGGTTTGCAACCAACAGCTGCATCAGTGGAGGTTCAATTCAGAGGAGGTGGATGGATGTGGCCCCAGACTTGCTCATGCTCATCTAGGACTGCTACATGGTGTTGGGACCAAGCCCTACATCCATGGTGACTCCAGCTCTCACAGTGGCTGCTCTGGAAAACCCAGGGATGCAGACACTCAGGTTTCCAGCATTTGTTACAGGCTAGGGGGGTCCCCAGCGACACCCACTGTGGAGCTAGTTAATTACCGCTGGAGTTAACCAACCAGTTTGGAGCTCTAGCAGAAAGAAAGAAAAAGGAAAAAGAAAAAAAGAGTAGAAGGACTGTTTCTCCATCAATTAAAGAGGCTAAAATAAGCAACTGATGAAGATGGGTATTGTGCCTGGCTCTTATTGCTGAGGGAGACTCTGGGTGTGCTGTTCCACATCACCCACAGAGCAAACACCATTGAACCTGGTCATGGCTCCTAGGGCCACCTCCACAGTTGCAATGAGAAACATTTGCTCTTTTCTGTGTTTTGAGAAGCATGGATGAAAGCAGTTCTGGAAAGTACTTGTTATGATGACTTAAGAAAACAGGGAAGGATAAAGGGAGTTGTGTGGGAGGTGTCTGAAAACAGGCAAGTGGAGCTGACCTTCCTATCCAGCCCTGCTGCATAGCACAAACTCACTACCCAAACAGGCCCTGCTGAGTGAGGAGACAACATGTCCTTTACTCAGCAGGGAACTCAGGGGTTTCTCACTATGGGGGGACATCCTCACCCATTTCCTGTGACTTCGAGGGCAAATATTTTCCATGTGGTATAAACAACCACCCTCACCTAAGTACTGCACTATGGGTTTTGGGAACTTACTAGAAGCCACTAGCTTTGCAAGAAGCCATGTAGTCTCCAGTCCTCATAACCCATAGGCTTAAAGGTAGACAGAAATAGATTCATTTAGGTTAGAAATGACTCTTAAGATCAAATCCAACTGTTAACCTAGCACTGCCAAGTTCACCACTAAACCCTGTCCCTAAGCACCGCAACTACATGGCTTTTAAATACCTCCAGGGTATTTAAATCACCTCCAGGGATGGTGACTGAACAACTCCCTTCAGCCTCCTTTTCTCCAGGCTCAACAACCCCAGTTTCCTCAGCCATGCCTCATAAGACTTGTGCTGTAGACCCTTCTCTGGACATGATCCAGCACCCCAATGATCTTCTTGTAGTGAGTGGCCCAAAACTGAACACAGTACTTCAAGTGCAACCTCACCAGTGCCAAGAACAGGGGAACAATCCCTTCCCTAGTCCTGGGCCACACTATTCCTGATACAAGCCAGGATGCTGTTGGCCTTGGCTACCTGGGCACACTGGTGGCTCATATATCAGCTGGCTGTTGACCAACACCCCCAGGTCTTTTCCACCTGGCAGCTTTCCAGCCACTCTTACCCAAGCCAGTAGAGTTGCCAGGGTTATTGTGACCCAAGTGCAGGACCCAACACTGAGCCTTGTTGCACCTCATACAGTTGGCCTCAGCACATTGCTCCAGCCTGCCCAGAACCCTCTGTAGAGCCTGCCTACTCTCAAGCAGATCAACACTCCCACCAAAGTCAAAATACCTCTGCTGCACAGTATGGAATTTCACCCCTTCTCTCTGACTGGGGACACTAGAGACATGTGTATCTACTTTCTCATATCATGGATAGGGAGTATGGCCAAGGGCCTTACTGAGACAGACAATATATATATATCAACTGTAGTGTGGAAGCTCTGAAGATGGCCCTTTCTTCCTGTTGACCATACGGTTGGTCAAACCTGGGAAAGGAAGGGAAGAGAAAATTTTGCAGCTGGCTGGAGGACCCAGGGAAAATGTCATGGCAACATCCTTGAGGCAGAGCACAGGCATCAGACCCAGCTTGCTGAAAACATAAGGAAAATATCTTAGAGCAAGGTTTTCTGCAAAGGCTGAAAGACAACTTACTGCTTCATGGATGGCAGTCAGCTCATGCCTCCTGAAGTTGGAGATGTTCCTTCTCACCTCCTCGTACACAAAATCGTACACATCCATCATGCTGTCTTCCACCTGCAATGAAAGCAAAGATCTGTATATGCAAACCACTGACCATAGTCATCTCTGGAGGGAAACACACTCCTCTCGCATTCCCCTAGAAGTTATCCCATGTATAGCAAGACAAGCAGTGCAGCTATTAAGTGACCAGCACACAGCAGCAGGGGCTGGTGTACAACCCACCACGTGCCAAGGGGCATCTACAACACAGTGAGTCCCATGAGAGAGGCTGCAATGCTGCATGGGTTCCGCCTCCTGCTCTGAGTAGACACATCAACATCACCAGCTGACATCTGGAGCTTTTGGCCAGGTTTTTATTTAGCGTCAGAGAACTTGGGTGCCTGTGGCCAGCATACCCCCAAATTCCTCTGCTCAGCAGGGATGACACCATCTCCCCATGCTGATGGGGTCTGAAAGGACAGGTACACCTGACCATGAGGTGCTGAAATACAAAGTTCAGAGGACCTCAGATAGCTGAGGTGTCATCCCAGTGACAGAGCGGTTCCTTTTAATAGAGCAAAAAAAAATTCAGTAGTGAATCAAACCCTAAATATTTACCAAGCGTGTGAGAACTCGCAGCTTGACAGGTCCCAGCCAACTCCCACTTGGGTTTCAAAGGAAAATATGACAATTGCCTTCAGTGCAAAACTGGAGTCAGAACTTTATTCCTGCCTTTTGTCTCCCCTCTTTTCCTCACCAGCATCAATCTGAACAGGTCTGTAGGCAGCACTTAGCTTTCAGAAGGGGAAAAAAAAAAAATCAGTTGGTGAGACAGATGGAGCGGGTGGCCCCTCAGGAAGGGATGAGCACTCCTGGAATGGAGCTGTTTCTCAGTGAGGCTTTTCAGCTCAGTCTTAAGGGCCTGCACTTGGAAATCAGGAGGAAGAAACCCAAAGCTGTGTGATTCATGGCAAAGCAAGATGATTACAGCCATTGCTGCAATATTGCTCTACCCTGCCTGGCTGTCCGAAACAGAAACAACCAGTGGAGGTTGATAGCCAGCGAGGCAGAGAGGGAGGCTGAGAGGATCACTTGTATCTGACTCAGCTCCATGTCACCAGGAAAAGAGTTGAAAGGCTCACACTGGATGATTTTCCACGGTCAGCATGGCACAGAAGTGGAGGGGCTTGGGGGTTTCTCAGTGTTTATCCACAGCAAAGCTGCCATATCCCAGGACACTCCATCACCTGTCATGGAGAAACTAGTAGGTGAGGCCAGAGCAATCCAGCTTTAATGAGAGAGGTTTGAGGATGGATAGGGTACAGCTATTCCAAGCCAAGGAAAAAGTCCTCAGTAGCAAAGTCTGCGGTGTTGAGGTGTCCTGCACGGCTGAGGAGAGAGGATGTGCATTTTGTCACCCCCCCTCTATCAGGGCGCGTTGTGTGGCTTGGGCACAGTGGCAGGACAAAATCTCAAGCAGGCTTGTGCACTGTCCTTTCTCTGAGCAGACTTTAAAACCCAATAAAAAACATTCAAGCTTTTCTAAGTTCTTGTGTTCCATGAAGTAGCTTTCCAGCAGCAGCAATTAAATAAATGGATTCAATAAAACCGGTGTCTATTTCCACTGAAGAATTGGATTAAGAATAGTGAAAAAGAATAATCTTTTGACCTCCTCTTCTTCCTTCCTCAGCAACATGAGGCCAGAACAGAGCAGCTGCCACTGTAATACAAGAGATTACTACCTTTTGAGTATCCCAACTCCCATATAAGATGTGGGAATAAAAACTATTTTGTGTTGTGACAACATGCCTATGTATCTCAGTAAGATGATGGTGATGCACATGTAATTTTTGCCTCTTCAGGATGCTGAGCTTCTCTCCAAAAGGCCCAAATTTGGATGACTTAAATTTTAAAAAGTGCTCAAAAGCAAGTTGCTAGGTTCAGGCATGAGTTTAAGGGTTGAAAACAATCCAGAAGTTTAACTATTTCTACTGAACATGGAGCCAGGAAATGCTGGGATAGGCAGTTTTAAGCCCTCTGCCTTGCCCAGGCACATTCCCCAAAACCTCATGAAAACTGGCAAAAATGCCCTTTGACTGCAGCAGGTTTTGGGCCAGATTTGCTGTTTGCTTTACAACTGCATTTGATTAAACCAAGGTAAGATGAGACTTTGTCCAGTGATGTTTCATGTTCAAAGACCACCAGAGTCTCCCCAGCAGCAGAGCAGGCTCCGACCATGCCGCAAAACCCCCATTCACTATGCAGGAAAGTCAATGCTCATTAGTGTTTTGTCCTGATAATAAACTTTGGGGCCTAACTGAGGCTGATGTCCTCCTCAACAGCTTCTCAGGTGATCCTTCTACACTGAGCAACCTGGGTGGAGGGCAGCTGAGCTGCCCAGATGTGGGCAGCTGCCACACTGGTGAGCTCCTGCCAGCCTCCTAAGCCATGAGATGATGAATTTGATCAGTAGAGGTCCTGCCTGATGCTGTGGGGCACATTTACACTTTCCTCATTATTTTAGGTACCATGCAATGACATTAAACATTGGGACAAAGGCTGTTTGAAGGATAAGAGTGGAGAGGAAAGAACTGAAGGAACAAGATACCTATAACAAAACCATGGGAGAACATGATTCCAACTGTTAGAAAAAATATGGGAAGAAACCATGAATCACTGTTTGACAGCCAGCTCAACTACAGTGATGGCAATGATGATGAAGGTACTCTCCAGCAACATAGTGCCTCCCTGTTTCTGTGCTTGCCTGTCAGCTGACTTCTCAGTTATTTACTGATTTATTTTTTTTTTTTTCATTTTGTCATCCAGTCTCCAAGACCAGAAAGCACCAGGGATTAAGTGAAAAATGTTTTATAGCAATGATTTCCTTTTAGAATGTGTGTCTGGACGAGCCTAAGAATACAATTTGCTCATTAGTCACACTCAGCATTTCTATCTAGCATTTATATCCAGCTATTATCTGAATACACTATGCAGATCCTTGTAAGGGAATATGAAACTACAAAAACATTTTTTAAAGGGTGAATTGACTGTAGTTCCTCCACATCCTCTTTCTGATTTTAGCTAGGATCATTTGATTTTTAAGGGGGAAATTGCTGTCTTCACACAATGCAGAGGTCAGTTTTCAAAGATTACTGCAGAGAGCTCTCATTTAAATATTTCAGAGGTAGGTATAAAGTACTAAATCTCAGTATTTATCACTGGCTGTTTCCTTTTTGCAGGAGACCATGCCACAGACCATATCAGAGGTCAGATTTAATAAGAGGAGACATAAAATTAAGCAAGAGAGTGTACTAATGAACCATCATCTTTGCAACTTTTCTGCCTGGGATGGGGTTATGTGTATAGTTGGAGCTGCAGCCGAGCTCTGAAGCACCAGTCACGCATGGCAGCATCTATCCAGCCCAAAATGGCCTGCTAACTCTTGCATATCTAACAATGTAAAAAATAAAACCTGAAAGCATGCCACAAAGTCACCAGGTGGTTTCATGACCTATTTATATTTGTAACATTATCTTATCCAGCAGATGCAAGTTCTTGCCTATATTTTCCTTTGATCTGGGACGTAGAAGTGAAGAGCCAGACTGCAGCACTGCTTTGTTCTCAACTGCCAACCTCAAGAGATTCCCATTGCACATTCCACAGACTGGCAACTCTCAGTCCATTGCCTCAAAATAGTTAATTTTTTTCCTCTTTCTCACACCAGGTGTTGGAGAGAAAAAAATAATAATTAGAGTGCTTTCTCTCACGGTTTAAGCAACAGGATGCTGCTTGAGTGGTTATGCTGAGAGGGTTAATAACATGCTTTAAGAAAGCTACAGCTGTGCCCCAAGCCTTAACCCAGACAGCAGTCCATGCATAATGGACCGGTACAGCTGGAGAAGAGAAAGTCTGTCTGGGCTTATTTTCGAAAGGTCTTAGTCTCACCCCACACATAAGCATCGTTCTGGTCAAGTGGATTTTCCTTTTTCCAGTGATGTGTTGTGACCCACTGCGGGAGGAGCATTTCTGGACTAAGCTCTCCCTTGGAAGGAGACAGTCACTGCTCATCAGTGCAAAAATCACTGAAAGCTGAAGATGAAGCAGCAGCTGGGCTTTGGCTTAAGAAAAATCCCCAGGTATAAGTGATATGGAGGTTACACCTTACAGTCATTCTTTTCCTGGAAGATGCTGGGTGAAATGTTCCAGCTCTGGATTAGTCAAATAATTGCTGCCTCCAATTTCTGTCTGCATGCCTTAATGAAACATTCATTTAGGGATGTTATTGATGGGTTGTTGGATACAACAAATGGAAAATCACCAATGAGATTGATGCGACTGATTCAATAGAGTAGCGTTTTCACTTAAAGTAAAAGAAAGAAGGAATTTTTCTATTGTTTATCATCCTCTAAATCCTTTATGCCCCCAAGAAGCAGAATTTATTACTGTGGGGAGGCATTTATGCCCAGCCATTAGTGTTCTTGCCCCTGGATATTAGGAACTAAAGTAAATTTCAGTCTTGCCTCCTTCAAGAGGAAAATTGACATTTTTGACTTGGGTTATTTATCAAGGATAATTTTTACCTGTAACTGGATTTGAAACAGGAAAAGCAGACAAGGAGGTCAGCCTTCAGTTCCTGAACCCTTTGCAAGCCAGAGGTGTCAATGAGTTCCCCCTCCCACTGCCATCAAATAGATGTGCATCAGCAACCTGAGCTAGCTGCTTTGATGTATGTTGGAAAACTAATGTCGTCATGTATGAAGAACAGTCTGAGACCTACTCAGCAAGCCACCTCTGCAGCACTCTTTTGCCAAAAATCTCATGAAAGAGCTGGAGCTCAAGGAGAACATAGTAAAAGTAGGTGACAAGAGGTTTGCAAAGACAATCTGATTCCTTTCTGATTAACAGGAACACTCTTGACGCACAGAAGAGGAAGGCAAGCACAGCAAGCAGAAAGAAGGTCCTCCTCTCCTGTAGGTCGCTGTGCCTTTGAAACTGAGCACACATGCCACAGCCTCAGAAAAAACTGCAACCTCAGCACTTTGCCTTCTTTCAGTATGGCCAAGAGGGATGTACTCTCATGTGCAGGAATGCACATGTTCACAGCATGTCAGGGAGGTGGCCTGGGCCTCCTTGCATTTGGGTAAAGCAATGATGCAATAGCGATGGAACAGAGGAGGAAGAACTGCTCTGCGTGCCTTAGCTGGGTTGCAGAGCAACTCCCACCCTGTGGATTGAGCACATGGCAAGATGGGCTTGACCACGTCTTCACTGCCATATCCAACACTGCCATTACAAGTTGCTGCAGCTTTATGTTTCCTGAGAATATGTCAGCTCCCATCCTCTCTGGCCCTCCTCAATCTACCCCAGCTGCAGAAATCCATCCCGTGCAGCAACTCAGAGCAGCCTTTGAGGCCCCCTGCATAAGGTGCAGTTAAAATAAGAGTGTGCTGATGCCCCTCTAACTGCTAGTGGTCACTGGAGACCGCAGATGTGAGAGGACCCAGATGAGGCTTTCAGCCAAGTGTTTTTCACCTTTCCAATAGCTATCTATAGAAATATATTTTATATGTATTTAATAAAAATAATATGCACTTCCCCCCCACTTTCTGGTATTGCAAGAGGACCAGGCAAACTCTGACCATATCTTGGTACATCACTGAGGGAATACACAAGAGGAGAGAAATCCAAAACCATTGTGGAACAAAAAAATCAGGAAAAGTAAAGGCTTACAAAGCTGTTTCTCTCTGATCCCAGCACTTCCATCAGGTCCTTGCACAGAACATATAAATCAGGAGATGGTGCTGAGTACTTTCTGCATATTACACACCTCCTCCCCATTTCCTCTCTCCACACTCCAAAACAGCTGCAAGTCTAGCTGTACGGGACATAGACATGCCACTCAGACAGTGGGCAGGGGCACACTGGAGCCTCATGCTCCACCAACCTCTCAGGCCACTGCTGCCCTACTCGGATGCAGCCAGGAACAGCACTTTGTGACCGTGGCAGAGCACCAAACACTTTATAGGGGAGCACAGAAAACCCTGCAGGCAGGCAGTTAATCATCACCAAGTTTCTCCCTTGAATCTGCAGATCTGGTGCTGTACTCAGTGTAACACCGGCCCCAGTGTATCAACCTCCTCTTGGGTTTTGGGGTTGTTGGGGTTTACTTTTTGTTTGGTGGAATTTGTTTAAACAAACTTCAACTATTTCAGTCCATTATAGCAGAACTACAAAACCAACAGGCTGCCAAGGGTCCCCACCAATCCTCTGTGCTCCCATCATTCAGACACATGGCCCAGTAATTCATGAACCCCCCCCCCGATATCATGGTCAACTTATCTCAGCCATCCCAACTTTCTCACCTGCAGTACTTGAAACCAGTGCCAGGCAAGACTGCTTCCCAACAGAAAATATTGAAAAACACAGTTTTAGCTTAAAAGAAGTTATATCAGCCAACAGAGCTTGTCCTGGGTCAGCACTGCCACCTCTGAGTTGCTGATGGCCACCACACTGCGGTGAGCATCCTACATCCCAGGTGAAGGTTGGCTGCGCCACAGCAATGGTGACCATTCACATGGCCTCAGGTACCACAGCCCAGGCTGCGGAGACGGGAGCTGCAGCTCACGCTCTGCCACAGAAAGCAGCAGAAATGGGGCCGCGCGGGTTCAGCGTCAGGGCAGCGATAAATTATAAAACTCATGAGCGCAAATGCCTGTGTGGCACATCAGACAAAGGACAGCAGAGTCTTGCTGGGGGGAGCAGGCCATTATTGTGTGATGAGAACATAAACACTAGGAAAGAGTCACGATGTTTAAAAGCACTAAGGAAGAGGGAGGGGGTTTCCCCCTTTTTGTTTTTTCCATAGACTTCGGAGACTGGGAAAAGCTTACTTTAAAGTGATTGTGCCTGGCAGAGTAATAGCAAGAGCAAGGGGACATCAGATCGTTCAGTGTGTTGGCAGCCAAATCACTGCTTTTCATAAATGCTCCTGAAAGACCCTCATGAGTGGCTACAATCCTGATCCACTGAGTTAGAAAATTAAAGGAAACTACCTGCATGCTTCAGGTCTGGCTTTAGGAGGCACCTGAACGGGACCTCGTGGGAGTTTGCCTCAGCACATGCCACCCATGGGAACAACTGGAACAAACACGCCCTGGAGAATCCACAGGCTTGGCTTGCCTGGAAGGACCTCTACAATCCCCCTGAAGAAACTACCCAGGAAGTGTGGGGTCACTCCTACACACCCACAAGTCACGCACGTGCAAGTGCTGATTTTGTGCAGGCAAAGCCAGGTTTTTCTCCCAGGACCCCAGCAATGCTGCGCCTGGCTTCGCAGAGGTGCTGCTTAGGAGGAAGAGCGGCGGAAGGCCAGTGCTGACCCCATATGCAGGGAAGGAAGCAGAGAAGCTGCTCTTTTCAAGTACAGGCCCCAGGTGCAGCAATGCTTGTTGTTTACAGCTGCAACTGATAATTCCAGCTCTGCACCCCAAGCCCTGTTAGAAAATCACCACCTCAAAGGATACCACTTTGCTCGCTACCAAAAGCATGACAGACTCTTGCTTCTCCTTTCCAGAGGAAGGAAGAGCAAACAGGCTCCTCCAAAGAAAGTTTTGAGCCGACCGAGACTGCAGGAGAATCAGCGTGTGCATGGGTGATTTGTGTTCCCCATCCCAAAAACCAGCTCAGTCCTTGTGTTGATTCTCTGAGCACACACAGCGCAATGCGAAGAGGCTGATGGCTTTCCATGCATGCACAGTCAAAAGCCACTAATGAAACTTCCTTTTGAAATCACCCAGCAACTTGAGAGACAGTTTGAAAACTCAGGGGTTACGACACCCCTGCAGCCAGTGCAAACCCCAGCAGCCTCCGCATGCACGGGACGTGGGAAACGAGCACAGGCAGCTATTTGCACAAATTGCAAAATCTTCCCTGAGCTGGGAGGTCACAATTTAATCAGTTTTAAGCTAACTTTTGCCTGTGAATGAATCTCTCACTAAGAAGCTTGTTCTGTTGCAAAACCCCTTTGATGCTGCAGTGATTGTGTGAATCCACTGATTCACCCTGCAATCCTGACCAGGGCTGCTGGAAGGATCTCCTGAGCTGCTGTGGAGAAGGGGAACAGCAGAGGACCGTGTGGCACTGGAACTCCTCTGGCCTCTTTCACAGTGGAGCCAAGAATGAAACCCCAGACCTGTTTTTGTGTTGTTTAGCCATGGTATCAACAATCTCTTATATTGCAGCTGCAAGGCGACCCATTCCTCCAGGCTCTGCAGGTAGGTTTTTAAATCAGCTGTACATTGGTGAGGAGAGAAGAAGAGCTGGAGAGGAGGAGGAGGAAGCAGAAACTTTCCCTACCAGCTGTGCACAATGTAGCATAAGTCTCTCATGTCCTTCTCTGCATCCCAGGTCCCAGGTGCGTTGGGCTGCACTGGCAATGACTAAGAGACCTCACCTAAACAGGCAGTGGTTTGTGGTAAAGGAGCCGCCAGAAAAATAACTTTGGAAAACAAGATTCAGCTCTTTGGCTTCAGGAAGCAGGACTTCCTAATGTGGCTGCAAACCAGTTGAAAACCTTGTAATTTCTGTAGTAACCGCAGCTGTTGCATCAGAGGTGCCCCTGTAAAGGTCATCCTCCCTACCCCCTCTTGCACATCATTATCTCATACATTGTGATTGCACCACCCACGTCAATCCTCAAACAGGCTTGTGACACTTTCCTAGGAAGACCACATTTTGGTCAGATGGCCCACAGGGAGGGAAATCAACTGTGCTCCTCACGCTTTTGGAGACCCTAATCTGCACTAAGTTGGATATGGAAAGGGATCAACTCTCTCAAGTGATTCAGGACAGAATCAGAATCAGAAAAGTACAGTAGAGTTTCAGAGGGGCTTAGAGTCTGGGCTAGCATGTTTTTGGTTCGAGAGCATGATGACGCAGAGGTGAAGGAGGAGTGCTGGGTGCAGCAGGTTAGGAGGGGGCTGAGGACCAAGCTGAGATAAAAAAATACCAGAACATGAATGGCTCAGCACTGCTGCTAGCAGGAGAAAAGGTCTTTCAACAATTACAGAATCACAGAATTACAAGGTTGGAGAAGACCTTTAAGACCATCAAGTCCAACGGTTCCCATCATAAGCTAAACCATATCCCTAAGTACCTGATCTATCCTTTTTTAAAGCACATCCAGGGATGGTGACTCAACTACCTCCCTGGGCAGCCTGTTCCAGGCCCCGACAACACTTTCAGTGAAATTTTTTTTACTAACATCTAATCTGAACTTGCCCTGGCACAGTTTTGTGCCATTTCCCCTTGTCCTGTCTCCTGTCACCTGGCTGAAGAGACCATCACCCACCTTCATCTGGCAAGGTGGGTGATGGTCCCTTTAGGAGAATAGATTACTTCTGGATTACAAATATTTTACTTTCAGATTTTCCTCCAAGAAGCTGACCTGCCTACAGAAGTTTTCACACTTCTGCAAATTACATCAGCACCTTTTCTGTTGGTGCTGCTGACTAATAGGCAAAGTGTTTCCTTGTAAACTGAGGGGTGACCCTAACAGAAAGGCTGCCTGATACATGCTGGCAGGAGAAGGAGAGATCTGGGATGTTACCCTGACTTGTTTGTTCTTTCATTGTCTTTTCAGCCCTACCAAGCAAACATACTTTGGGAATGAGTAATGTATCAGTTCCTCATTAAAAGTACTTCAATAGAAAGAGATTAACAGAAAGAGGTTGTTGCAAAGCAGGCTGAGAAGACAGTACAGAGGAGGCCTGGACCTCTCAAAGCCCATTCACTGGTAACATCAATGGGTCGTCAGAGCAGAAATGATTATGATGTTGAACTGAAGGATCAACCTTTATAGGGTAAAGCATGCTAAACCTCAGATTCATGTTTGTACTTGTTGTTTTAAGAGTAAAGACAGGCAACACTATCTGTGATGCAGGTAAACTGAAATTAAAACTCATAGCTTCTGCCTGAAAGAATTTGTTCAGGAGCTAGAGAAGGTCACAAAAGCAGAAATGAATGTGAGATGAGACAGGTCACATTTTGTTTACAGGGCCCATGTCTGAGAATATAAAATATTCACAAATCCCTTTTCTTTTGGTCCTGTCCCCCACAACTTCTCTGTAAGCAGTACTGTAAACACGACTCTAAAAAGAGTCACAAAGGCAGAAAGGGCATCTTGCTTTCATCATGTTCAAAGGACATTTCTCTCTGCTGCCTCTTGAAAATAGCCGTCAAAACAATTTTTCAATTGAAAATTGGGCTTTTCCATATTGGATGATTTTCTCTAAGAAGGGTCTGCTTTATGAAGGGAATTTAGAGGTGGCGGGGGGGTTTGTTTGCTTTTGGGGTTTTTTGATCAAGAGGAGTGAACAACTAAGAGTATCTGCCGTGGTTTGGTGGAGGAGGGATGTCCTGGCTTGCAGAGGGAAGGGGAGGCTCTGCTTTCAGTGCTGCCTGTGCTTGGCACCTTGCCCACGGGGAGGGAGACAGATCTACCAACACCAGCGCCCAGCTGGCATTTCCACATGGAGCAGGCTGACTTTCTGCGTGGCTTTTCACTGGAAAGTTGATGTATTTACCATGGGGAAAATGCAAAGTTTTTGTTTTAGCCATGAACACAAGGGCAGTTAGCCCCCGGGAGCTCGTACAGTCGCTGATTCAGGCACATGTAATGGGCATGTTCATCCATATTCCATTTTACATCCACAAATGCTTTTCCTTTCTTGGTAGCTGCGTACATCCTGTCAATTTGGCTAGGTTTGATTCCCCTCAACCCCCACATTACCACAACTAGCAGTTTCTGACAGCACTGAGAGGCAACTTTGAAAAAGTCAAGACAAACTTATGTCTCTGTAATGAGACTTTGGGAGCATTGCCCCTGCTCCATTTGGTTTTCTGTGCCACTGCACTGCCTGTCTTTCTGTCCCAGAGGGCAGTCACATACTAATTTCTTTCTCACATCTGCATTTTTCCTCACTGGTCAGACAGGTTACTTTTCAAGGGAACTCAAGTTTACATATGTTTTGTAAGTGACCCTCCTAATTAAGTCTTTCCTCATTTATATTCCTTCTTTCTCTTTGCATTTTGGGAAGCAGAGAAACCCAAGATGATCTCTAATGGTATTTTAATTTTTCTGTTGTCAGAAGCACTGCTGGTTTTCTTTACCCAGAAAGTAAACACTTTACAAAAAATAACCCCTCATTTTGCCTAGTGGAAGCTGTTTTGCTTTTAAAGAAACCCAACCAATTACTCAAGCTAACCATAACACATGGGTGCATTTATGGGCAGGGCAGTCAAAGAAAAAAAAAACAACACCAAAACCCCAAGAAAATAATTTGAAGTAAAACCAGATGTAGTGATCAAGAGATACACAGAGAATGTAATTCTCCTTTAAATATTTTCAGCAACATTTTTTTTTGAAAGGCACATCCCTGTATTAACCCAATATACAGCCTTTTCTTGCAGCCTTTTTGCACTCTACTCCATGTTTGTGGATTAGAAAGAATAACTAAATAGTCTGTTTGGATAATGCAACTTCACAAGACCAACCAGGCACGCTTTCTTGTGCCAATTCTCCTTTACTAACACAGCTTTTGTTTGTGCCTCTCAGTGCAAACTTCTGCAGGAGGAGGAAAGTGTGCTCAAGGCCTCCCTTCTGTATTGGTCATGAAAACAAAATTATTTCCATGTTTACAGTGTGAACACAGCAAATTTGGATAGTTTTGCCTGAAACCAGGGACAATACATACAGGGGCTGTGGAAAGACTCATTTTCATGGATGTCTCAGCTCTGATTGAATCTGCTTCAGGTGAGTGTAGAGATAGAAAATGCTGTGCCATCAGCAGTCACCTTAACGTTTCCAAAGCATCTGGACAAATTCAAGGAGGAGAAATCAACTGAGAGCATTAAAGGCAAAGGCATCAGCAGGTGCCACCAGCAGGTGCCTGAGCCACAAGCTGTTGGCACCTGAAAAAGCATTGCTTTGTGCTCATTGGGTCTTTATGCTCCTGCCTTGGCCAACAGCTGATGAACCTGTCTGAGAGCAGGTACCTTTGGTCTAATCCAGTGTGACCATCTGCATATTTCAAAGGATTTTCAACTACCATGGCCACTGGTCAGCTCTGGACAAACATTCACGAGAAGCAGGACCTTACCCCTCACCTCACCCTTGACTTTGTCTTTTAGACTTCTGATTCTGGAAGGACTGGATTTTAAATTTTGCAGGACACTGAACCATTATGGGACAGTGCTTCCAATCCCTGAGAAGTGCAATTGCCACAGCCCTGGCATGGATTGAATCGCTGGGGTTGTGATGGAATTGTGCTCCTCTGGCACAGAATGAAATCCCATGGCCAGCCTTCTGACACGCTGGTCTTCAATCCCCCACAACATCTATGACCCTAAAGAGATGAGCTGGTAGCATTAACTTGACCCTAATGCATTGGGAAGATTGCAGGATGTGGCACCTGGCTGGGGAGGAGACGGGGACTGACCTACTGCATGAAACATCTATTCAGGTCCCAAACACCTGAATTACTGTTACAGATACTTGCATGAAATATCAGTGTTCTACTTTTTAAAAAAAAAGTAATGATTTTTTTTGCACTCTTAAATATCCTAATTTTTTTTTTTTTTTTAGTTTGAGGGATGCAGCAGCAAATTCCTCTGAATAAACATACAAAAAGCAAATTATATCAGATAGGGAAAGGGTTAAAGGGGAGCCTACTATTTCCTACTACTAAATACTATGTCCAGTTTCTGTTTCCCCCAGTAGCCTGTTCTCCTGGCCACAGGGGTATGGCAGCCCTGGGGTGAGCATACCCACTGCAACACGCAGGGCTGTCCCTCAGCAGTTCTGCGTGCTTCGACTCGACATCCCCCAGCACCTGGCATTTCCAACACCATCCATCTACCACAGCACCAGCAAGCTCTGGGTTAACAGTTCAAACCCCAGCTTTCTCGCAAATTCAACCTCATAAAATCTTCTTTCTGGTCCAAGGTGGCAGCAACCCAAAACACCATTGTTCACACGGGTGTTTTTACTGCGCTGCTGCTGCCGGTTACTAAACACATCTCCTTGGTGTATCTCCTGGCCACTGCCAGAGACAACCTGAGCAGTCACAACCTGCCACTGCCTTTGAATAGAGGCTCACAGCTGATGTTAGCAGGAATTAGAGCTGCCTGGAAATGACTTTTCAAAAGTCAAGCATCTCATTTAAAACAAAACAAAAAACCCAAACCAAAACATCCCTTGCAGAAAAATCCCAAAGCTATTTAAAATGAGACAGAGATTTTATTTTGCCTTCAGTGCAAAGCGTTTGCCCCCTGTGAGAGTTTCCATGACTTCTCCCTTCAGATAAGCCCTTTGGAGGTGTGGCTGATGAAGGCAGCCCAGTTCTTGCAAAGGATGGATGCGACAGAGCATGCATCTGATAGACCTCAGCATGGACAGCTTAATTACCACCAGATGTCCCTTTTATGGGAGAAATAGCTGCTACAAAAAAAAAATCTCTATCTGACGAGATGCTGGTGGTATTTCCTAGCAGCCGATGCTTACCTCCGTGCTGTGTGTGTATTTCCAGCAGGCAGCTGGGATCAATCCATTGAAGGCCAGAGCAAAACAGAGAAATCCCTGAGAATAAATAGGAAAAACACCATCAGTTACAGCACAGGGAGAAAAATATCCATCTGAAACTGATGTTGGATTGTCTTTAATATGCTTGTGTGAGCAAGTTTAGTTACAGCTAAACAACACCTTCTCTTAATATCCTTCTTAATGCCGGTTGCTTAGAGGAAGTTAGATGGATAGTAATCTGATTCGCTGTCATGAGGCTTCTGATTAAACTGTGGCAATTTGAAGGGATTGACCAAAAAAGCACCTGGAGCAGTTAACCTATTCTGGCCAAGTTTCCCTTGAAAAAGAAAAAAACACCCACCCCTAAAAAACCCCACAGAGACAGATATTTACAGTACGGTCCTCTTCTGCAGCAGGACTGTGCCCCAAAATAGTATCTCCTTACTCACAGGATTTGATCTCCCACATTTAAAGCTCAGCTACTGGTTTCAAAGATGGGTAAACCCACACGAATAGTCCATAAAGAAGCAAATAACTGGGATGGAGAGCAACTAGCTCTGGAAAAGGAGCTGGACTTTACCCTCTTAACAAAGTGGCAGCTGCACAGCCAAGCCACCTTCCTTAAATCAACACTATCCTAGTTAGACAAAAGGATGACAGAAATATAATCAAGGCCAGAGGCTGACCCTGAAGTGTCTAAACAATAGCTGCAACTAAGACACAGGAGGCGACTTGACTTTTGTCGTCTTTCCTAGGCTTGCAGAGCTGGAAGTTAGATGCTTTGTCTCCTTATTTGAACAAATCTGATTTAAAAAAAAAAAAACCAACAAAAAAACCCTGATGTAAACAGCTCTTGCCTGTTGTGACAGCTGGACCAAAGGATCTTGTTCACATTTAAAAAAAAAAAAAAAGAAAAGGAAGGAAAAAACTGCCTGTAAAGCTTTTGAAAGCCAAATGGGCTCATCAAATATGAATCCACAGCTTAATCCTGGAATGGCAAAAGATGATGAATAAGCAGCAGTCAAAAATCATTGCCCTTACAAGTTTTTCTGTGAAGCTGTCCTTCTTTCAACATGAAGTTATGTAGCAGAAGATTACCCAACTGACTGCAGCTGATTTTGGATTCACATTTTTTTTCCCCATGACTGTTTTAATAGTATGCTATAGCTGAAATAACTTTTAAAAGATTAAATCTTACATGAAAGTTTGCCGAATTCAAATTTAAGGAGAGGAGGAAGAGCACTGCTGTTACCAACTCTGCTTCACCAAAAATCTTTTGCTTAAAGAATACAGTTTAGTAAAAAAGGCCCAAACTCCTCTGTATGCAGCAAGAAAGGAAGAAGTGTTACTTTACATCCTGGAAAGGAATGTGAACATGCCAATAAACTTTTTCTGGCCCTTGTCCATCTGCTGCCGGCTGCTCCCGGCAGGACGATGCCCTGCCCGGGGGCTTTGCTCCAGGAACAAGGCTGACGTCAGCATTTCCCCCCTCGCTCCCAGCTGCCTTGTTTCAGGCTCTGCATCAGGCACTTGAGAAAACCCTGGTATGGCTCTTAACGAAAAACATTAAATTATGTATGTCTGATCTCTCCTCTTCTGTTTTTTTGGCAGCTGCCTGGCTGTATAGGTGGTGAGATCACTTGCTACCTCGCCAGGAGCCGAAACGGGGTAACAGGAGGAGCAAGACCCTAAAGGAGGTCTTGATCAAATGGCGATGTGAGAAGGGGGATGCAAGTAGCAAAGATAGGGAAGAGCACGCAGGGTGAGATCCCACAGATCAATCCACAGCACAACTGAGGCCAAACCCAGCCGGGGTGGGTAGTTCAGCCCCTGCATGTAAGGTTCAAATCAGAGCAGAGAGGAGGTGAGGTTATACAGGCATTTCAGGTTGTCCCTCACTAGGGCCAAACCCTGTAACGACCCTCCTCCAAAAACTTCCTCTCCAAACAAGCAGCATAACAAAGTCAATGTTTCCATCAAAATCAAGCTCAAAGACAAGGAAAAAAAAGAGAAGATTATGGCAGATGAAAAAACCAGCACTGGCAGCGGTGTGAAAGCTCTTCCACACATCATTCCAGTAAGCGTTTAGTCGAGAGCACCCACCATGAACTTGGAGAGTGGGAACAACAGCGTGCCAGTGGCACCACCCATATTTCTCCCTCCATGCTCTCCCTTCCTTCCCCCACCAGCACTTACAATGTCTCTCTGGGGCCAGAAACCCCAGCAGATTAAAATCTTCCTTCTCATCTTCCTTCCTCTGCCCCACCCCACATCTCCATCCTTCATCTCCAGCATCAGCTCTCCCTTTACTTCTGTCTAGTTTCTCTGGGAACACTGAGATGCAGCCCCTTGGGGAGCTACCCCTCCATCCAGCCACTGTGGAGAAATTACATGGCTCTGAGAACATCTTATAAATGAATTATAGCCTGCTTTTTCCCTTCTCAGCCAAAAGGCTTTTGGAAGAGCAACTTTCTAATTACATTAAAAGACATTTGGTTGAAAAAAGAAAAAGGCAACACGCAGTTTGCATACAAAATGTGGAAGGGTCGAGGCTGGTTCACCATCTCGCAGACCCTTTGAGCAGGCCGCAGGCTGCTGCTTTCTCCCTTTACAGGAGGCAGCCACATCAGCCCCATGGAAGGCTGTCACCAGCCAGACATCAATTACTCTTTTATGAATGACCTTGTTTCTATCCTTGCTGCAAGGAACAATTCATCTTCTTTGAGACTTGGCAGAATCCACAGAAACAGCCTCTTATCTGTTGGCGGGTGTATCTTTTAATTCACCTTTCTGAGGATTCCCCTTTAGTTCAGGGGGTTCCACTTGAGACGAGGGAGGGATCATGTAGCTCAGACTGGGTTTGGCAGCTCTGACAATCCCCCACACACCCAGAGAAGGACCTGATCTGTTCCCTGCTCAGCTCCAGCTGCTTTTTGGTGCTGATATGGCAGTTGCAAGGGCCAGCTCCCTGCCAGACATCACAGCTCAAGGGCAGAGAAGAGGGGAGCTCATTTCAGATTGCATCCATCAGGTTGCATCCTTCCCTCCCTGACCTAGTTCATCTGAAAGCACATGACATTTTTCCCATTCCACACAGCAAACACAAGGCAGTGATCTCAGTCTGAAGGAGGAATCCATCCTCGGCTCCAGCTGAGTGTGAAGGCTCTGCCCATGCCTGCTCCCCGGGGAGTACCGGCGCATGGATGCCTCGTTCAGGATTGCTGCACCATGCAGGAGAGCAATGGAGAGAGATTCATTGTGCAAGCAAGAGGCTGAAGTGCGCTGCAGTGTTATTAAGGACCCTACACACTTGCCTACAATGATACACCCGGGAACAGTAAAGCAAACAGCCTCTGCTGTGTGCTGTCCATACCAGCACATCACTCCTGGTGCAAAACTGGGTTATATCAGGCATTCACTGAGGCTTTTTTTTCCCCCACAAAAATGGTTTGAAACAGCTGCTCCATCCTGAACACAAGCTTTGGTCTAGATGGAAATTTTAGGCTGGAAAGTTCAAGCATAAGGATTTCAGCTGGGATATTCTGATTGGCATGTTGATCCCTGCTTTTTTTTGTTTCTTTCCTTCCCTCTATCTGACCAGCACACGGTGCTTTAAACCCCACTGGAGCCAGAGTCCTTTGTACAAGCAGTACTAGCAAAACTGCAGTTTTCCTTCCTTCTCCTCCCCTGCAACAGCAACATGGTATTCAGGGGCCCTGAGAGCCGCAGGATGTTTATATTGGGGACTGACTGCATGATGGACCATGGATCACCGGAAAGTGGGGCCTGCAAGAACTAATAAACCTGACACTACTCTCTCCCTGTTTAAGAGGAACTTTGGGGATAACAGTCTGGGATTTTGGAATATATTTTTTATCCTAAAATTCTCAGTTCCTCTTCAGAAACCAGCCTCCTTGCGTGCCTCAGTGGATGCACAGTGATGTTCATCTGCTTTGGTGATGTTGCTGCCGATGCAGCGAACCAGTGAGTCCTGAGATACATGTGCTTTAACCCATTCCACATGTACTGGACGGCACCAGTAAGGCCTGGGAACACCAAGGTCCTTCCTCTGTATAAGCACAAACCTCCAGGTAGCCAGGCAGGGTCAGTACACATAATTTAAACAGGCAGAAAAAAGTCAGTAGGGAAACCAAGGCACAAGAAGGGGATGGGAACTCACCCGATAGGGCAGTGACCAGGGCAATGCTCCTCTAAGCCTGTCTGCATCCCAGCTAGCATTTCCCCAGGGTAGCTGGTTTACCAAGTGGCATTGTGGTGGATTAGCCACATCGAAGCAGACATCCCCTGAGCATGGCTCGGTTTCCCATACCGCCACAGATGTCAGGCACCAATAGTACTTCCGTGTCTTCCCTCTTTGATTAAAGAGTGAATTAAATGGCCCGCTAAACCAGAGACTTGCTTGCAGGGCAGGAAGAGTCCTCTAAAATCAATAGTGGGGGAAGGTGAAAAATTCTATTAACAAGCAGAAAAAAATGCTCCAAGTGGGAATGTCGGGGGCTGATCACCACAGCCAGCTGCAGCCTGGCGGGGATCAGCAGAGCAGGGTGCAACACTAGGATATTTCAGAGCCCCACCAGAGCTGAACCCTGCTCCTGCCTGCGACCACCTCTCACTGCAGCCACTGGGGGCTGGCCCGCCCTGCCTCCAGCTCTCGCTTGCAGACCCGAGATTAAATACAAGCCTCGGGAGGGGGTAGGAATTGATGGGAGAACAAGCGGTGGGCTGGCCCTTGCTGTAAAATATCACAGAACGGGGCGGGGGAGCAATGTAGAGGAATTAGCAAAGCTGCCATGTGTGATTTAAGATGCTGATGAGCTGCTTGAACAAGAGCGAGCAGAGAAGGTTGCTGGTGACTAGCTCCGGGGGATTTCCCAGCCCCCCATGTTAATTTCTGAGGGGCTGGGGGCATGCCACCCCGTTGCAATGGCTGCGGTATGTGGTCCCTTACCCGGTTCGTTTCTCCGGCATCTGCCGGCACCGCGGAGCTCGGCGGGCCCGCGGCCCCCTCCAGCGGCCGAGTCAGAGCCGGGCCGGCGGCCACGGGAAGCGGCGCGGCCCCTCTCTCCTCGCACCCTGCCCGGCACCTCCTCACGCCCCGCGGGCCCCGCACGCTGCCGGCAGCGGAGCATAGAGGCAGACAAGGGCATCCCGTTATCCATCCCGCGCTGAGAGCAGGACGGGCTGGATGTCTCGTTGCCGAGGGGAAAGCATGCCGCACGCTCCCTCCTCTTGCCACAAGGACGCGATGCGGCAATGGTAGCATCGGAGATCCAAAGGACCCAAACTGTGAGTGCTAAAATGAAGCGTACAGGATGCCTTAGGAGCCACAGAGAAAGTACATCATCTGAGTTTTCTGCCAGCTCGGGGTTTCTTTGGTGGCCATAACTTACAGTGAACCGGCAGGGCTGGGGGAGTCCGTGGAGCGCTGGAGGAAAGGGCCTGCTTGTCCTCACCCCCCCCCCGTGGCAAAGGGAAAGGAGAACTGCATCGGGTGGCCCTTGGAGGAGGACAGCAACACTTGAGTTTGCTTAATCATGTTTTTCTTCAACTCTCACTTCAGAAAACAACTATAATTTTAACAGCCCCTTTTACCTAGTGCCATGTCCCAAACCATACAGCACATAGAGTAAAGCAACCGAATAACCATTACAGAGAATTTCAACCACATTTTCAGGCAGCCCCGACAGTCTCCTATAGCCTGTACTTACTCAGCTGCTGTTGCAGACGTGGTAATTGAAGGCACACAGTAAAGCAGCCTTCAGCAAAAGAAGGGACTTACACATACTCTGCTAGCAGTATTCATAGGAGAGAGAAAGACTGCGCATTGCAAGATGAAAACATTAACTTCAGTTAATGCAGCTTTGCACTTTTAAAGGTGTCTGCTTCTCATGTCTACCATCAGTATTGTTTTTCCCTATTCCATAGATCAGATAAATACCTCGAAAGCTAGTTTATGTATGACAGCAATGCAATCCTTTTATATTAAGCATGGCTTCATGCTCCTATTAACTTCCACCCTTCACTCAACGAAGGCAAACATGCAGTGAACAGCTTGTTTCCACTCATCCCTCCAGCCCCAAGGCTGGAAGCCGCTCTGGTCAGACTAAAGCCCCGTGAGCAAGCTGTAATGGTTTTTAAATGGTGCAGAGCTCACAATCCAGTTTACTAATGCTGGCATGGTCCAAGCCCAAACAAGCACGTCACCATGGGTGATGGAGAGGAGAAAGGGGAGAAAGGTGGCATTTCAGCTCTTGTGGTACCCCTCTACCTTCTCCTTGAAACTGAGGGTCCATCCCAAAGCCCCCATGCCTGCTGCTATGCTTTGTACTACCCACACCACCACTATGGTGGATGTTTGCAGCAAGAAGGAAAGGAAGGGGGGTTAACTTTGCTGCCACAAGTCAGAGGAATAAAGTGGGACTCAAAATGACACTTCCAAGGTTTCCCTACACAACCATGTGTTGACTTGCTGAGAAAAAAATACACCAGGAATTGTCACTACTGCAACTGCTTTGGCAGATAAACATCTCCCCATGACCCAGCTCTAAAAGCTGCATACACAGTACTTTGGCAATAGAAACAGGGCACAGAAGGATGCGTCTTCCAGTTGAAAGAGCTCTACAAGGTCATGCCTTTTATAAAAATGTCCTCTTACAGCACAGGCTGGAGCAGCAGAACATCCTTCTCCAGGCACACATGCTCCCAGACACAAGGCAAAACCACCCCCAGCACCACATTTTAAGGGTATCAGCCCAAGGTTACAAAAAGCACACCTCCCCCCCTCCCTCCTCTCCTGTCCCTCCGAATACGCACCATGGCTGTGAGGCACTGCGATTCCCGCACTGTGGCAGCAGAGCTCAGCAGGCCTGCGAGGATCAGGGTCATGCTGAGGCAGATCCCAAAGTAGAAAGCTGGAAAGAAGTCAGACATGGGAGCTGCAGTCAGACATCAAGACTTAAGGGCTAATGAAGGCCTGGTCTGATGCTTTTGCCCAAAGAGTGGCCAAAAAGTGTGTTTTGGAGAGCTGGTCCAAGAGGACCAGGCTGCAGAACTGAAATTGCTTTATAATTTATTAAGTACACCCCCAGCTGTGTATGCTTTGCTTATCTGGCAGGGCTGTAAACCTCTGAGTGGTTCCCACAGCTCCAGCAGAGGGAAGTACCCTGAGAGGGCGTGGGTCCACCCGGCAGACCACAAGCTGTCAATTATTTCAGCACTCTGATAAAGACCCCCCCTGAATGGGGGGAGCTGATGTGCAGCAGCTGTCCCACAGCCCCTATCAGGACTTCTGGTGCTGCTAATCTGGTGCAACACTCGCCCTCTGGTTTCCTCACGGCTAAGGCAGGGTCACTGCCTGCACCCTGCGACAGGGCTTGGGAGCACAGCGCTGCGAAGAAGGGCCTTGCAACCCTCACTTTGGGGATAACCATGTGAAGAGACAATGCTTGTAAGCAAAGCCAGGGAAATGTCTCTGGGGAGGGGTGGCTGGGAAGAGGGAGCCTGCCAGGCAGATTAAAGACCAGTCTGTATAGCTCCCAGTGTGTGTAAGAAAAGGAGGGGGAGGCAGGGGGGCTGCACCTTAGCTCTGGACTAACATAGTTGTCACACCTGTCTTGTTAAACTGAAATTGAGAACCAGGATCCAGAGAGGGCATGAGCATGTTTAAGCCCGGAGCATAGCTCGGGAAAGCAGCAGATCAAGCACAACAGAGGCGAGCGGTGTATTTTAGGATCTGGGCTGTTCTCGTGTCTTTGCTCTAGCCTTGTACCCGAGGCCTGGTTTGCATTTCTTGCTTGTGTATGGAAAAGAAGCCCCACATATCCTCCAAAAACTAGGTGTTTCCATGAATTTCTCCTCCCAATTTTCTACATTTTGCTTCAACTCCTACAATAGTCCCTGTTCCCATGCTCCCAGGGCCCTTCCAGCCCAACTGCACCTTTAGCTGAGGACTCCCCCACCTGTGCTTTCATTGCAGCACAGGGGAAGGCTGGGGAGACAGTGAATAGAGGGACAGGAGTGAATGAGGTGGCACTTGAGCACCCTATGCTCCCATAGCACCTTTTGGTGCCAAACATATGGGTCTGATACAGGAATAGGTGTCTGAAGGACTGCGACAGCCCTCGTGCATCCTCCATAAGCCAGTCCCTGCCCCTTTCCATGATGCTGCTGCATTTCCTTTGACTGCTCTGGGGGATTCTGCAGCTCCTGGGTTTACCCGAGGTCTTGGTGGGATGTGACCATGACATACCTGCGTGGTGGATGACCCTGTAGGAGTTGCTCTCCAGAGAGATGTCGCTGATGAGGGTGAAATGGAGCCCATAGTGGGTCACTGTGCTCAGTGTGGCAATGGACAACCCCAGCAGCTGGAAAAGAAGGGTTTTAGGAAGGGATTGACAAGGCAGCAGCTCCTGCTGAGTGCACACCAAGCTTTGAGGTGTATCCAGATGCTCCTGAGCCCCACACAGATGCAGACAGTTTGGTCATCCAAAGACCACTGCACATATCCCAAAATGCACGTAAAGGACAAACCCTGGACAATTAAACACACTAAAACTCTTTTTCTCTCTGGCATAGTGAGCACATGTGGCACTGCACAGCCTGCAGTCTCTTGGCCACTGTTTGTGGATGAAATTCCCACAACGTGAAAAAAGCCCAGAGGATCGATGCTCTTGCAGCACTCCCACGTAGTCCCACCCTGCTCTGCAGAGTACACATGTGCAGTTACACGGGCTGCCAGCTTCAAGAGCGGTTTTGGGCTGGGGTGATGTTCTCTGCTTTTTGCAATGCTAGCCCCATTGCCTGCCTGTATTTCCTATTGTAGAGTGCAAAGCGCTCAGCCTTGTATTACTCTAACCTGTGCTGACTTATGCCACTGCAAGATGCCACCGGGCTGTCTGTGTTTCTGTCCCATTCCACAGAACACTGGTATGCTTAAAGCACGGGGTAACTTCCAGCATGTTACCCTCCATGCTGCCCAGAGCAAGTCCAGGCAATGGAGAGAGAATGTTTCTGATGGCACCTGACTTTAGAGCAGGGTTCCTTGCAGCATGACTGGTGGCAGAGCTGGGACAGGGGCACCATTAGCAGGACAGTTAAAAAAGCTCCTACTAGTGCAATGAACCTGGGGAATACAAGAAGCGAGACCACTCCTAGGTCCCAAGGTTTCAGCATTTTGTGCCTTCACAATACAGAAATATAATCCCTCTGTCAAAAGTGACAGTCTGGTGTCAACATAATCCCCACTGTATGACATTTTCTTCCAGGGTAGACTAAGCAGCAGCTTTTGCTGTAGCATTATAGTTTTGGAGATTTAAATACATTGAAACCATAGCATTTTTTTTTGCTTATAAATAACCTAATTTGTGGCACCTCCTGATCCTACGTGCTGTGCATTACTGTGTGTCTCAATCCATGCCCAGCAAGTGTAATACCAGTTAGCACAGATTTCTGAGAAACATCAGTCTAAAGTCCTTCCAACAGCGATAAGGTGATTCTTGCCATCCACAGAGGCTGTGCCTTGGTGTCTCCTCTAAACACTGTTGGTAGCGATCCACCCTTGATTTTCTCCAATATTCTGCTGTTTGCAGGGGGGAACAACAGCCAGCCACTACAGCCAGTGGTCCCAAAATGCTGCAACCTGGACAAGCTACAAATGTTATGTGTGACCCAAAACAAGGCATCAATTATTATTACTACTATTACTATTATTACTATTGCTACTATAGCAGCAGCAGCATCTTTCCAAGCCACTATTCTATTTGAACCAAATAGAAATTATTATTATTTTTTAAGCTTGTAAGTTTTGATGAAGTGAAAGGCAGCAAGCACATACAACTTGAAAACATCCACGAGCAGTGTTTGCTAGGTTCCACTGTTTCCCCATCAGCTCTAACAGCAGATGTCAAGAAGCTCCCCTTGAGTTTGATTCAGAAGCTGATAAAAAGGATCCCTAGGCTGCTTTCACTTTGTGGAGCATATCCCCAGGTCTCTCACATAAACTTCCACCAAAGCCCCACAGTTTCCTAGCCTCACCAATCCCACCTGTGTCTGACCACCCTCCCAGCAACAAGCAGGACTGCAAGAGGTCCATCCTCCCTCTTTTGCTCCAAGGACTGAGAAGCAAATATCTCTTTGCCGAGAACGACCCATTCTGTGGGCAGCAACCTTTCCTTTCTCCTTCTGGCTGCTGGGTTGTGAAAGAGCTGCAGCGGCGTGACAGTTCTGAGAAACCAGAAGTCTATCAGCAGAGGAGGGGGCGACGCTGGCGACCGGTGATAACTGCCCAAGGCACAATGATAACTCAGGCTTTGCTTGCCTTCTGTCAGCAAAAAAAACAGAACGTGGGAAAACCTGTCCCTCTCTGAGCAGGGATGGGGAAGGCAGCAGTTTGCCTTGCCCCAATTCTGCAGAGATCCCCCCCAAACTTGCCTGCTCACCATGACACAGAGACTGGTCACCAGCAGCTGGCACTTGGTGGTCCTCATTCCGCACCTCAGTCCCATGGCGGCTTGTCCCCAGCGAGAGGTGGCAGTTGGTCCCTCCGGCTCTTGATAAAGCCTGGGTTTCCACCAAAGAGAGGCATGGCCACAGCGGGGCCTCTCAGGAAGTGCAGTCCCCACCACGTGCTGATGCACCTCCTCCTGCCTGATTATTAAATCCTGTTTAGAGCAGCTGGCCTCTGCCTGGGCTTTCGGTGGGCTACTGACAGCTCCGACACACGGCCAGGAGGAAAGGCACACAGAAAAACAGCCTTTCATGGAGTTCAGAGCAAAGATTCTTTAAAAAAATGTTGAAACCGTTCAGTCCAGGGTCATCATCAAAATACCCTGGTTTCCACTTTCACTGGGATGCAGTTTTGCTTAATGAGCACTGTCACTATTTATTTATATTTTCTTTTAGATCTGCATAAATAGCATTGGGAAGAAGTTTAGGAAAAAGTTATTTAGAAAAAAAAATAACCTATTGTTTAAAAAAGACATCAAAAGCCCCAAATGGATCTGCATAAGAACCTTCCCTCCTCGTTTAAAACCCACCACATGTCAATAACCTTTGGCTGAGCCTCTATTAAAAATTTTGTTTGCAGATGAGGGAAAAGAATCTCTTTGGTAGTATTTTATTCAGGAAAATGGATATATGTAAACATAACCCCCTCCTCAGGAGACCTTCCCTGTCCTCTGACACTTCGACTCACCTTTCCCCTCTCCTAGAACTGAAGACCCCGTGGACCCATGGCTGCAGAAGACTCAGGTGACTTTTGGCTTCAAAACCAGCTGATGGCTGGATGCATATTTCCCAAATGTAAATTGCAAAGAAGTCTCAGGAACGATCTGGGCAAAGGGAGACCGAAGAACCAAGTGCCTTAATCATCCCTAGTTTTCTCCTGTTGACAAAGAGGTGAAACACAATAATGGATAATAGCTGCACACACACACCCTGCCCCAGGCAGCAAAGAAAGGGGTAAAAAAGGCAAACCCATCCCACATAAGGAACCGTAGCTACAGGAAAATGACAACGAATAAAAAGGAGGGGAGTGAAAAAAGGAAGGAAGATGCATTTTGTAGAGCAAATAGAAGCAAGAGAAAGTGAGTTGCTCAAAGCCATAAGCACAGGAAAAAGCATGACATGATTTTCTGACTACACCACTAGCTTTCTTGCAAAACATCTTCATTGCAGCCTCCCAAGACAGCCGTGAGAGCTGCCGCAGCCATTTCTGACAAGGGTGTCGTTCTCCCCATGGCTCATGGGTCCCTGCCCTGCTGGGGCTCTCTGATGCCCAGGCAGAGACATAACGAACCTGTGCGCACACAGAGAGCTTCCTACTCCAGCCACCAGCTGGAAAACACCTGAGAAAGACCAAGGGATGGACGTTAGGGAAGGAGAGCAGCGTGGAGAAAACTACAGAGAGAGTAGGCTGGGGAGGCAGCTGATGCTCAGGAGCAGATACCAGGCACCAGCCGCAGCAGGGCTGACTTCAAAGTGAGCAGAGCTGCAAGGTGACCATGTCCACACGTTCCCCCCCCTGTGGCAGGTGAGGAAAGTGCCTAGGAATGGATCCAAATGCAGAGCTGTTAGCAGCAGTCAGTTCTTCTGGTGCTGGGGGACAGACAGGTGTGTTGTCACCTAGATTTTCAAGGGGAACGACCACCAAAGGGACAGGGTTTGTCCACAGGTGGAGTTACGCATTAAATCTGGAAGGGTTGCAGGGAGGTGTGAACCACAGCTCCGTGTGTAAAACCAGCCACAGAAGCCCAACCAAGAACGAGGGTGAGTCAGAAGCGAGGGCCCAGCCACGGTGCGCGCACGGCGTGAGCACATGGTGGGCCTGTTTCACAGCCAGGGGCATGAGACCAACCATGCAGCGCATCTTCATTTTGCCCTAGCCTACAGTTTCCTTTCCCAAGTCCAAACGCATGCTGCCGGAGGCCTGTGCAAAGCCAGATCTCACACTAGAGGTCCCCACAGGCCAGCAGAAACTCTTCCCGAAGGCTTGGATGATTGAAGTGGGCTTTGTGAAGGGCAGTTCCCTTCCTGGCTCCACAGAGGTCTCCTCTGTCCGTACAGGAGCCTCTCGCCTCACTGCAGGACCACACGAGAGTTCACAAAATCTACACCCCTTGGAAGGGCTCCTAGTCTCCCCACAAAAGATGCTCTACCTCTTTTTGTGTCCAGCCGTAAAAGCTCTTAAAGCAGGTCTGTCACTTTAAACAGCTGGGTTTATACTGATGTTTGCTACGCTTTGGTTATGAATGCCTGTTCCTGGTAGCTTGCCCGGGTCCTCTGATGCTTCAGATACTTACTTCTCCCAACTCCAGTGCTCAGTGCTATGTCCCTGTGTCTGCTCCCTCGGTTACTTCTCCGGCACTGTGCTGGAGTTAGGGCAGAGGCATTTTCTGACGCTTCTTTTGTCTTCCTCGTTTATCATATGTATGCATGACTTGAAAGATTTCTCTCTGGGGCAGAACACGTGAATTTCTAACATCAAAAAATAGAAAAGAGCAAAAGAAGTTTCTCCCTCCCACCCAAAAGAAGATCAATAGCCTGAGCATTAGTAGACCTGGGGCGTTGAGAGGTTGGGCTCTGCTTGAGAGAGGCACGTTCGGCACATGCAAGAGCACTACTGAAGTGAGCTAAGGGGGGGGCACACACGCTCATCTTACCTTAGGTTATCAAAAGGGGGTCTTTACAACTCTTCAGTTCCTATGGGATTAAATTTCCTTGGGGTGCCTGTCACTGGTACACGCCTGCCTCAGCAGCCCTCCACCCAGGGAGCCCTGGTGAGAAGCAAGTTGCCCTTCCCAGCGGGAAGAGGGGCAAAGCTGGAGGCATGCCAGGGAACCATCCTCGCAGCTTGTGCAGGGGCTGGATGGCAGCATGGGTTTTACAGCAAGGCTCTGCCTCCTACCTGCCCCTGCCGGGTTTTATCAGTCAGTCCCCTTTGCAAGAGGACCACGTACCACTCTCAGACGATGTGCAAAAACCACAGGTGACCACAGCTCCCGCCTGTGGCTTCCTCCCTTATCCCTGGTTATCAGCTGCAGTGCAGAAGTAGGAGAGCAAGGCTGGAAACACCCCAGGGAGCCCAGGTGCTCTCTTCTAGCCATGTGGCAGCATGCATCCTTCTGTTAGGCTGTGAAAATACATACCAGCATCCAGAGCTGTATGGGTGCTGGAAGGACAGGCCACCTGATTCAGAAGGAAAGGAGCAAAAAAGTGGAACAAAGACAGATTTTTTTTTCCTAAGGTTTTTTTAGCTAAAAACCTCCAATCCTCTTCCAACCTGGAGAAACGCTGCCCACGCTGTCAGATAGCTGTCCTAAAAGAGCTGGGGGATTTGAAGCGTTAATGCTGCACAGGGTGAACTTGGGAGAGTAAACATAAATGAAGAAGAGGCCAAATTCATGCTAGTGTACTTCCTTGCTGTCTGCTTTTCTGGCTCTCAGTCGGTGCAACAACCAACAATGCAACAGCAGCACCCCAGCCCCAACTGCCTGAACTCCAGCCATGCAGCGGGTAAAAGAAACCTCCCCCTTGACTTTGGGGCACTGCTATTTGTGCTCCCATGAAAGTATGAGCTGGAGGCAAGGGAAAGGAGGTTGCTCCAGGAGGCAAAACTACACCCACCATCCAGGCAGGAGAGATCCATGCCAGGTCCCTGCAGCCTCTCAGGAGCCTCCTCCTTTGCCAGCCCACACCACGCTGGGGAAAATACCTCTCCTCCTCGGTAGAAAATAGCTCCAGCTCTGGCAGATTTACAAGTGTCACTGGCTCAGCCCATTCAGTGCCGCAGATACTGCCTATAACACAGCTATACTCACCCTGGAGCTTGCTCGTAAATAAAACATGCCCATATCAAACCGCACCGAAGCCGTATGAATGACGGGAAGCCAGGGAGACCTCAGAGCCCTCTGCCTTCCCGGGTGCATCACAAGGGCGCATTGTAAAGACTGCTTAGCATTCATATAGCACATACACCCAATCAAAGCTAAAAACCAACTTCTAAATCCAGGGCTGTCTCTTTTCAAGAAGGGAAGGAGAAGAGAATAGGGGGAGGTGCTGAGCTTTGCCAAGCTTTAGATGCACCATACAACTGCACCATGAATGGAAACAAGGCTGGCCGGAGGCTGCCTTGGGAGAAACAAAACTGGAGAGATGACATAAAATCTCCAAAGGACTTTTTCATTTATTATTATTTCCAATGTTTATCTCAGAAAGCCTTCAGGCACTTTGAAATTAATTTTGTGGGTGAGGAAAAAAAAAACCCAACCAAAAAATCAAAAGTTATTAAAAAAAGGTTCATCAGGCCCAAGAAAGGCTACATTTGAAAAGAGCACATGCTGACAACAGTGAGTTCCCTTCAAAGAGTAAACTCAAATAAACTTCTTTCCCCACCTAAAAGTGAAACAACGGAGCTTGTAGCTGTAACGCACCCTCCGCTACTTAAACTGAAGTCTTTCTGCTTTTCCATGTGGCATCTAGTTGCAAACCATAACTGCCTGGGAGCCAGTTGTGCAAACGAGAGACCTAAACCCATGCCTCTAGCCCTGCGCCCAGCAAAACCAGCTCGAGCAGAGCCTAGCTAGGCAAGCAGGGATTCACCTGCTTACCAAGAGCGGGGCTGCTCAGCTGCCCCTCCCTGTACATTTCTGGCATTTTCTCTCTCGAGCCTTATCATGATGGGACCTCTATGCTTTCCACTGAGGTCCAGAATGTTTTAGCAAGGGAATCCAACAATCAGCTCATGTCATGTGCCTGTAACACCTGGGTCACGGTAGACTGACCCAGCACCTTGTCCACCACGTTCCTGATGAGGCACCATGCTGGCCGAAGCCAGGCAGGGCTGCAAGGTGTCCATGCCAGCCACGCATTTATCCCTTTTGCCTTACCTGTGCCAGGAAAGGAGAATTTCTTCTCTATGCCCTCTTGGGATGGGCAGCACATCGCTGGATGCTCTCTCTCCCCAGATTATGATCAGGAAGTTGATTGGGAACATAGACATTGTTTAATGATGTCTTGTTCTACTAGATCTTACACAGTCATTAACTTTATACAGAGATTTCAAAGAAGATTGCCTTTCTCAGAGCACAAGATGTACCTACCTTCAGACCATGGGAAAACCAGATGTATTGTTAAGAAAGCAGTTGCTTTGTGCCATGCTTAGGCCGCCCAGACCCGACAGCCAGATCTGCCATCCAGAGCCCCAAAGCCAATTTGGACAAGTCAAGCTCATCCCCAAGCTAAGCGTGGAATCACTGGGGCTGGAGGCTGCATGCTGTCCCTTGAGACTGGATTGACTGGTGTTTGAAAGGTGTGTTATTACTGAAAAAAAAATCCCTGTAGTTATTTTTGTACGATAAAAATCCAGTTATTACTCTTGAGCGTGGCTCTTCAATGCAAAAGGTTTTCTCTGGAACAGCTTCAAAGACGGCAGCTTCCTCTTTCCTGTGAGAAAGGCTTACATCAGAAATTAAGGACAGGATAATGAAAGAACATCAGTATTTCTCCCTTGCACTAAAGCCCCTTCTGTCTAAGCCAGTAGTGAGTGTGAGGTTAGCCCCCTGTGCCGGGCAAGCACACAAGTGGCAGACAAGTGCCGAGGGTTACGTGGCTTGAGCCAAGCAAGTGATCCTGTGACCACTTGTGTGCACAAGTACATTTATACACACCAGCATCTCCCCTGTACTTCGCAGGAACCCACCAGGCAAAGAGCTCCTGCATGCGTCACCCACCACGAGCTGCTCCCCTTGGGTCGGACCCTTCAGATGAGCAGTGCGGCTGCTCATGGTTTTTCCCCCAGGTCTATGGTACCGCCAAGAATGTCTTGAAAACCACCAAATTTGGGTGCTAAGCCTGATGTGTGCTTGAGCGGGGTTTCCAGACAACATGAAGCACCCACAGGCTTCTTCCTGTCCCTTCCAGGAATTTCAACCTGTCTGCCTGTGATGCTGCAGCAGGTCCCACTCCTTCAAGCCCACTGACATCGCAACTGATCCCTGGGAAAAATATTTCTCTTCCAGCATGGTGGAGCCTTGCTGCTCCCTAAATACAACAAGCAGGTAGAAAGGAGTTTTGCTATGTCACATGGACGGCTCTTTGTGGTACTGGTTTTGGTTTAGGTACACCATAGGAGCAGCAGCAGCGCAGTTCAGGAGGTACAGGTCCTTACTCTGATACCCAAATCATACTGCAGAACCTCACTGGCACCTACCTATCCATGTGGTGATGGCTCTGCCACGGGCAAGCACATGTCCCTGCCACCAGGTTGCTGCCAGCGACACCAGCTTTGAAGGGCTTTTTGTGAAGCTTTTCTGTTCCCTGCCAAAAAAGGAAGCCCGGTAACTCAACTGCCTCAAACCTTCCTGCCTGCGCACCTCGGGGTGCAGGGAGTCCCTACAGAAGGCAACTGCCATTTCTCTTACCCCAACTCTACCTGCTGCTGCAAACCCTCAAATGGATGAGCACCCTCCGTGGTCACACTGAGGGGCTGCATGACCACCAGCTTGGCGGCTGGCACAGGGGAGAAGGCTAACCCCACCAAAAGGGTTTGCTGACAATGTTTTAGCACTACACGATTTTTTTTGGTTTTCTAAAGGCTGGGCAGGACGACAGCCCCCAGGACAGCACCTCTTGGCAAGCTGTGCTGAAGCCAAGAGTGGACTGCAGCCCCTGGGTAGTGGGCGTATGTAGTACCCCTCCACCCACTCTACTTATTTAGCAAAACCCTGTGCGGGTTATTTCACACCTCAAGCTCCCGGGACGCCAAGAAACATCTCCTTTGTCCTCCCCATTAAATCAAGCTATCCGAAAGCACCTTACCCTGCTGCTGGAGGCTTGCCTGATGGGAAACCAAGCGGGATTGCTTGCCCTGGTGAAGGGAAGCCAGGGTGCAGACCCCGGGCCACGAAAGTTTTGCGTTTTTCTTCTCCTCTCCATGCCTTTATCCTCGAAATTCTCGAGCTTAAGCGTTCAAAGCCCAACTTTCCTTTTGTCCCTTTGTACGCGTAAGGCTGCTGCGTCCCGGTGATGCCCTTCGCTTTGCCGAGCGCCCGCCAGCCGGCAGCCGGGTGCCCGCACCGCTCCACCCGCCGC
>VZTU01029235.1:273615-287455 GCA_013400835.1 Zapornia atra
CGGGGAAGGAGGCTGCGGCGGCAGCGGCGGCGGCTATTCTACCGCTTCGCCCTCCTTCGCCTCCTCCGTGCCCGGCTCGCCTTGCTCCTCCGAGGAGAGCGGCTACGACGCGGCGCTCAGCCCCGAAGAGCGGGAGCTGCTGGACTTCACCAGCTGGCTCGGGAGCTACTGACCCGGCGGGAGGTGAGGGGGGAGCCGGAGGGGAGGAGGGTGCCGCTTCTCCCTGGCGCTCGGGGGACCGGGGCACGTACCCATCGGGACTCTTTGCAAATCTCTCCGCAGCCGCGCTCATCCTGCAGTACCTCAGCGCCTTCGCTCCCCGCAGCAGCCAGCGTCCTCCCCCCGCCCCCTAAAAAAGTCCTCACACCGCCGCCACCACCGCGGCGGGACCCCGCTGGCTGCTTGTCCTCGCCGGGCTCACCCGTCGTCTTCGGGCTGTGGAAAGTGCAATGTTGTGAATGACTGGCGGGGCTCTGCTGCCTGCTCTGGGGTAGCGGCTCCACCTGCCCGCCCGGAGCTGCCGACGGAGAGGAGACCCAGCGACCCCGCTTCCCCTCATGGCTGCTTTTTGGTATTGCTTTGGAGGGGTGTGTGTGTGTGTGGGGGGGGAATAATAATTGAAAACCACTTGATGCTTCCTTGTTTCTGGAGGGGGAGGGAAATTTTTTTATCATTATTATGTCAGATTCTATTTTATATGTAACTTGAACTGCCTGTGGGAACATTGGTGTATGAAGACTTATTTTTGTACAAGAAACCTTAGAGAAAAGGAGTGAGATGGTTCTATTTTTAGCAAGTTCGATTCCCTTGTTCTTGAACACTGCCAGCTAGAATGTTTCGGGAACATACACAGTTTAAATAAAAAGGTGGGGGGGGGGTTGTTTTGGGGTTTTGGGTTTTTTTTTTTTCCTCCAAACACTTCAGTATAAGACTGTAAAGTTACTTTGTGTCTTGACGTGGTGTCTTGAGTTTGCCTGGTGTGAAGGTCCACTTCTCTGAAAAACTGAAGTTTTTTTAAAAAAAAATGTATTGAAGGCATTTTTGTATGCACTTGCTAGGATTTCTTAAGTTGTACATATGCAGTTTTTAAAAGAGTATCATATTTTATGTAAATTGACTTTATAAATAAAAATCTATTTATAAATGGCTTTGGGGCTGTAAGATGCATGTATCTGCCAGAAACACCCAGGGTAACTTCTGTCTGGGGGGAGTGAGAGAAGGAAGTAATGAGCAGCAGGGCAGAGAGACAGTTCTGGACCAGGTTTCACATGCAGAAGGGAATATAAGGAGTAGCACAGCATAACAACCAGGCTTGCTTTGTTTTTGCAAATCAAGCTTTATGAACTCTGCACTTGATGCAAGTAGTTGCAGAGATGTATAGTGAGATGCAGATGTGTATAGGAGACAGGGCAGGTTCAGGGCTGAGAACCTCTTTCCTGGGCATGCAGACAGTGCTGAGGGCTGTGCTGCCCTTGCCTACAGTGATGGGAGGGTCACAGGAAGGTAAAGAGGGGGGTGGGTATCTGACGCTGGCTTGTCCTGGAACCTCGGGAGTTAGGCTGAGGTACCTTTATTAAGGAGAGCAGCATCTCTGAGATCAGTGGTCTTTAAAACTCACATATGACCAAGTGTCCCACTCTGATTTCAGCTGCACATACATCTGCTTTATCCAAGACAATAAGCAAACAATTCCTCCTTAAAGATTGTCACAGACTCCCAGGCTCTGTTCAGGACATTGGGCTCACACTGAGGACCTGCTTCAGCTGAGGTGAGGCAGAGGCAAGGCAGATGGCCACAGAGTAAAACATGGTAGTGATGGTACAGGAAACTACAGCAGAGGCTGCTACTTCCCTGAAATAGCTCTAGTGAACATTCCTAGTTGAATGGAGCAAAGTGGGCTGTCCTGTAGAATGTGCTGAGTGAACACAACACTCAAAGGGTTATTAAAATTGACCTACTTTGCAGGGACTGTATGTATAATCTCTCTGCTACGTAATTACTAGGAAGGTAGGAGTTTTCAGGCCTGTGATCACTCTGCAGCCCCACATTCAGTAATTGCAGTGAATGCTCTGTAATCCAGATCCATACAAATATTCCACATACACAACTCCAGTAGAAGAGAAAAAACCCCACAAAAAACCACAGGGGAAAATGCAGGCTCTAACAGCAAGAGCAATGATTATTGTGTTTCAAGTTCATTCCCTAATCAAAGTCACTTCAATAAACAAGCCCTCTGAAAGCCCCTGGAAATTGAAGTGCTTAATGCACTGCTGGCAAAGGTTTTGCCCTGTGTGGCTCTCCAGGGCTGGCATGGCAGGGGCAGACAAGGCTGATGGGATGGGGCTGTAGAGGGTACATTTCCCCAGTGGGGCTTTAGGGGCTTCACAGCTAACCTCCAAAGTTCAGTCAGGCATGAACCTATGTAGATTCCCACATGCTTATTCTCAGCCTAAACCCGCACACCATCTTTTTCAAGCAAGTGAGGAAATCGGGATTGCTGTGTTTAGCTGTCCAACTGCCCCATCATGGCAGAACACATTAGTTCACTGGTTTACTACTGCTTGGCAGGGTGTTTGTTTTCCTTCCTTGGGAGCACTGATTGTATTTCCAAAGGCAATATTTATCTCAGTCAAGAAACTCACAGCATCGTTACTAGGTTCATCAGCTCACCCAAGTTACTGTTGCAGCAACATCAAAGCAGCAGCATCAACTGTAACTGTATTGGCAAGAAGTTAGCTGTGAACAGTTTTCACTTAAGCAATACTAATTAGGGGAGGGGAAAAAAAAAAGAAAGAGAGCTTAGTCAGCATCACAAGTTACCTTAATGCTGTCAGCCAGTGTTTCAGTAGAAACTAAAGGGAAATCAGGAACATGCAAAATACTTTGGAAAAACAGATGACAATGAGTTTTCCAAACACTCAAAGGGAAGGAAGGTACAGGGAGAAGGCAGTTTTAGAAACACAAGACAAACAGGGGGACTTCTTTCCCCAACCATGAAGACCATAAGTCACAAGCAGATTCTCAGGTCAAGTTGCTAAAGAGGATACAGCAAAGAGAAGGGTACTGAATCTTTCCATCCCTTAATAAAGCATGAGGGAGGATACAAGGTCGGTTCTTTGGCCGTTGCAGAGACAACAGGTACTTTCAGCCAGGTGGGTTCACGCCTGTTCTTTTCAGCTGCAGCCACCTGAAGACTATTTGAACCAAGTTGGGAATCTGCTCAATTACAAAAGTCACACCTAGACTCTGGTGCTATTTTGCATAAATGGAGGAAAGACTTGGAGATGGAAGCCCTCTCACCATGAGAGTCACCTCTAAGCAGCAAGAATAGCACCAGATCAACCAAGGGTTGCCATGGGGGCTTGCAGGAGGTCTGCATGTCTGCTACCCAAAACCCCTTTGGCAGGCATGGTGAATGTCTCTGATGAGCACACAATTTCTTTTTAGATGTATAACTAGAAAGTTATCACATCAAAATTCCTGCTCCCCAGGAAGACACAACCCTAAGTACAGGGCTGCAGTAGAGTCAGATTCAGGCAGAAGAAATATGCTGAGGAATTCTGAGAATTAAGAAAAAAAGCTGCAGCAAGCCAAGCATGCCAGGAGGCATAGGCTTGTCAGTGTGCAGCTACAAAACACTTCTCTAAGTCTCACGTCATCTACATCTACTGGTGGGCTCCTATTTTCCCATTCAGCATTTCACAGGTCACAGACAGATCTAACAGAGCAGAAACAAGTTGCAGGATGGTGTCAGGATTAGCCACCCCTCTCCCTGGGCTGGAAGAACCCTTTGATTTTCAACCATGTTCCTTTCCTTTGGTATTTTGAGATGCTCAGGCTGAAGCTTGTTAACAAAAACACATAAAAAGCCCAGCACATGGTAAAAACAGTTCCTTATGATGTACCATGCATTATTGCACTATGGTGTTTCAATAATACTGTCACCCTTCATGGGCAACCACAGATTCAGGTCCATGACTACACTCCTTACAAATCTCTTCACCTGTTACTAACAGCATCATTTCGTAGGAAAGTGCTATGCAGCCTGCTTGAAGGCTTGTGCGCCACAAGAAGCACTAGGAAGCAGGCACAAAGGTAACCTGCAACATCTCCACAGCAGGATGGCATCACTCATCCTTCTTGCAGGGCAAGTGGCTGCAGCAGAGCCCCAGCGCCACAGGGGTCTCCAAGAAATCCGTGCTTCAGAGCGCATTAAGCTAAGTATTAAGAGTCCAAGGGAAGAGTACTTTCTCTATTTACAACAGCTCACACTTGCATTAACACCTCATAAAGATCTCAGACCAAGCATGACAGCAGTGAGGTTAGCTACTGCCTATCAGCTAGCTTCTGCCTCCCTCCCCATCTGTGGGGAGCAGCCAGCAGCAAAAAGTCTTGCCAGCCTTTGGTCTGTGTAGCAAGGCTTTTCATCCACCATGGCTTGTGGGCAGACAGCTGTGTGCAAAGACTAGTCCCGAGGTCATTTTGCTCTTTCCATGCAGGTCACAGGATAGCCAGCTAGCAGTAACAATTTTCAGTCATTTCTCATCTGGATTGGATGTGGGCCAGGAGCCTGAGAGTGTGAGTTATTAACACAGCCCCCTGCACAGCCAGCAGCCCGGCTTTGCCCAGTTTGGGAACAGGCCAACAAGGGGTTGGTTTTCTTCTGAGAAACTACCATCAACAAAGCGTTAGCCAAAGGTATACCAGCGCGTAAAGGGACTAAGAACACAAAAGCAGCACCAGCTGTACTCACAATTTGATGTCACACCCTTAAGAAGCCATTGGTCAGAATGGCAAATGCCCTAACTCCTGGAGACACCACCAGCCCCAAGCTCACAGGAACAGAAGAGCTCTGACAAGTCCTTTCAGAGCATCCCTTGAGAAGACCTGCAAAGAGGTCTTGAGCTGGTCCCTGGGGTTTGCTCTCTGGAGAAGTGACTTGCTGATCCTCTAAGGGAGGACATGGAGAGGTTTTACACTTATTGGTGGTCAGCCTTTTTATTCTAAGTAATTCCTTCCATCCGTTGTTTTCCCCATAATAAAGACCTAACAAGGAAGAGGCTAAAGCTAGTACATGAACAAAAGAAGTGGCATCACTAAGGCACTCCCAGTAAGAAGGGCTGCTTTGGCACCTCTGCTGTTACCATTGTCAAGAGGGGAAAATTGAAGGGAAGCATCAGCATCCTTAGCTTAGCCAGGGAAAACAGACTGGCGCTCCCACTCTATTCTAAATGGAGATTCTGCTCTGATTTTGAGTGAGCATATGATCAGGCAGAAGTCATTGTTGATATCAGGGTAAATAAATGTTTGTTTTCTGTGAAGTGCTGCCTGACCCCTCACTCCTGTTATCACCTTTCTTTTGTCCCAGTGCACAAGGAGGCATGAGAACAAGTGAAGTGTCCCACACAAGTCCTGGCATGGCTGGACTACAGGTGAGGCAGGAAAGATACTCAGACATCTCAGCCAGCCAGACTCACCAGTATTCACACACAGCAAGCAAGAACCACCCTCCCACCCCCNTTACTATGTGCCCAGGTTATCTGTGTTGTTTTACAACAGAGAAGAAATAGACAGTCACATAGAACATGGAAATGAATCAGAGAAACAAGTGCAAAAAAAGCAGTCAGCGGTGGAAGGTATTGCACCTTCCACCAGAGCAAAAAGCCAAGAGAAACATGTGGCTGTAACCCACTCCCAACTGCATAGATGCTTCTCTTTGTAAGTAGATGTTATCCAGATCAGACATATAAACAGCAGAAAAGGAGAAACTTCTACAGGGATGATTGTTTTGCTGCAGGGACCCAGGCAGCACTTCAAGCTCTGACCTATGGGCATCCACCTCACCCCTAGAGAAGCCTCAGCTTTCTCTTACCTTGATCTCCTTTCATCTCCCGGCCTTAGCCCCACACCTTAGAGCCTAGAGTACAATAGTTATCCAGTCACCAGACATAGTAAATTGGGCTTGCTTTTTAAGTTGTTTGTTTTTGTTTGGGTTTGGGGTTTTTTTATAAAGGGGAAGAAAAACCAGAGAGGCACGATAGCCCCAAGGGGAATTTTCTCTTAAAGTCACTGCCAAAAGAATGGTCAATTTGTAAGTGAAATGTTGACACTTTTATAACACAGCAAATATCTTTCCTTTGAGTGAAGCACTTAGTTTTTTAGAAAAAAAATTAATTTTGTCATAATACTAAATACTAGGCAGAAGCATTACAATACTGTGACACATGCTTTCCTCTCTCTCCATTTCCTACTTTGACAGACAAAAGCCCCTTGAGGTGCCACAAGAGCTACAGCCCCTTTAGCAGAGCTACAGGCAGAAAAAAACAGTAAATAAAAACCTAATTTAGAGCATTAGCAAACACAGCACCCTCATAGCCGCACAGTACCTGCAAAGCTCTCCTCACAGGCTGCTGACCCCCCCCTCCTAAGATCTGTCCATCTTGAGCATGGGCTTCTTACATCGAAGGGAAGCCAACCGGTGTCAGTGGAAGCGGCTGCTCCCCTCAGTGAAGCACCTGCACACAATTCCCTGCCAAGGAGGCTCTGTGCCAGCCGGCCAGCCCCATCACTGCTTCTCCTTGCCTGGGAGACACCTGGCACCAAAGTGGCCAATGGAGAGGATGAAATGTGCTTTAAACAGCTTGAAATTTTCAGCGTGCACTGTATTTCGGTCTGATATGGATGGAAGTAAGGATGGGGTCTGGGTCTCGTTGCACCCCAGCATAGTCTTGCCTGATTGCCCCCAAACCCCTCTCCAGCAACCCAGATGACTGTCCTGCAGTGCTGCATGGACCTTGGATGTTGCATGGATCTATGATGCTGCTGGGATAGTTTATACCCCTTGGTCTCTGGTCTTGCTAGAGGACAGCCAGTAAAGAGGGTCAAGAGCAGAGAGGCGTTTGAAGTGAGAAGACCACAAAGCTCATTTAGGATTCATACAGCACCAAATAAAAACCCCAAACCCAACCACCAGACAGTAATAACTTCAAACCAATACTGACTGGAGTTGAAAACAGGGATGTACTGGCAGAAAAATTTCTGCCTAGGCCAAGTTCAGAAGTGGTGCAAGCTTAAATTGACTCTGTTTACAATGCCAAAGAGAGCTAAGTGGTTGCCAGCAGGCAAGACTTGCCATTAAAGAGAAACACACAACTTGTTAAAGGGACCTCTGAGCACTCTTTCAGGCCCAGCAGAAGTCATAGCCAACCTCCTCTGTTCAGTAAAGCCTTCTTGAGAAAGCAAGGGTGGTGTCCATGGCTTGCACATCTCATGGTGGGTTGGGCCTGACCTACACGGACAGTTCCTGAGCTTTGGGACAGGGAGTGTACTTGGTGTGTGCATGGCAGAAATCATCTGGGGAAAGAGCAGAGACCTGGGTAGGGGACAGAGGACGAGGGCTTTTTGGGCTGCCAGGGACAGCCTGGGGCAGGAGGTGATGCAAGCTGCCTGCAAGTTGTTTGCTTCTGCTGCACCAGGGGGACAGAGCTGGGGACCATTCCCTGCAAGAGAACCAAACAGCCACCCACACTGTGCTGCAGCCTTCCCATCCCAACTTGTAACCACCACCAGCCTTGTACCTGATGAAGAAGCATCATCACTGTGTTGGCACACCATTGCATCGCTGCATCCTTATACAGGATACGATAACCACATCTTGTGGCTGCTCTCTTCAGCCACTACAGAGGGCACTCAGTACAGAGACAGCAAGGAGCAGCCTAGGCATTGGTGAAGGAGCTCAGCATAGGCTGCTTCATCCCAACAGAAGGCCACATTATATAGCCGGATTAGCCCTGACTTAGGAGCAAGCTTCTGCATAGCCAGGCAGCCAGTCATGATGCACACCTGCTTGAACAGAAGCAATCTAAACATCTGTATAGCTCTTTTCTAGCAAATTATATTTTAATAAGGGATGTGAATGGACACTTCTGCTGCGGAGTTAAAATAATTCCCTTCAAGCATTGCTTGTTAGCATGCAGCAAACCAAGCACTGAAGTCCCAGCTACATTCTGAGCTGAGCATTATGGAAATTATTAGTTTGCCAGCACTGATTAAGTTATTTATTGAAAATAAACTAAGTGGAGAATTTGTTGCTGCTTTCTTTCCCCTGCTAATTTATTGTCTGAATAGAGATTTTGCCATATAGCTTTTTTCCTTCAGTAAAAATGCAGATGCAGTGAATAAGAAGCATTTTAGAAGTGCAACATTTGGGTTATGAAATGATCCATTTGGGCAGTTGTTTGGATAGAATGACTTTTGATTCAAAAATGTTAAACATTTTATTGAACTCTCCAAAGTTCTTACAGGGTTAGAATGTACAACAGACCAATCGCTGAAGCACAGACTCCACTTCGGGTCAACTTATTTTAAAATGTCGGTTTTCTGGAAACATTGAAGAACCCCTGAATTACAGCAGCAAAATACAGCGATGACATCTGAGCTCCCAGAACAATCCTGGGCTCCCCCTCTATCTTAACAAAATGCTAGTAAGTCCATGTTATAAAAGGTCAGGCAGACAGCAGAAAAATGGCAGGTTGAAAGAAATAAAGTGTGGTGGGTCCTGGTTTTGTTTGCTCATCTCATGTCTTGACTTGAGGCAGTAGACTTGGACCTTCTTCCTTACTGAGGGGCTAGAAAGGTCAAGGAAATTCAGGCCAGGAACAGTCCAGGCATACAAGGGGCAATTCCCCAGGCTGTGGCCATCCCCAAAGCAAGAGATTGCCCCCAGCAAACCCCGTAAGGGCAGCTGGGGGCATCTGTAGAGGTGTGGATGCATGGGACAGCTTGTCCTCAAACTCCTCTAGCCACAGGGGTACCCTCAATGCGCCAGCTTTATGTTCCTAAATCATCTGAGGGTGGGGGACCATGTGGTGTAACAGCCGAACTCTCTGCCTGGGATTCAGCTCCATCATAGGATTTGCAGGCCAGAGCCTGCACCAGGCACCAAAAAACTGTGCTGAAACACAGATGACATGGCTCATGTGTATGGAAGGGGGTCTCCTTATAGGCTTCCCCTGCCAATTTTTCCGTGCTGCTGCCTTTGGCCATCCTTTCCCCACCACTATTTAACATTAGCTTTGCATCATTTATCACCCCACTTTCTTTCTCGGTGCTTTCATCATGGGAGAAAGGGCTGGAAACGGGAGGTGGAGCAGGGGGACACAGGGAAAGAAAGAAAATTGAAAAAAATGGAAGAAAGTGAGAAGCTGAGGAGGGAGGGGAGGAGGGGGAGGAAGGGCTTGAAAGGGCTGGGGGAGCACAGGGGCAGGGTGGCCCCCAGCTGCCCCACATTGTGCCCAGCTCTATCCATCTAAATAAAGGGACAGTCCTGACTTGTGTCCCAGCTGGGAGAGGCTTTCTTGCCTTTCGGGTTTAAGTGTTGTCCCCTCCCCCTGTTTGCTCCCTCTCCTCTCCACCCCCCCTCCCCACTTGCATCCAGACTTTCATCAAAGCGCCCGGTCTCCTCGGGGCTTTCCGCCCCCTCCCCACAGGCACAGTGTCCCCTTTTGTGGCAGCCACCCAGGCGACTTTTTCTACCTCCTTATCCACATTTATCACCCGGGGAAATAAGCCCCGGGGCAAGAGGAGGGTGGAAGCTGGGAGGGAGAGTGCTGGTGGGGAGGGGAACAGGCCTTTTGCACTCCTACTTGGCCAGCAAGACAGGGGCAGCAGGTGCCTGGGGGTGGATCAGCCTGCACAGCATCCTGCAGTGGCCCATAGGGTGCAGAGAGATCTTGCAGATTTGGCCCCAAAAGATAGTGTGACACTTTTTCCACATTATATAGATGCCCAGAGCAGCTGGCTCTGTGGGAGTGGGCAGGTTTGGGTTTGGGTGGCAGAGACCAATCAGCCATGGGCATGTGGGCCTTTCAAGAATAAATGTCCAGCCACAGGCTGCACCAGGGATGTTTAATGGGGAAAAAACCACCCACATTTGCTGGTCTGGGTGCATTAAGAGCCTACCTACAGCTCCTCCTGTTGCGCCTGTGGGCTGCTTGCTTCCCTCCTGGCTTTTCTCCCCACACACCCCCCTTCTCGCCCCTGTACTTGTTTCCCTTTAATTTCTCTAGTTTATCAATCTTTATCTGTCTTCACTTGCTTTGGCAGAACTCAATCACCTGCCAGAGCTGTGGCCTTCCATGGGGGCTTCGCCTTTGCTGGCTGTGGGGGGGTGGCAGTGCAATGGGACCCCTTCAGTGAGTACCCCAAACTGTCCATCCTCAGGTTACTGGCAAAACACAGGCAGGCAGGCACTGCAGGGCACCTCGATTTTCCATGTGCCAGGCAGGGATGCATCTGCCCACAGGAAACTGAACGTGCTGGTGGGACTGATGGCACAGCATTAGGTGTGGTAAAGAAGGTGGCCTTGTTCACAAGTGTTTCCCATGGTTGTTAGGGTTTTTTCTTCTAGAATGGGCTTTAAGCATCTGTTGTGCTGGGTTCTCCTGGCATATAATTCTTTAAGCTGGTGAAGGTATTTAGAAATGATGCTCTGGGACTAGTGTAGCTCCACTGGAGGAGTCAGAGGCACACAGGGCTGATCAGTGAAGAGACAGGGCCACGCTCCCTGCTGCAGGGGCTGCATGCCTAGGGCTGAAGCTCTTCCATAAATGGAGTCAGTCGTTTTCTCCAGGGTACTCAGCAGGCATCAAGGCCTCCAAGAGGTAGCTAACACCTGTGCCCTGAAGTTTTTGCAGTGGGTATTTTCTGTTAGACAACCATAAGCAGCTCTCTGCTTTGAACCCAGTATTCCTCAGATCCCCCCCAAGCCCTGCATGTGTCCCTGCGCAATCACAAACGCGCAGAGGCGTGATACAGCACTCCAGCTATGAAATCCCAGTAAAACCCCTTATTCTGCATGTTTGATGCTCTCAGGCCTTGACATTCAAGCGGTCGTGCCTCTGCTGAGCTCTGCCCCAGCTGAGCATGCTGGCTGCCCTGGAAAGGCAGTGCTGGGCTGGGTGCGTGAACACCCCCTGTCCCTTGGGGCAGACAGGGACGTGAGAGTGGGCTCGGGTGGATAACCCTGGCTGAGCAGCTGGCTGGCATTTCTTCACAATCTTTATTTGTAAAGGGAGAGCCCTGTGGTGCCTCAAGTTGTCCGAAACAGAGAACTCTTCACTCCAAAGTCCTTGCCTCCGTGTGTTTCAGATCCTATTTTGGCTGCCCAAGGTGATACAGTCAGATCCTAAATTAGCCTCTTATAATCTAAATTGAATTTAGACCCAGAAAATCCCCTGCTTTCAGATGTTTCTGGTTACACAATAACCCTGGCTCTCCTCAGAGGAGTGAAATGGCAGGATTTTGAAATTCCTTGTTGGTTCATGTTTGCATATAAATGCTGATTTTATCTTTTCTGTACACAAAGTAAACACAAAGCTGTTTTACGATAATGTTGCCGTTGAAACATGTACCCAGGATGGCAAAACAACCCTGACTTAGAGATGTTTCCAGGCCCAAGGACCATGCCTCCCTTCACACAAAGAAGCCGCCCGCTGTGAGATGCCCAGCCCACCCTCATCCCTGCTGATGCAGTTCAACAGGCAGATTTCGTAAGGCAGCAGTAAGATCCAGAAGTAAAAGCGAGGCGGTGATCATAAAAGATGTTGATTCACCCAGGCTGCCTGAGATGGTGAGCAAGCCTAAGCTCAGGTTCCTGGTAGAGATTAAGTTTTCCACAGACCTCCATGGACCATGCTGGAAGTGCCGAGACCCACTGCAAGTGGGCAATGATGGCACTCTATCATGAACTTATATCTCTTATCTCTTATCTTTTTTTTTTAATACTGGTCTACACAGAGAATGCAATTCAGATTAAAACACAGGTTTAAAGTAAGACAGCTATTGATGATTAACTATCTGGTGGAAAACTCTTGTGCTAGAAGATGCTCTTTGTGAAAGAACTAAATGCAGTCATGGCCAGGAGCAAAGAGAAAGTGCTGCTGGGAGGAGATAACTGATGTAGGGTAAGCCAGTTCAGTATAATGCCTGAATCGCAGAGCCCAGAGATGGCTATTTTTAAAAAATGACTCTGTCCATGAGCTTGACAGCCTGAGTTATGGAAAAAAGATTGTAAAATCAAAGAAAACCACATTTTCTGATCATTTCTTCTCTGTCAGAGGATGTTGCAGAAACTCCATTTGAAAGCCAACAGCCTCTGGTGAAAGAGGCACTCTTGGGTGCAACAGGAGAGGATAAAAATCCAGCCTAAATATCTGCCTCCGGCCATCTAGGACTGTGGTGTCGATTTTATGTTAGTCATTTGACTAGTCATCTCCTTCAATTGCCCACGAAGACAGAGGCATTTTCTGAGAGCAATTCATTCTGCTCGCTGTAGGATGACTATTTGACATTGGATCAACCACCCCTGGGCGACGCCTGTCCCTCCTGACAGCTGTAGGTGGGTCCGTGGTGAGCACAGCTGTAGCCGGCTTTAGGTGGTCACGGATAGATGCATTGCCTCCTGCCCTATATATCTGAGTGCTCATAGGGGCTGAGGCACTTCTCCCCATCCAAGAAGTCATCTCTGAAATAACATCCATTCAGTCCAAAGTTCATGGAGGTCCAGGCTGCAGCAGCTTTCAGTGGCCTTTGCATCGTGTCCATACTGTCTGAGGCAGTATCAGGAATGCGCCCCGCTTTATTACTGGTGGGCACTGTACCTGATCTACAACATGGATCAGATGGAATAAGCCCACAGCCTCATCCACTGTCCATCAAGCCTTCATCTTTAAAAGACACTAAATGTACCCATCAGAAGCTTGACACTGCAAGGGCGAGACCTGAAAATGTCACACAGCTGTTTAACGGGAAGCAGTTTAAAAAGTGAACATGCAGTGTATATTACTGTAAGAAACCACCCTTCCTTTCTCATTGCTTTTGGACAAGAGGAGAGCTGTTCTGCTGCTCATGTCAGAAGCAATTGCAGTGGGACAAGCAAATCAGCCCAAACCTCCTGGCACAGCTGCCTGAGCCCAGTTGACACTTCTGCAGTGGAAAGCATGGCTTGCGTCTGTAACGCAACGGGTTCCATTGCAAGCGTGTCCAGCCCTGCTGCAAGCCCTTGCTATCTTTTCCAACCAGGTAGTTTACACTGATGCAAATTTCATTACTACAGGCAGAGTTTCAGGCTGTCTAGAAATGCGAGCATCAGCTAAGACCAGAATGAAAGAAAAAGTACATGAAATTGTCAGGAATGAAAGAAAAAGCACATGCTGGTATCCTGTCTCTGAATGGAATTGCTCATCCAACACAAGCTCCTCATGTGACCTCCCTTTGGTGGCTTTTACATCCTTTGTTGTTCCTATAAAAAGCTCAGGTGGATTTCAGTCCGTAAAGAAGACGGAAACTCTACTAACTGCCTTATGGCTGCGAGACAAGTCCACTCTTACCTTGCCCAGAGCGCTCCTACTTGTCAGGATCCCAAATCCTTATCCCTCACTGAAAGCCACAGGCAATTTCAAAGGGCTGGAGAGACCTCCTCTCTGCCTCCACTTCTGCCCTTTGCACTGCAGGAGGGCACTTATGTACCACACAGGGAATGAAGGGTCACATACACTTCTCTGCCTATAAAGAAGCCCTACCATATATATTTTCTGTAGGCGAGCAGATGTGGCAGCTGTATGTCTCCCAACCAGCACTGGCTGGGTGTCACTGACCCCCTCCTGGCACCTTCTCCCTGTCCCCATAGCCCCCCCACTCCCACCCCCAGTGCCTTACCTCCAGCATCTATGGGCAGTGATTAATGGTGCCCATCAATCAGCCACTGCTGCGATGAATGCGACAGGCAGTTTGCGATTAACCTTGGGGAACCTTGTCTCCTGCTCCCCCCATCCATCCATTT
>VZTU01029235.1:287462-297658 GCA_013400835.1 Zapornia atra
CCCCAAGATTATTGGGTGAAATGAGGCGATGGGTATGTACAGAGGCCCTGGAGAACAAGTCTTCTGATCTTTTCATATTGAAATGGGGAGGTCTCAATTGCTCCTTTGAAGTTCATTCTGTGGGAGTTAAAAAAACCCAAACCCAAACCTCAGTGTTCTCCTTCAATAATGCAGGGAGGAACTGGGACTGGGACAGTCAGGGTTAGTGGCAATGGCAGTGCTGAAAGGAGTAGGCCTGCCTGTCTTGTGCAAGACGTGATATTGATTGGGAGAAGAGAAAGCATAAAACTGTGGGGAAATTATCATAGGGGAGAGAGTTTCACTTGACCTCTCCCCGTTTTCCCTTCTGTCTGGGTAGCATCAGGCAGCCCTGGCTCTGCTAGTGCTGTACCAGCACAGGTGAAATACAGTGCTTGCTTTCACGGCGCGATGGCAGTGGGTTTGTAGTTTATTACAATGCCATTCAATGGCTTCAGCTGGGATTGCTCATCCGTGGCACTGAAGGAGGGTGGACAAGAAAGGTACTCCCTTTTCTGCCTGTGCCAAGTGCTTTGGGGTTGCTCAGCTGAACCCAGACTGACATCCTTGCAAACACTGGCATGGCTTGCATTGATTCGTCATGGCACACCTCGGGTGTTGTTGGGACATAGGTACTGTACCTATATGAAAAGAGGTTTCCTGTGATTTTTTCAGGCTCCTGGTTAAGCCAGAGAGGCTTTCCTGAGCTCAGCCCAGCCTCAGCAGTGTGTGTGAGGCTCAGGCATTGCAGCTTGGCATGCTGTGTCAGGCTGAGGAGGAAAAGCCGATGAGACTGTTTGAGCTACACCTGCACTTAGCACCCAGGGTTTTGCTGCCATGCTCTGTGTCCATGCAGGGTATTTTCTACTCAAAAGTGCTCAAGGCCAAAGTGTACACCTCTGGGTGAGAGGGTTCCCTCCCCTGCCTGCCTGCGTGGTGGAGGCTCATCTCTGGGGCCGGCATTTCTCAGGCAGGCAAAGCTGTTGCTTCAGGGTGAGCATCCGATGGGTCACACACCACAATATATGAAACAGCCAGCACCTTTGGTAGAGGCTAGCCCAGGGCTTTCAATCCCAGGAGGGAAACGCTGGTGGGAGAGATCTTGCCCTGGAGGGTGGGATGAAATGCTTCTTTCCCACATCCAACAGTCCTTAGGGCTCCCTCATTTGCTTATAATCACTGAAAGGCTTTGTTAGTAAGAAATAAAGCTGCACGTGGTCCCATTAGAGGCCCCTGGGGCCCTTTTTGGTCGGTCCCTTGCTGATAAGTATGCAAATTAACAAACGAACTGCAATTAATAGGCAAATCCCTCTCAAAAAACAGGCTCATTCTCAAGTATTTCTGAACAGGGGTTTACCAAATATTTGTCTCTCATTTGAATGGACTTTATGAACATTTTGAACTATGCTGTTCATATATATATATATATATACTCACAAACATATACATATGCAGGCCTGTCTGCATGCAAATGTTTGTGTGTCCAGTCAGGGTTTGCAGGCTCAGGAGGATGAAGGCTTGCTTTGCTCGTGGATTTTGGGGGAGCCATTTAGGTCAGCATCAGTTCAGGGGCTGGCTCACCCGCCACAAAGGCTGGAAAAGAGAGGCCGAGCTTCGCCACAGTACTCAGGAGGGTTGGGCAAGGCAGGAGGGTGCACAGCTATTAAGATCTCCCTTCAAATGTTATTAAATAATATTTTGCTGCTGCAGCACGACAGGTGTGGAGGCGCAGGCAGGTAAACACAGCCTGGAGCAGGGCAGCCCGCCAAGTCTGTTTCCTTACATAAATCTCTCCACTTCAAGGTATGCAATTAATCCCGGCTCCAGCCTCTGTTCACCACAGACCTTCTTTGTACACATGATGTATTAATCACCAGAAAGGACTTTTGCACCTCTGCTATCATTCCTGCTCTGCAGGCTGCTGCAAAGAACTTCTAGGACCAGCAGAGACCCAAGGACGTGGTGGCAGAAATGGGTTGGCAATGGCATCTCACACCAGACAGATGGAGGACAAGTGTGCACACATGTGTGGGTACATGCACATGTGGGTATGCGTACCTCTGTGCCATACTGTGGTGTGCTGCAACCCACCTGATGCTGATTTTACCAGCAGATCCCCTGTTCCACTTTCCATGGAGACAATGGATGTTAATAAGTAACAGCTCCCCACCCCAAGTTTTACAGGGACAATTACAAGAAGTTCTCATTAAAAAGCCAGGAGGACAGCAGATCCCCATCAGGAAGCCTGAGACTGCAAGAGCCTGCATGTATGTCTGCATCCTCGGTATACCCAGGTGGCCAGGTGAGCCACAGCTCTATCTCCTGCATCTGAGTGGAGGGTGAGGGCATGGCCAGTGGGCTGGGGGAGCCTACCTGCACCACACTGGTCCCCAGCACCCCAGTCCCAGACCCTTTGCTGGTAAGCCCAAACCCTTTGTGCTGTCCAGTGTGATCTCTGCTGGGAAATGCCTCTGAAGCCATTGCAGTGTCCAGCTTGGACCGGAGCCCAACACGGCCAGGTGGTTCAGGCGTTGAGCCCTCTACTTTCCCCTAAATTCCCCATTTTGCCCTCCACAGCTCATGCTGTGGATGTTTTACAGCCCTTTTCAAACAAACAAGACCCCAGCACTTGGCCCCAGCTCTGATGGCCCCTCCAGTCCACCATTACCCAAGAAAGCCCTGTAGCAGAGCAGGGCATTTCTGGGAGGCACAAAGCATCAGGGCGATGCAGACTGAGGCTGGGAAGGAGACACCTGAGCGCCGTCCTTGCTTCTCCATTTGTTTTGCCACCCTTGTGGCTGCGGATCCAGCCTGAGCTCCTGGCACAACCATCCCTCTGCTCTCTTCCCCTTCGCTCTGTCCTGCCCAATTGCCTTAGAAAGGAGCTGAGGATGTTGAATTTACCTGTCTCGCTGTTGGCAGGTACAACCTTATAAGTCTTCACTGTGACGGCAACCGCTGTGGCTCAGATTGGATCAGTGGGGAGGGATCTGGGGGGAAAGCAGAAGGAGAGGGGAGCAGATGGCCAGTGCAGGTTAGCGTGTCCCTGCAGCGCTCCTATCTCCAAGGCCTTGTAAAGATTACAGATGCATTTCTTCAAAGCAGCAGAGACTGGAGCGTGAGGCAAGTGAACACCCACCCTGCTCCTGCCGGGGCCACATGAGCCTGTGGGGATGCCTTTCCAACCCATCTGCTTGCAAGGGATCAAGGTCTGAGCCTTCATCCCTCTCGATAAGTGCAGTGGGAGTGAGCCATAAGCAAGGCTGGAGCTCCTTGTGTGCTTCCAGCCACTCAGCTTGGCGTTTGGTGTGGTAAGCACCATGTCCCTGGCTGGGAAGACATATGCACAGGGCAGCAGGGTAGCAGGTCTCCCGCTCTAGAGACTTTACCCAAAGGCTGCTCAGTGCCCCTCAGACACCCGTCTGGGACCTCTGGGTTGGGAGTGAGGACTTCACACCTAGTGCTTGAGGCTCCCTAGATACAGCTGAAGTTTCTTCAACCAGCCTGTGCCTGGTTCCTGCTGGGGAGGCTCTGCAGCCCACAGGTAGCTCCCCTGGCCCCTGAGCCTGCAATGCCACCCTGCAGCACTGTACTCTGTAGGAGAACCACATGTGGGGTACAAACACATGTCGCTTCCTCCGGGGGCTGCCAGCTTCTCACTTCAAGCCATGCACTATTTTATGAGCCTCCTCCTAAGCCTGCTCACCCGAAAGCTTTCCACTACTTGTTTTCCTTTGGCTTTAATGATTGCCCCTGGATGTACTCAGCCTCTATTCCCAGAAAGGTAAATACAGCTACTGGGCTTCTCCAGCTGCTGTCTCTCTTGCTGTAGCCTTTCTCTTGAGTGAGAGGCAGCCTGCAAGACTTCAGAGTCATTTGGTAGGAGCTTGAATGAAAAAGAGACTTCCCCAGCTGCACAGCGAAGACTTGCCCGCCCTAGCCACAGAGGGCAAGGCATGGTGCGAAGGCAGAGCACCAACAAAGTAGCCACTCACCCCAAGATAAAGCTGCCGAAGACTGACATTAATTAGATGTGGAGAACGTTTTTGTTTCAGCATGTTTATTAATTATTATTATGACTATTCACATTTCATATTGCAGTAATGCCTAAAGGTCTGAATCAGGAGCAAGGAGTCACTGTGCTGCCCAATGAGCAAGCACCGAGGCGGGCAGAGTCCCTGCCCTGAAGAGCTTACCCACAAAAACACCACGAGCTCAACCCAGCTTCTCAACCCACATCCAAACAAAACTGTTCTTCGCACCTCAGGATGCACCTGAACTGCCCTGTTTTAAGCAGCAGGGAACAGAGGTGTGACTGTGGATCTCATCCTGAGGACTATGCCATGGGGCCACCATTGGTGAGCCAGGGTGGGGCAGACCTGCAGAGCTCCCAAAGTGTCTGGGAACCAGGTCCAGAAAGGACACTGAGTTACCACATCTTGTATTTTGCCACAGTCATTGTAGCAAAGGGTTTGTGTCCTCCATGCAGTGCTTTCTCCTAAGGCTATTTTTCACTGGGTTGTGATGCAGAGGCAATGGCGATGGGTGACTGCTCCTGCAGCCTCTGGGGCTTGAAACGGCAATCCCAGAGTGTGGGAGATGGCAGAGGCCAGAACTGCACTCTTAATTTCCTGGGCATTAGTAATTAAATAGGGGGTGTTTCTTCCAGCTGCCACCCATCACTACTACAAAGGCAAGCCCTTGCCTAGCTCCCTTGAGCTGTGATGGAGAATTACTGTTGAACTGCAAAGCTCCTGCAATTCTGACTACCTTTTCCCCATTCTGCAAGCTTCTCAGTGAGTTGATGCCATTTATAAAGCAGGTGATGGTCTTCATGGTGTGCCCATGACATCGGAGGGACCAAGAGGGTACCGGCTAGTCTCAGCACTGGGGCTTGCCCCAGTGCTGGGGCAAGTCCTGAAGTCACTGGCCTCCTTGGGGGGCTGCTTGGATGTCCCCCACCTTTTCCCTCTTCTCCCAGGGCAAGTCTTCCTGCCCCAGGACCTCCCTGTCCCACCTTTGGCCAACTTCAATCAGAGCCAAGAGGAAAATGTTACCTTGAGTGCTTCCAGAATAAATAGCTGGCAAGCCTTGGGCAACTGTCTAGTGAAGCCATCTTGAAAAAAAGCCAGAAAATTGGAATATCCCAATTTTTGGTGGGTTTCATTTCATTTAAGACTAGGAAGGAGAATACAGCTGTCTCTGTGCCCTGGTATTTGGACAGCATCCTTGCAATTGGGGCACTGCTGGGGAAGGAATCACAGAATCATAGAATAGTTTGGGTTGGAAGGGACCCCAAAGCCTATCTAGTTCCACCTCCCCTGCCACGGGCAGGGACACCCTCCACTAGACCAGGCTGCCCAAAGTCCCATCCAACCTGGCCTTGAACACTGCTGGAGAGGGGGCAGCCACAGCTTCTCTGGGCAGCCTGTACCAGGGCCTCACCACCCCCATAGTGAACAATTTCTTACTAATGTTTCATATAAATCTACCCTCCTTCAGTTTAAAGCCATTACCCCTTTGTCCTATCACTGCACTCCCTGGCAAACAGCCCCTCTCCAGCTTTCCTGTAGGCCCCCTTTAGGTACTGGAAGGCTGCTCTAAGGTCTCCCTGGAGCCTTCTCTTCCCCACACTGAACAACCCCAATTCTCAGCCTGTCCTCATAGGACGGGTGCTCCAGCCCCTCCTCTGGACTCACTCCAACAGCTGAAAGGGGAGCAGAGGCTGTCTTAGATGGGATCTGTGGAGGATGGGGCCAGGGAGAAGCCCCCAGCATCCCTGGGTATGGTGCTACCGAGCAGCTCTGCACTTACTCATCACAACAGAAGGAAAAGAAGCCATCCAGAGGGATCTTGACAGGCTGGAAAGGCTGGAAAGGTGGGTTCAACACTGCGAAGTATAAGGTGTTGCACTTGGGCCGGAAGAATCCCAGACATAGATACAGACTGGGAGAAGAGCTCTTCGACAGTAGCCCTGCTGAGAAGGACTTGGGGATTCTGGTAGATGAGGAACTTAACATGAGCCAGCAGTGTGCTCTTGCAGCTCGCAAGGCCAATGGGATCCTGGGCTCCATCAGAAGAGGGGTGGCCAGCAGGGACAGGGAGGTGATTGTCCCTCTCTACTCTGCCCTCCTGAGGCCCCATCTGGAGTACTGTGTCCAGATCTGGGGCCCCCAGTACAAGAAAGATGTAGAACTGTTGGAGAGGGTTCAGAGGAGGGCCACAAAGATGATTAGAGGGCTGGAGCACCTCCGTTATGAAGAAAGGCTGAGGGAGCTGGGCTTGTTCAGCCTGGAGAAGAGAAGGCTGCGGGGGGACCTCATTGCAGCCTTCCAGTACCTGAAGGGAGCTTATAAGCAGGAGGGGATTCAACTTTTTAAAAGGGTAGATAATGGCAGGACAAAGGGGAATGGATTGAAGCTAAAGGAGGGAAGGTTTAGATTAGATATTAGGGGGAAGTTTTTTTACAGAGAGAGTGGTGAGGTGCTGGAACAGGCTGCCCAGAGAGGTGGTGGATGCCCCATCCCTGGAAGTGTTCAAGGCCAGGTTGGATGGGGCCCTGGGCAACCTTGTGTAGATCCAGGCCTGGAGGTTGGTGGCCTTGCCTGTGGCAGGGGGGTTGGAGCTCTATGATCCATGGGGTCCCTTCCAACCCAGACCATTCTATGATTCTATGATCCCGCGTCCCCCAATGGGATAGGGCTGATTCCAGCAAGCAGGGACACCCACTAACTCCTAGGCACTAGCTAGGGACCTCAGGACCAGAGTAAGAGCGTGCCTGCTCTCTCTCTCATTTGCCTCCTTTTGTCATGCTGATGAAGAATTAGGGGTTTTTTTCCTTTGAAGTCTCCCTCCTCAGGCCCCAAATAACCCACCTCCTCACCTTGTCCCCCCTCTCCCACCACCTGCCGGGCTTCTCGACCTGCGCCCAGCTCCTTACCACTGGCCAGGAGCTGGATGATCCTCCCTGCAGCCTCCCTTGCACTGCTATCAGGTTCAACCTGTTCAATTAGTGGTGCCCCAGGCACTGCGGGTTCCAGCTTTCTCTTTCTGCTTCATTTAATTTGAACACGCGCACCTCTCCCTCCTCCTCCCTGCTCACTTTGAGGCCCGGGGCTGTGTGCTGTGAAAGGCGCAAGGCAGGGCATCACTTACACACCTGAAATATGTTACAACAAGCCCAGCAGCCGTTTACAAGGAAGTCTTGGGCCTAGATGATGAGTTAGAAGGTCCTTTGCAAAGCCGCCTTTCTGGGGTAAAAAAAAAAGTGTAGCTGAAGCCCATACAGTGATTTCCATTGCTTCTCACAGGATTGGTTTTCTGCTCTGCTTTCGTCTTTTTTGGGGGAGGTTTAACCTTGCCCTGTGCATGCATGGAGAGCCAGCCAGCCGGGCATGTATACAAACTACATATGCATCGAGGGAAGCATTAGCTAAAACTGCTTGTTTGTTTTTTTCCTGGCTTCAGAAGGAAGCTGCTATTGAAACACTTCACTTGCTTACTTCGATGTGGAGAGCCTTGTAATGGGCACCGCTCTCGCCCTGTCCTGGTGCTGGCATGGAGATGCCTGAAGAAGATGCAGGATGGCTGGTCAAAAGCAGATCTGACTTGCCCAACTATCTAACCCCAGTGTTGAAGCCTCTGCCTGTGGGGTGCAGCATGCAGAAGCCCTGTGCTTTCATAGAGGAAGCTCCCTGAAAAACCTCACAACACTGACAGGTTCTCCTCCCAGAAAACACCGACACCTGGACCCATGCAAATATGCAAACAGACAGATGTACACACTATATCTATATATATATAAATATATATAATGCACCTCCCTGGCATTGTTGGACAGAGAAGCAGACCCTGTGCCTTCATTGCACTCTCACACAGGGCTATGGAGAAGGCTGAGTCTCTGCATTATCCCTCTGTGTGGGCAGCACTTTCAGAGCTGGCATGCCTGCTCCTCTCCTCCTGCTCGCTGTGACCAGCCCTGGAGATGGGACCTGTGACATGGTAGCCGTCTGCCTCGTTATAGCTGCTTTCCTCAAGGATGTCTTGGTTTTACAATGAATCTATCCGTTCAGCAATAACTATTTCTGCACTGCAATCGGCCTATTTCAAATCCCAGCTCTCTGTGCTGAGAGAGTGAGGATTGTGAGAGTTAAGGCTGCAGAAATGGTGGGCAGGGACCACTGGCTCCAGCGTGAGGAGGGATGCTCTACCTGCATGCAGCGTGTTGGTGCAGCAGTGCTCTTGCTGGGGGAATTCTGGGGGGTGTGGGGGGAGAAGAAGCACCCGTGCTTTGCATGAGCAACACGACCTGACAGTTTGCGCTCTGCTGCCAGGGGCTGTGCTCTGCCGTGGGGTGTTTGGAGGCACCAGGCTGAATGGAGTAACTTGGAGCATCTGAGCTGTGCAGCAATCGCCCGCAAAGCAACAGCCCGCTGTGCTCCAGGATAAGTAAGAAGTGAAACCTAGGGCTAAAAATAAAGGAAATAATCTCACCCATGAAATTGGACATTTGGGTGCTGCCCAGTGTTAGCAGGAAGGGACCGAGGTTCCAGGGAGTGGCTGGTGGCTCCAGAACCCTTTCCCTGCCGGCAAGCCCGGCTGAGTGGAGGAGACACTTGGCAATTCTCCGGGCAGTCCTTTGCTGGCTGCCCAGTGGTTTGCAGGGCGTTTGCTCTTGCTGCCTGGCTGGTTGGAGTATTTCTGCCATGAAAAACCTGCTGGTGATGCCGAAGCCAGTAATGGGTCAAAGTGCTACCAAAATCAGCACAGCCAGGCCTACTTTTGCTGTCAGAAGCTCTGGCTGCTGGACTACGACCAACAACAGCAGCAGAAACAACGATGTGGTCATAAGAAAGTGACAGAAAGTCATTGAGCCTGTCAATTTGAGATGAAGATTTAAATATCCCTTTTGCTGAAGTCCCAGCTGGAAATATTATACCAGTCTGTGTAAATCTCCTCCACTGCCACAACACCCAGCTGTCCTGCTCACATGGTGGCAATATATTGCAAAGCATAAAAGCTTGCATGTCTCATTCTGTGCTAGGCAGCTTCTCCACGTGGTTTCTTAATGCTTCAGGAGTTTATTCTGCAACATGCCATTTTTCCTAGCCATCAACTTAACCAGTTGTTTGTTTGCTTATCTTACATGCAGAGAAATATTTGGCCAAGCTATACTGCTGCAACAGTTTATCCTGAGCATCTCTTTGTTGTTTACCAGAAGTCAGTGACTGGGTGGAACAAGAGTTCAGCCTGGTGACCGCTGCTCGGGAGCCCAAAGGAGGAGCTGAGTTGACACAGATGCCATTCAAGGTCACCTTCCCCCTGTGAGTGGGTGTTAGTGATGCTCGCTCAGCATTTTGCGACAGACTCCTTCAGACGGGGAGCTGCTGGAAGCCCCCCTCTGCACTGCAAGGAGAAGCACAGGCTGCTGCTGTGCAGAGCTATCCCCAGCAGGCAGGACAATATTTTGGTAGGGGTGAAGTTGATGGAAATTTTTAAGACACATTTCAGTGCCGCCAACGTCTTCTTACCTTTTTTTTTTTTTAAGAGTGCTGTATTGCCTTTTGTCTCGATCTTTTGCAACCTTCAAACGCTGCCTCAAACCTGTTTCAGCCGCTTTCTGTTTTGAAACGGCAAGAAGACAACCATAAAGCTCTCTATAATCTGTCTCACCTCGGTGACTCAGTCTGAAATGCCACAGGCCACAGCAGTGGCTCTGTAGTCCCCAAGGGGGACTTGGAGCAAGGGCCAGGCAGGAGCAGATGGGCGCAAGGGGTGCTCCCGGAGGTTGCTGGTGGGAGCAATGGGTAGGAATGTGCATCCAAGTGAGCAGGTTTGAAAGGCAGTAAAAGCTTTTAGTGCAGGAACTTTGATGATTTTTTTTTTCATTTTATTTTTGCAAATCCTTCATTTGGCTATAGATACTTCTCCAGAAGGTGGTATAGACACCCAATTTTTCATGCATGTTACCAATAAAAAGGCATGCTTTTAAGAGGGTTTGAAGAAAAGAGGCTGTGCTTATTCCATTGATCCTGTGCTATCTCTTTATGAACGTCACTGAAGGATTTCTATGGTTGATATGGGTAACAAAGACCAGTGAAAGGCTCTGTAGAGCCACAACTGGGATTTTTCATGCTCCAGGGAGAGATGAGCATCCTGAATCCTTTCCCCCCACCCCC
>VZTU01029235.1:298758-310914 GCA_013400835.1 Zapornia atra
TGATGCACAAGGACCTACATGCTTCCTAAAGCTCTTGGCGGTTTAAGCCTCTCAGTGTCTTGTGTCAGCCTTGGTTCTCGCTATTGTTTTCTCTCCGTGTACCGTGTGGGATCATTGCCTGGTGCTGCCAGGTTCTCGACCTTGCGGCTCTCCTGCATCGCCGACTTCCTCGGGCACAAGTTTTGTCCTGTTCTGGGGATGGGTTTAAAGGAGCTGGAAGGCTCCTGCACCCACACAAGCCGTGGGGAAGGATTAGACCATGCATGAACAAGTCCCTAATCATCCGGTTTGGCAATCTCCTGGCAAACCACCTCACCCCTCCCGGTGGGGAGTTACTCTCTGGGTCTCAAGCGTGTGGCACTCTGGCAAGCAGCACCAGTGCTGGCAGGGCTGAGGGGGTGTGTGCGGTGATTCTGCGGCAGCCCTGGTGCCAATTCCCTCTCTCCTTCCCAGCCCAAATCCTGTGCCAACGCCAGCCGAACAACTGTCCACCTCTCATGAGCATGGCTCCAGGGACCTAAAGCATTGACAGACACACCAGTGCACACATTTTAGGTTGAAACCCTAAGTGTACCAGTTTGCACAGTGTCTCCAAGCAACAATAATCGGAGAGCTGCTTCTTCCCTTTCAGCCCTGGAGACTATCAAGGCATGCCGGTTATGTGACAGCAGCGGGGATGCGGGTGGGCTGGACGCGATGCAAATACAGATGGGACACAAGGCTGAATCCTTGTCCAGTGCTTGGAGTGTAACTGAGGCTGCTAGAGCTGCCTCTGGGGCACCTCCTGTCTCCCTGCTTACACAAGTAACCCTTGCCTGAGGCAGACAGCAGGCCCAAGCAAAGCAAAGGAGAAATCATCCGCTGGTGCTGATGGATTTGTTAGCTGGTGTAAAAGGTACACTGGTTTAATCTGAACACCATGGGGCTGATTACAACTTGTTAATAGCCTTCCTGGCTATTCCATTCAAAGATCTTCCTACAGATGCAGCAATGGGCCGGCGGCTAATGCTTCTTTGCTGCTCTACCTTGGAGCTGGCCTGCATGACTGAATTTTGCAGACATTGCTCAATCACCATGAAACAGCACATCAAAACCACTGCATTTGCTCATCTTACACATGCAGAAGAGTCTGGGTAGCCCGCATCTCTGGGGATGGCTAACTGTCCAAAACATCTGGTTTGACAACTCGGGCTGAAAAATGACCAGCCAAGGCCCCGTGGTGGGGAACAGGTCTTGTAGTGCTTCCTCAGGGAAGGGAAACCTGCAGCAAAATTGTATTTCTGGTGGCATCACCCACCTTAAACTAGGGTTATGTGGGTGCAGCAGAGCTCAGGTCACAGTGCAGCACTCTGTTGGTGTTACATGAGTTTGGGGTTTCAGCATTGATCAGGTCTCCAAAGCTAAAAGAGAGCTGCTGGAGGAAAGCTCTGCTGAAATCAAATGTTTCTTGTCCCTTGCTTGGACATCTTATGCCCAAACTTTCAGTTTTCTCTCTCCAATTGTCTCCTCTTGATAGTCACTCATCCTTACTTGGGACAATCTGAGACATCACTTTCTTGGCCTGCTCCTCAGTCTGCCTTAACTTTCTTCTCTCCTGCCTAATGTCCACTTTCATGCATCCTAAAAGCTCCTCTCCCTGCCCCATTGCTCATCTTTCAGAGATGGTTGTCCTACCCTGCATGCTAGCACGAGATGCTCCCCAGTGAATTGCATGTCCCCAAGCCACCAGAGACCATGCTCAGGGCTCCCAGCTGACAGCAGGGACCCACGCAGAGCTTTGAGCCCCCAGAAGGATGGGGAGACCTGCAGATGCGGGGGTGCAGAAGGGGAGAAGAAAGGCTGCCTGCAGCCAATGCCTCCTTCCCCCCATCCCACCCGCTCCCAGTTTAACCATTAACAGGCTGGCTGGCCCTGCCGAGACAATGGTCTGTTTGTTTAGCACGGAGGGAGCTTGTATCGGGGGCCTGGCAGATTTATCAAAGTGGAGTGATTAGCTCTATTAGAGAAGGGATTTGTGTAAACAAAAAGACAGGTGCAAAGAGACGATTCCAGCTGGCAAAGGCTTCACAGAGCTTGAAGCATTTCAGTGGCAATAAAACTTCTTCCAGGAAACACGAGTCAGACCAGAGAGAGCGTGTGTGTTTTTCACTTATTCAGCTGGCCCTCCTGAGTGCTAGCCCTCCTGGCCGCTCATCCTCCCCCACCCAGGTGAGGGGATGTGGCCTCATCCCTCACTGCTCTTCAGGCTTCATCGGTCCCCTCCATCCCAGGCAGGAGGAGGGTGGGTTGCAATGCTAGTGCACAGTAGCGGGAGTTCTTCATTGGGCATGTGCCACTTGTCACCCCCCAAACCACATGATGGACTCTGTAGCAGAAAGGCTAAACCCCATCTTGCTGTTCTTCATGCAGCTCTTCCTTCCTTCATACAGGGAGGTCCTCTCCATCCTCACCCCAGCTGCATACTTCTGGAGTCATGCTGGAACACCATGGTCCTATCACTCATCAGCCAAGATGGCTTTTCCTTCACCTGTGTGACATGGCTTGTTAGAAGCCCGATGTCAACCTCCGCAAGAAGGGATGAAAGCTGAACCCCAAAAATGCTTGCACCTTGACCTATCTTGAGAGCTTTCTTTGGAAGCAGAAAGCCTTATTGACAGCACAGACACCATAAGCTAATCATTCAGAACATCTTCTTCCACTGCATTTACAAATTTACTGTAATAATTAACTGCTCTGTGAAATTGTTACTCAGTTTAGACCACACTAGGACCAGAATAAGCATCCTTTTTATCCCCATGGATAAGGCTTACTCACAAGAAATGCTTCAAAGCAGTGCTTGCAGCTCTTCCAGGCCTGCACGGCTGAGCAGGAGCTGAAATTTTGTTTATGAAAGGTTCTGCAAGCAAAGCAAATCAAAGAAACAAGAGGAACCTCACCATCGGCCGAGTTTCTCCTTCTCTGATTCAAGGTCTCAGCAAACCTGACCCAGGAATGATTCAGAGAAGAGAAATTTGCCACCCCCAGATGCAGCTAAAGTGAGTGTCCTTTATTTTCTTCCGCAATAACCTTTTCTGCACTAACAGATCTGTTTTGTGCTCCCAGTACTACCCACGTCCTTAAAGGATCTCGTCAGAGGAGCTGTACTGATGTGGTACCATTTCACTGAGTGTAACGTGGATGAGAATGTTTCTTCAGACACGTTACACCGGCTAAGGACGCATTAGCAGTGCTGACCAAGGGCTGGGTTTGTGCGCTGATTCAGGCCCATACGGCAGCTGAGTGCCTACTTAGCTTTTCAGAAGCCTACCAGATTATAATCTACATTTATAGGTACTGACTTGTCTGTGTCTTTAGGCACCCAAGTCAACACTTCAGCCCTTAAATCTCCTCTGAATGCTCCAAAGGCTTCTAAAGATTTGTCGTGTGTGCATGTAAATACATAAAGTTTCCTGTATGACTCAGTTTTAGAATTTTAAGAAGTCCTTTAAAACAATTTCCCTCCAATTAACTCCAAACCCGGGCAGTTTCTTGTTGCTTGTGTGTCCTGCCGAGCTAAGGGGGAGGCAGGTACACCCAGTGCAGGGGGGCTGGAGGGCTGCAGTGCTGCCTGCGTGGCTGCAGATTCAGTCTTGCTCCCTCGTGGCACTGAAGGAAATGCCCCAGCAACTCGGTTAGGCTGGTGCAATTTGGTGGGTGAAAACTCATCTATTAAAGCTGCTGTATGATAAATGTGCTCGAACCCTCCTAATGGGGTAGTTTCAGAAAGAGCCTGTAATTGCCCTAGTGCCCAGTGAAAAATCCAGCCTTGCTGGTGTCTCCTGAGACCTCTTCTGCACTGGTGTACCAAAGGTCTGAAGTAAGGTGCCACACCACACCACTGAACTACTGCAGGACTTTTGGGACTTAATTCCACCTTCCCCTGCTTTGGCTTTTTTTTTTTTTTTTAACCTTAATACCAACAGGGATGATGGGGTTGATCTCTGCTTGAAAAGTAGCTGGAGATCTTTGGGAGCGCATCCTCTGTAAAGAGACTTCATGAGGTATTGCTCTGCTCACCGCTGGCCACACTCGTAGCTGCATTCTTTGGCTGTCTGGAGGTAGCATTTATCACCAAAGACAGCTATAAAATAAAGCCCTGGGGCTATGTTTTCAACAGGTGCCTCAGATTTTGTCACAAAATTGCACACATCCCAAAAGAGAGCTGTGCAGAAGGCCAGGCCCCGTGCACACACTGCCTGCATTGCTTGAGCAGTACTGCCCAAAGTCTGGTGCCAGCTAAAGTTACCCCTTCAGAGTCCAGCTTCTTTCTGATCCATACAGTTTTGCTGAAGTTACTTTAGGAAGAGTTCCAGTGGTGCTCTCACTGCTTTTGGGTCTCTGTTGCACTTGTTGTATGGATGACTTGCTTGTTTGGGTCCCTGGATAAGAATGCTCATCGTTTATCCTGCTGCATTTCCACCCCGCTAATGGTGACCTGCTAAATCTCACTCCATGCTATTTCTCTGTTTATGGAATATAATAATGGCATTAGTGCTAGAAACAACTCTTTCAGCCTAGACAGGTCTCAGCATGTGGTTTCCCTCTGCCAGGTCTGCAGCGCTGCCTTGTACACCTTCCTTCATGGTGCTAGTTTCACCACCCCTGAGTATCGATGTCCTCTCTCCTTCTCCTTTTCCTCCTTGCTGTACTGTGACCATTTGCTGTTGTTCATCTCAGCTGAAAACCAAATGGAGAGTAAAGGTGTGTGTTGGGGAAGAAATCAGAGGTTCAGTCAGTGAGAACAAATCTAACATCAAAGCAAAGCAAGATCTAAGAAGATCCATGGTGCTCATGCTTTCCACCCAGCAAAAAAACCTCTCTCCTGCTTATAGCTAAGATATTTCTCATAGGAGTGTTTCTGTTTTACCAGAATCACATAATTTGCATTGACTATGAGGAGGGCCAGTTCCACTTTGTTTTGGTGTTGTGTCACGCTGTTCAAAACACAAAGCTCTGAGGCTCTAATCCTGCATCAGTCTTCAAGGAACAGAGCACATTTCACCCATTAATGTGAAAGCATCAGTTATCTTCTGCATTCAAATGGCAAAATAGATCCATCAGCATGACAGAACTATCTGAAGGATCTTCATTTTTGCTTCTTCCCCAAGGGTCAAACAATAGAGATGGGCGAGAACAGGAAAAAACCAGGGCTCATGAAAATGCATGCAATTATTTCTTGGCACGTCATTGCTACCATTTTGCTTTTGGGTCAGGGGGATGTACAAATTCTATTGGCTGGGTAGAGAGGCTGTGAACCTGGGCTCCCAGCTGCATTGCACACTCCACCAAGGAGTCTGAGCACAACACATCACGGTGAAGAAACAGCATGAATGGCACACCTGTGATTTCCCCCTGTCCACACTCCTCCTGGGCTACGCTTTGCCAAGGGGGTCTTTTGTTGCACCATGAGTCAAAACCTTAGTTTGCACAGAGGCAGGAAGTGAATGGGAGGAGAAGGCAAATGAGATATTCTCTCTATGGCTTCTCATCAGAGAGGTCCCAGTCTACTCTGTCATGTAAACAAATCCATGCAAATGCTGGGTGTTGGCTGTGCCTGATGGTGGCTGTTTCATAGAAGGACAAGGCGCTGTTTGCTGAAATGTGCAACACCACCTGTACATTATAACCCACTGGTGACCCACCAGCATCTCCAAGAGTTGCAAAGCACGTGAAAAAGTGTGTTTTGTGTTGCCTGGATGTCACAGGTCACAGTGCTTGGATGGAAGGACAGTGGGAATCCTGTGTGCAGTCCTGGAGGTGAGTCACTCTGAGTGGACCTGGGCTAGCTGAAAAGATGCCAGTGACCCCTTGCAGCCTGTGCTTGATACCCACTAATGTAACATACAGGTTGGTCATGTCTTATTCTGAGTACAACTCACACTGCTCTCTCCATCTCCCTGATCCCCCAAGGGATACGTTTTTGGCAGCCTGTGGTTGCAGGCCAGGTTGTAGCCACACAGGGTAGGAGATAGGATCACACTGGTCTCTCACCACAGTCAGAGGGCTCCCAGCCTGCGACGTCCCTCGGTCTAGGGCAGCCCTGCTGCAATGCGTCACGTGTTGCACCAGCAAAGCAGTGATGTATGCTGTTTCTAGGAATGGAGCAGCGCAAACCTGCAGATGCCTTATTCCTGGGTGCCCTGTTCCTACTTTAGCCCTCCTTAGGTGAGAGCAAACAACGAAGTGGAGCCTGAGCCTGATGCAGCTTCTCTCCTTGTAAGCCATCCCGGTGCTTCCCAGCAGCATGAAAGGCAGCAAGGCTCCCAGAGCCCTGCAGACCTCTTGTCAGGAATATGTACTTTTGTGGAGAGGTACAAGTGCTTCCTGTCTGGTAAGTGCTCTTCAGAGCAGATTAGAGCTTGTGGACACCCGCAGAAATCCCTGGGAGGGTGGAAAGAGAGCTGCCACCCGACCCCCTGCTACTTGGGATTAATTTGTGCTTTGTGGCAAGTTTTCCTGACAGAGAGACGGTGGCTCCGGGGATTCATCCTGTGCTTGCTAAGCCACCGGCTGGCCCCCGCCACACTCGTCCTGCAGGCAGAGCTGCTACCCAGCAGAAGGCCCGTCCCCTGGTTGCTCCATGGCCCCCAGACCTGGGTGTCCATCAGAAAGGATCAGCTGTGATGGGCTGTGGGCGGGTAGCACATCAAATTAATACCTTTCTCTTCACTGCCCTGGAGGGGTGAGTGTTTCCTAGCATCCTAATGATGCCATCAAGAAAACAAACCTAACAATACCAAGAACAGCACACAATAGCGCATGCCTAAGGGAGAACCAACAGTGTGGCTCACCCTTCAAGGACAACCCTAGACCTCAACTGCCCCCGGGGACATTTGTGGTCCTCCTTCTGGGATGACAGTCTGGGTCCCAAAGGGCACCAGCACAGCACCTTTGTGATAAAGAGGTGTTCGGGTGCTGTGAGACTCTCCTGTCAGGCACTCAGCACCTTTAGGGGCCATGGGAAGACCTGCTCAAGCCATGATGATTAGGAAGAAAGACTTTAAAAAGAAGATTTGAGCATGTGAAAAGACACAGATGTTGCCTTACTTATTAGGGATATCCAAGCAGCTTTGCCTTGTCCTTACCATCAGCAGCCAACCTATAGAGACAGGTATGTGACAGGAGTGCTGCAGGCTGGTGACCCAATCTTCGATGGAGGGGTAATACACCTTGTGCCTGAGCACAGCATGGAGCCTCCCAGTGCAGTAGAACACAGCTTCTATTTAAAGAGGACATGTTCCTGAGTTTCTCTTCTATGCAATGAAATCTGAATGATACTCATCACTTAATGCAAGTATTGGACTGGGGAGCCAAAGCTAATATGTGGAGGTGGTGGCTCTGGGGCTGATGACTACTGGGGAAGAGAATGGCAGGGTCCTGCTGCTCAACAGTGATGGGGACAGTGGCAACACAGCTCAGATCCTGTGGGTGTAAAGGTATCTGGGTGAAGTGATGGCCTTTCCCTGCCTGAGGCAGAACCCAGCCTCTCCTTGCTGCAGTGTAAGAATTTGGCCAGCTCACTCATCCTCAGTACCCCAGAAATCCCTGTGGGCCCTTCCACCTCTAACCTTCCATGAATGGCTGTGAGCCCTTCTCAACCTGCTGTTGGCTTACCAGCTTTATTTTATTTTATTTTATTTTATTTTATTTTATTTTATTTTATTTCAGGCAGCTCCCCTGTGATTTGGCAGTATCTGCAGTGAACCCTGCTCAATCTGGGGGTGGGGGGGTCCTGTCTGTTGAGGGCTTTGCTGGGCACCAGCTCCATGCTGCCAGTGGAGCATTCCTCATCCACCCTTTCCTCAGAGGCGTGCAAGCCTTTTGTTACCTGCCAGGGAAGCGGGAGGAACAGGATTGCTCAATTAACATATATGTACCTTGGCAGGGCACCAGCCCGAATCGCTGGCTCCACCCTGCCTTCCCTTCCCCGTAGCCATATCGCTTCCCCCCTCCTTCTTCGACATACCATTCCTCCTTGCTATCTAGGCTAATCTTCATCAGTCATTGCCCTGATGCTCTCCTGCTCTGACATGCTCTGAGTTTCAGTACAATTCCTGCGGCAGGTCGTGTCACGTCCTCTCACGCCGGCTGCTTTACATGGATCCCCGCTGAGGCACCGCACAGCCTTGAGCAAGACTTCTTCTGCTCACAGTAATTTGGGGCGTCTTTCTTTATTGCTGGCTGCTCAGCTCCCTGGGAGGAGGAGCCGGGGCTTTCGGTTTGCTTTGGAGAGCTGGCTAAAACGTGGCGCAGGGCAGAAACCAGCCAGCGTGTTCCAGCTTGAGCTCCTGCCCATGTGATTTAGACACAGAGGGATGCAGATTTGTTATTTCTGGAATGTTGGAGAGTTTCACTTGGGGTGGTTTTCTGTTTGTTTTCTAGAAGAGCCCAACTGATGCCCCATTTCTGGCCAGCACACCATGCTCTTCTGAGCAAAAGGGGTCGGCTGTTGCAGTGCTGTCTGCCACAGCTGTGCTGCTGTGGGAGGTACATCACCTCCCTCGCCAGCCCTGTGCAGGGACAGTGAGCGGGGCTCCAGCAAAGGAAGGAGCACCAAACAGTGCATTGAGCTATGAGGTTGATGGCAGGGAAAAAAATCGGTATTTTTGGTTGTGCAGGTGAAGTTGTGCTGTATGAGAAGCCTCCCAGGTCTGGAGAACACAGAGGTGAACCATCTTTCAGTGGGAGCAGTGAGAGCAAATGAGGAGGCTCACCAAAACCAAACGGCTGTCCTGCATCCACGATTGCCCTGGCTCTAGGTTAATATGCAAAAGAGATCGTGCTACCTTCATGTTTACATCTGGTATCGCTTCCTCGGGCAGGTCCAGTGCGGTGCTCGGTGTGAGGGGCTGTGATCTGCGGTCTGTGCGCTTTGCTATGTAGCGGTTACCGAGCAGAGCGCTTTGAGCGCTAACAACGAGTTTGCATGTTATCTTTCGGCCTAAGTAACTGCAATGGACCTCACAGACGAGACACGGCAAGAGAAGGCTGCCCCAGAGAGAGGACACGCTGCATGCGGAGAGGTGCAGCCATGGAGATGGGGACCTGTCCTTACCCTTGAGTAAGTTCTTAAAGGATGTTTGGAGCCAAGATGAGAAAAATAATCAAGCCAAGTTATTAACATAACAAATCGTATCAGCCCCACTTTAAATTTCTAGGTGGTTCTTTCTGGTGGTGTTACCACTGCTGGGCAGTGAATAAACTTCTGCAGACACCAGAAATCCTCCTTCACAAAGGACTTTGAGTTTCCCAATTTCTTCCCCTCTCTGACCTGGAGCCGTTCTCCCCGTGATCCTTTTAGCTCAGCTGAAACCTTCCACATTTGCTCTCTGAAGAGCATGGTATCTCACCAATGACATGTAAACACTCATACCAAAGAAGGTGGAGCAGACCCCGAGCGTTGGGGCTACAGGCTGTCTCACCTGCTCCATCAGGGGATGAAAGGTGCACAGCAAGGAGGGAGAGGACACCCCATCCTGGATGGGCAGTCATTTTGTGCCTTCCCCCCATTATTTCCACCCCAACAAGCAGCAGTTACTATTATTTTAATTAACAATAAATAAGGAAGAAGGAAGTTCTGAATCCAGGAATACAAAAATGCTTGGCCAAAAAGCAGAAAAGAGAGAGAAATGAGTTCAAGGAACTAATTTCCTTTCACAGTGACAGCTTTAACCCCTCCTGAAAAGAAAAGGGCAAGAGCGAAACATGCCCAGTGCAACCACTAAACAGCTAAAAAGGCCAACAAAAATTGGTTGCTTAACAGCTGATCTTCAAATAAAGGTGGAACAGAGTCGTGCTTGTTGCAGGCCTGCTCCTCTATCTTTACTAACGATGACTAAGATGTTTGTCATGTGCTAATCCCAGAGCAAGTTACTGCTCTGCATGAGCAGTGATGACCCTAAATCTGGTGGTACTTCATGGTGGTCTCTTTAGACCTGCAGTTCCAAACTTAGGTTAGGTTTTTGCTTAGGCTCACTGGACCAGTCCTGAAAACCTTCTGGGACCTGCATCCAGCCTGGGCTGCAGTACTGATGACAAGAGACCCATTGAATCCTGCTCCCCTTGTGCCTACCTAAGTTTTGGCCAAGCCTAGGCAAGGGGCAGCTAGGCTCTGCCCTGGCATCTCTGCTCCCCCTCCTTATGAGAGTGGCCACTGCTTGGCCCCTATGAGGATGGAGAGGAGGAGGGCATTAGGCAAATATCCCCAACTTCTTAAGATTCCTGCTTAATGAGCGCATTTGCTCAGTACCACAGTTTTGCCCCATATCAGTAATCTTATCAGGCTGAGCCTGCCTCTGCCACCTGCAAGCAGAGATATCAGAGGGGGGGGAGCCATAAACTAGTTTGTTTTAAGTTCCTAGGCGCTAAAGTCAAGAACGAGTTTCAAAGTGAACTTATCGTTTTATTTTTGTCATAAAAAAAAAAAAAAAAGAAAAGGGATAAAACAGGACCGGCTTGCTTTATGATTCACTGATTGCAGATGTTTCCTGTTGGGTGCTCGGAGTGCTTGGCTTTCTGTTTGCCACTACTGAAAGGCGACAGTGCTTGGCACCCTTTCGGGCACACGTCGTGCAACTGCTGAGCCACCGAGCCTTGCACGCGGCTCCCCCGGGCGCGCTCTACGTGCCCGCGTGCGCGCAGGAGCACCTGTGCGTCTGTACTCCGGCTAAAACCCTGTTTCCTCCAGGAGTCGTAGGGAAGTCGCAGAAGAAAACAAGGTGTGGTAACATGTAACTGCCCACTGCCACTTCAAGTGGGTTTTAAAAACTGCTCAGACGTCTTACTCATACCAGGTCTGGCTGCATCTTGACCAGTGAACTGGCAGAGGATTACACTGGACCTCACCCGTGGGCTCATCCAGCCCTGCGGCCTGCGAGCCCGGACACCGTACAACAATTTGGTGCTGGCCCACTCGTGACTGCATTTGTCTTTGAGCCTGACACAGGCTTTATCACATCCAGGCACAAGCCAATACACTGGGACTATCTTCATCATTAAAGAACAGAAAAAAACCCCATAAATGCCTTATTTCTGCAAATATATTACACTTCTGTAAAACTTGGAGTTGCTTGAGAGTAATCTTGACCAATCCTGTCATCCCCTAAACAGATGGAAATTCTGCTTTTTTAAAGACAGCGTTGAAGCCCTGTTCCTTTTTCAAGTGTTTAGTTGAATCAAACATCCCAGGGATACAGAGTGATAGAAATCCCAGAGAAGGCAGATGCTGGACACAGCACTCGTGACATGAAAAATGTGATTCACCTCTCTCTTGACAGTTTATCTTGTGGATACCGACAGTATCACATCCAGGTATTGCCCACCTCCCTCATTAAGCACCCCATGCCTGCATCGGAGCGTAGATACATGGTATGTGGGACCTGCGTGTGTTCCCAGGCATTTGTTTGGCTGAGAAGTGAAGCTGAGCATCCCCCAGCAGAGCAGCACAGCGTGTGTGTCTGGCTCGTTGCCATCGAGGGCATCTCGGTCTGCGTGAGCACAAAAACTCATGTGCTTTAAGGTCTTTAGTGGGGTCTGCCTGAGGATGAGCAGTAGTAGGGGCATGCAAAGCTGGGTGATGAAGCAAGGAGGGGATTTTCAGTACCCAGCCCTAACTGTTGGCTGGTGCCTCTGCCTGGACAGGCATGCTGGTGCTGAGCTGTCGGGCTGCAGGTATGCTGGAGCACCTGAAACCCCATGGCAGAAGTTGCTGATGTAGGTCAGGATGAGGGATGCTAGCCTGATTTTGGAGACAGGGAAGGAGCGTTTGCATCGCAGGGATGGTTGTGAGCTCCACCATTGCATGGGCTCAGGTCTGGGACCAAACCCATCAATAAGATGAACATGCTGCTGAACACATCTGAGTTGCCCTCTCAGAACCAAGACCTGTATCCAAATGCCCTCTCACTGCTATACTTAAAGGTGAAAATAAAAACCTTGAGACAGAAAAATGTGAGGCTCTAAGGGTTGTTTTTCTCCCTCTTTCTCCTTTACTGAACCATGAGGATGCGGGGTAGCTGGAGGCGTAGCTTGCTCAGGATCTGTCAGCTCCCCTGCCCTACCCTGTGCTTTAAACAGGACAAACAGGTTATAACATTAAAGTTTCAAAACCGGGGGGCG
>VZTU01029235.1:319143-362135 GCA_013400835.1 Zapornia atra
CTCCCCCTCTACTCTGCCCTGGTCAGGCCCCACCTGGAGTATTGTGTCCAGTTCTGGGTTCCTGGGTATAAAAAGGGATCTCCTGGAGAGAGTACAGAGGAGGCTACAAAGACAGTTAAGGTCCTGGAGCATCTCCCCTATGAGGAAAGGCTGAGTGAGCTGGGACTGTTCAGCCTTGATAAAAGAAGACTAAGGGGGGGACCTTATTAATGTTTATAAATATCTTAATTATGGGATGCAGGGGGAAATGGCCAGCCCCTTTTCAGTGGTCTGTGGAGATAGGACAAGGGGCAATGGCTGCAAGTTAGAGCATAGGAAGTTCTGCACAAACATGCGGAAGAACTTTTACACAGTGAGGATGACAGAGCCCTGGGACAGGCTGCCCAGGGAGGTGGTGGAGTCTCCTTCTCTGGAGATATTCAAGACCTGTCTGGACGCCTATCAGTGCAATATGAGCTAGGTTGCCTGCTTTGGCAGGGGGGTTGGACCCGATGATCTTTCAAGGTCCCTTTCAACACCTATGATTCTATGATTCTCTGATTCCCCTGCCCCTCCGAGCCCTTCAGGGTGCACCCTGCAAGGAAGTCACTTGTTTGGCATGGCTGACTCCTGCCCAATAGCCTCAGACATGCAGAGATTGTCCCTGTCTTGCAAGGGTCATCTATTTAATCCATTTTCCATCATGAAGCACACTGTACAGAACAGATCTCTGAGTATTCACTGTGCTACCGGTTCATTCTTGCCTGCAATGTTTACCAGCTACCATTGTTTCACTTTGGACAGCTGGTTAAGATATCAAACTGTTGGCCAGAGAGGATGCTGTCTTTTTTTTTTACTGAGTGTGCTTTGTTTTGAGCTAGTTCTCCATGGTTTTTATACCACACAGCTAATTCCTCCTCGCATTTTAACAGAAAGACTTTCAGCCTGTCATTTGGGGTACCTTAAATTAAGGCTATGTTATTTGAATGGGATTTGCCATGGGACCTAGATGCGCTGCTCCCCACAAAGTAATGATTAAGGAAGCCCTGACTGGGGCAGGACCATGTCTATTTTCCCACAAAAATACCACATTTTCCTATTTTCCTGCACCTCCCAATGCCAGCCATCTTCAGTGTTGCTGCAAAGTGCAACCACAAATCTATACTTCTTCAACACCATATGATTCTCCCAGGAAGGGGCTAATAGGAGAGGCAGACCACTTGAGAAACCAATCGATAAACCTGCCTGATTTTGATGGTAGGTGTCTTGCAGAGCAAAACGCTGTCTAAACCCTCAATTACCCTTCCCTCGCCTCTCCCTGCCTCCTGACAACCACAGCGGTTAAGCACACTTGAGTGTCTGTAAGTGGACCGCTGCCTAATAAAGGGCTGCAAAATGCCAGCACATCCCTGAGCCACTTCATGGGGTCACTATTTAATGCTGAAAAGAAATGTGATGAAGGGAAACAGTCCCATGCCCCCACTTATAAGAAAAACAGGGAAAACGGGGAAGAAGATAAAAGTAGGTTTTAAAAAAATACATCAACAGACACAGGGGGTTTAAGACCTTTTAGAAACAGTTTCAGGTGAAGCCTGTGACCCCATTTTTTAACAGCAGACAGGTAATTTTTCAGAAGTTACCCAAGTGTCCAGCTTTTCCAAAAATCAGGCCCAGATCACTTCAATGCGTAAGTCTGAACTGAAGCCTTTGGGTGCCATAGGTTTTGATCATGCAGAAAGGGAGCAGAGAGGTTGCAAGTCCTGCCCTGCCATGGGGCACACTTGGCTTTGGAGCCATTCTCTGTCCCATGGTATATCCCAGAGCTGCAGCTGGAACGGGGAGGAAGCGTCCGGCACCCGTCTGCAGAGATTATTGATGGTCATTCTGAAGCTAAGCAGGATCCGAGCAAAAGGGTAAAAACAAGGGAGAAAGAGGGAGAGCGAGCATGCTGTCATGAGGAGACGAGGGACAGGAGGCTTCTGTGGGCTGGGGCTGTGCGTCCAGCTGGAGACAGCACACTCGGCTTCCTGGAAATTCGGCAAGGGAATGAGATTTCAGGCTCCCTCGTGCCCATCTCCACCCATTAAACAAATGAGTGTTTACTGAAAGGAGGAGAGCTGTTCCAAGTCCCTCTTGTTTCAGGAAGCCACATCTTCCTTACGGACATCTCCTGGTAGAAGCGGCTGTCAGTGGAGAGAGAAGAGGCGAGGAGCAGACCTGAGAGCTGCTGAGGTTTTGCAATCCTGCTTTGACGTCTGTGTCCCCCAGGCAGAGCTCGCCTGGCGTGAGGACCTACAGGAGCAGCTTTGGGTTTCTGCCTCCTGGTTTGACCCCTGGCTGACCACCAGCAGGCTGCGCTGGGGCAGAGGGAAGGCTTTGGAGAAAGAGTAGGAGAGGCTTGAACATCAGACATGTTTATGGCCAATTTCTGTTGCGGACAGTGAGTCACGGTGGAGAAGAGTAGTGAGAGGATGGTTCGGATTTCTCTTCTTCCCAGATGTATCTCTGATTACAGTTCTTTGAGATCTAACAGAGTTTCGATATCGCTTACGAAAAGCCAGGGTTGAGATGGCTGTGGGACTTTATATCTGCTTTACATGCAAAATATAGGCACAGTAGGTTTCGAGCCCAGATTTAGCTCCTATTTTAAGGCCAGTTGGACATCAGAAGGAGATTTCCAGTTCAGGACCATCTCACAGACATCTCTAGGCCACTACTTCTCAAGAAAACATAAGAATTGAGCTTCTTTCAGCCATTTACATGGGCAAGCGGGCAGAAATAAAATACTTCCGGTGTCCTGCACAGCTGTGGATGCTGGCAGAAGAGAATCTGGACCAGAGGAGTAGGTTTATTTGGGAAAAGAAGCAGCTAGGAAAGATGCTCTAAGGATAGCTAGTCTCACCCTGGCACCCAGGACACCATTATTGCTCTGTGCCTAAGCTGCACTGCTATGACCGTACTTTGGTGGCTGCTTGCTCCTCTCTAGGAGAGAAAATAGTTCCAGGAGAGCAGGTTTTGCACTCAGCTGGTGCACAGCCATACCCCACTGTCAGCTTCCTGAGTTGTGCTGGAAGAGAAGAGCATGCTCTTTCTATGGAGCTTTATTCTCAAGGAGCAAAATAGTGAGCAACATTGGATTTCAGCCTCAGGTCTCCACTGCCATGCAGCTGCAATTCCTGTGGAACACCCTAGTAGTGGAAAGATGTGCCCCAAGCTGGTGGGAGACCACTAGAAGGAGACCAGGTTTTCTGCCTATCCAAGGTCTGGTGTGACCTGTATTGCCCCTGCCCTGGCTAATGTCCTTGGGACCATGGGCTGCCACTCACAGAAGGTCTGACATTGGGACAGGGCATTGCAAGGGTAGGACGGTGATCCAAATCAGACAGCGGGGCGACACCAGCTCTGCACCACTTGCTCATTTAAGGTGCCTCTCCCAGCAGGGATGCAGTCCAAACAGTGCTGGCTCTGATCAAACAGGGATGTAACAGAGACCTCCCGGCACTACCAAGGCTGAAAAGCAGCCCTGAGTCATGGGGCATAGGGAACAACAGGCAGCTGTCTCTGCACCCGCCCTGCTCTGCTTATCGGCAGGGCAGTGGGAGCATCTCCATTTAGGGATGTGTTTGCTTAGCATGACTGCAGCAGCGTGATAGGGGCCGTGACAAGACATGGGGCTCCCCACGCCCCGCTGCCAGTGTCGGTTCTATGGGCACCCATGCACACAGGCGGACTCTTGCTCCCATCCCAAAAAGCCACCAGGTCCTGCCCACAGCCGTGTTCCCACCTTCTCTGTGCTTTCAAACATGTCCACACTGCTTAAGTTTTCCCAGTTTACCCCACTATAATTTCCACCACGGGGCATAGGAGAGTCTCCTTACTACCTCCTAACCCTTCCTTCTCTTGGAAAATGCTTGGGTTTTGCTCAGTCATTTGCAAAACCTTGGTGCCAGGGTGAGATGCTGGTCCTGCACGTGGTCCTGGGATTGCATTCCAACCTTAGCCAGCTCAGCTCCCCCCCTTGGCTCTCCCCTTTGGCTCCCCCTTGCCCCATCCTCAGCGATTTCTCAGCCAATTTCAGGAATAAATGGCTGGCTAATGGCAGGGCACTGGAAGGGCTGATCTGGCTCAGCGTGCACCATAATCACAGGTTATCAGGCACATTGATCCCCCCCTTTCTGAGCGCTGGCAAGGAGTCTGCAGCATCCCACAGCCCCCAGAGACAGCCCTGTGGCAGCATCCCAGAACCTGTGTGCCCCAGGGCTGCCCCAGGGCATCCTCTGGGTCATGCTTGGGATGATGCAAGGCTTGGGGCTGGGTGCCTGTTTGCTGTCATGAGTGGGACTGACTTTCTGCATTATGGATACCTTTTTGAAGCACTGAAATCAGAAGGGGGCCGGGGGGGTGGGGCAGAGGAAGGGGACATGTCATTACTTGCAGTGTTGTCCCTTGCCTGCCAGATAGTTTCTGAACCTATGGAGAGCTATGGAGTACATATTCTCCTCTAGTGTTGCTGCACTTGGGTCTCTTGGGGATCAAAAAGCACCCATAGCTTTCGTTAAGGCTCCTTTGTGGAGGTCCTGCTCAGCATCCCTACAACAACAAAAAAACCCCACAAACCCAAGAAGACCAAACCTATTTTAACGTACAGAAAACTACTGTAAGATTACATGAGGACTGGAAGGATAAGGCGGGTGCAGTTGTGCTGGAGCCAACGGGATAAGTCTTTGTACACCCAAGGAAGTAAGTTTCCAAGTATGCTAAAGCTCATGTGGAAGAAAAATTTGGAAAAGATGACAATCCGGGGAAAGTTCCTTGCTTTTTTATCATGGGAGCCTTTGTTCATCCCAGTCATGCCAAATGAGTGACTTGAGAAGCAGAGATTTGGTTACAGTCCTGAACAGCTCTGGATCTGTAACAGCCAACTAAACTGTAGGAAAGTGTTAAACTAACCTCCTGCCATCCCATTATCAAAAAGAAAAGAATAAAAAAGGAGATAATCCTTGTTTAAATATCACAAGCAGCAGCTGAGTCAGTGGGAGCTTTAGACTGGAAATGTCAGGGAGGAATTTAGATTTTCAGAGCAGTTGCTGCTCTGCAATTATCATAAGTCACTTACAAGGACCCCTTGTCTCTTGTTGCCCTCAACCACGCATCTGCAGGGAGGGAGGGCAGAGACAAAACACATGGCCCTACCAGGGACAGATAAGGGAAAAAAACACCATCCCACTAAAGGCACAAGGCAAATCCCTTCAGGCTATGGCCAGGCTTCTGCCACTGTGTGGGTCGGGCGTAGGCGGGGAGGAAGAGGTTGGGGAGCTGGGGGAAGGCAAACCTGCAGGAGATGCAGGGAAACAATATGAGAAAGAGGAGATTTCTGGAGAAAACCACATGCTGGCTCCCCCCAGAAAGGCATTTATTTGCTTCTGATGATGTTTTGGGGGTAGGAGCAAGAAGGGGAGAGAACAAGGAAGATCTGGAGGGTCTTCTGACTCTTCTTCCGTGGTGCTTTTCCTCCTGTACCAGCACGTCTCCTTACTATCTAGCACGTCCCTGATGTAAATTAAATAAGTGAAAGTACTATTAGTTCTCCTGAGGCAGATACTGCCTGCACCAATAGGGGAAGGATGAGCACTTGAAACACATAATTTCCACATATTAAGTGACGCAGAGACACATGTTTTCCCAGCTGGTAGATGTGGAAGGCTAAAGACTTCCTCTGCAGGGATGGCCTTTTCTTACCTGTCTTTTGTCCCTTAAAATGTGAGGGTACCAACACCAGTCTTGGCTGGTTCTTGCAAGGTAGAAGGACCTCAGCCGTGCTGAACTGGTGGGAGTTGGTAGAGGTGCCCTTCCTTGCCTTCCTTGCTGGGGACAGTTGGTACCCCTGCTCCAGCTTTGTGCATTGTGAAATGGGTCATCACAGGAGTATCTCCTTCTGCGTGGCTGTGTCATCCTCATTGTCTTACCCTCTCCTGTCTCCATGTCTGATGGACACAATCATCAAGTGAGATACCTGTTCTGGTTAGATCCCTTCAAGAAAAGGGGAATGTGGCTTTCCCAGGGCCCCTGCTAACTATCCCTATTAAAAATTTATATCCTACTGCAGACTTGAACTTTTCTTCTTTGCCTAACTTTCAGTTTCTGATCTTTTTGTTCTCTTCTTCACTAGATTAAAGGATCTGTATGTGTAGAGGACAGACAATCCTATCATTGGGAGGACAGGAAATGTAATCTCGTAGACCCTGCTTTTCCATCACGTCATCCCAATAGCTTAATGGCAGAATTACTGAAGCCAGGCATATTGTACCAGTATAGATCTCAGACCTTTTCTTTACTTTCCATGACTGTGGATCAATAAAACATTGTTGATACACCTTGAAGATCCAAAAGAGAAGCACAGGGCTTTGATGAGTCATCCTCTTAAGCCTGCCGGGTGGAATGAACCTTGCCATGGGTGATACATTTACATTCATCTTCTAAAAAGAAGAGGAAAATGTTTTCTCATCCTCTTTCCCATGTATTTAACTTGATGACTACCTGTTAGGAATAACAGATGAGATCCTGAGCAGATGTGAATCAATAGGAAACCACTGTGAAATGCTGGTGACAGTTTCTAATTGAGAACCGGTTGTGTCTCCGTAATAGGCCTCATCCATTCGATGCAGAATGCAAAACACCTTTCTGCCTATAAACAGAAGGATGAATAAATATTTGTATGAAGTCAATATTGTGACATTTTCATAGGTCTGAGACCCTTTGTGTGACTCGTAATGCTAAAATCACATCAGACCTTTTGTTTGACAGGCAGACGGTTTTTATCCTACAGTGCCTGAGGAGAGAGGGAACCAAGTGGGTAAGAAGTCAGTGATTTTTTGTTCATGTGGCAGTAGCACTGAGCTGCATTTCACTGGTCCACCTTGCTGACCTGGAGCTGTGGCTGCAGAAAATGAGAAAGGGGGAAGGAGGAGCGACATGTTCGTGAAAAAAGAAAGTGTTGGACAAACACTGACAAAGCACTGACAGAAAATCCTTGGCTACTTCTAGCATCATTTGCTTTCATGACTAAAGAGTGAGGGGTAGGAGACTGGAAAACTGAGGGGAAAACAGCCCTTGGGCACATCCCAAGAGCAGATGTGGGGTCCAGACCCATCCTAGACAAACTGTGCAGCCTTGCAGTAAAGGTCTCACAGTTGCAGGAGACTGGTGGCAATGGGTCAAAGTCCCTTCTGGTCCCACGCCATCATCTTTGGCCATGCTAAGACCTCAACCAACACACAGTGATGGGTTTAGAGTCCTTCTGAAAAGGTGATGGGAACTTGCTTTGGATCCCTCACTATGGATTGGTTTTCTCTGTTCTGATACCTCGATGAGTTAAATAGTCTTACTCCATGGTGTGGTTGTGGGTGGATGAGAAAGTAGGTTAAAGACATCAGGCCAGACACCATGGTCACTAGCAGTGAAGAGACTAAGCCCCCCAAAGCCCACTTTCAGAAACTACTTGATGCAGTGGAACTGGGACTTAATGAACTTGGCAATAAAATGGGGACATGCCCTCAACTTTCTGTTTTCATCTAGAGAAAGAGTTGGAGGATCCAAGTCAACACAAACCTTTCAGTGCTGGGACTTCCAGGAGTTTGGAGAAAAAGTAATCAGTGGCATGAGTCTCTTTTGTACACATATTCAGAGATGCAAAGGCCTGATGGCAATCAGACTACAGGCGAGAGGACTGAAAGGAGGCAAGAGCCAAATATTTTCATTGATTTGTGCATCTATTGCCCACTATTAACTGCTTCTTTGCAGCTGAAGGTTACAGCAATTACCAGCCTCCAGGCAGAAGGCAGGAAATGAAGGCAGTGAGTTAAATGACTTGCCCACGGCTGTGCAGTGAACAGTCACAAAGGCAGCCCCACATTTTCTGTGCTGGTGGTCAGCAATGAGATTAGTGCTGGACATTTGATTTTTCTTTTCATAACGTTTCTGATGTTTTCAGGCAGTTATATACCTGCACAACCTTCCCTGCACACCTTCCCACCCCCAAAGCAAATTCACTGTCAACCTCAGTATTCAAAATTTCTGTACCAAATCTCCATATGATAATTCCTATTTCTGGAGAGGTTTTCCACCTCTCTGGAAGCTCCTAGACTTCTTGTCAGTCTTTCATCCCTTCTCAAAAGGGCTGCATTTAATTTTTTTTTTTATTTTTAAACTTTTTTTTAAGGAAGCTGCCTCCAGGAGCTGGGAGGAACATAATGGGTATCACGGACATAAATTAAAATCTGAAGTACTGGTAGTGCAGGAGGAGACCTGTTGCATTTCATACAGGCTACCTTTCTGCATAAAGGTGACATTCCCTGATGACTGCTTCAAAGACATCGTCTATGAGTTGAAATGCAGTGGGCTAGAAGTGTCAGCAGTTAGTTTTATGACCGTACAAGATGGCATGTTTCATGTGATGGTGCATTTTATTCCACCACCTACTCCTGACTGTCTGCTTGCTGTCCACACTTCCAAAGAGAAAATTGCTCCTAAGTGCTTCCCCATTGATCCAAGGCAAGATGGTTGTTTTGGACTCTGCTGCAGCAGGTGAATAATCGGTACAATATTTCTGAAATTTCACTCACCTGTTCCACATCCGTTTCCTGAAAGAGAGAGGGATTGCTGCTGCTTCTGTTCCCGAAAACTCAGGGCTAAATTCTCAGTTCCTGGGGAGAGGGTGGTTTCTTTCTCCAAGCGCCCCCTCCCTTCCCTCTGAAAACCCTTTCCCCTTTGCTGGAAATCAGTTTATTTTCCTCTGAAAAGTTGATTGCTGTAAAAACTTCCCAGAATTGCATTTTCTTTTTTTTGCTAACAAGAGGAGATTTGGTGTGGTTTGAGGCAAAACTTGCGTGGCACAAGTACAAAATTTTCAATCTGAATATGTAAACAAGCAGAGCTGTGAGATCTGCTGTCTCCCTGCTTCAAAATGGGGAGCAGGAGGTAATTTTTTGCAAGTAATAGGAATATTCTCAGATTTAGCTAAAACCTGACCTGGCCTTCTGCAATCCAAAGTCTGATACACAGATGTTTGCATTTAACTGCTGAGGGCATTGGCCTTGATTAATAAGTCATGGGTTGGCGCCTGTGGAGCAGATCTATCCTGTACACTGTGCTGTGAAAATATACCAGCACACACCAAGGCAAAAAGGCACTAGAAGAGGTTGCACAGCTCTGCTCCATCTTCAGCTGTTTTTTTTTCTTAAAGCATAATTTTCCTTTTATAATAATTTTTTTACCTTGGGATTTATCCACTGGTTGGAAGAACATCTGCACCAGGGCTCTTCGTGTCCCAGTGGTAACATTTGCAGTGGGTGCAATGGTACGTCAGGACCCCAGATCTGGCCAGGACCCAGTCTGAAGCTGCTAAACCTCATCTAATCTGGCAGAGCTTTTCTCTCAGGGTGGCAGGAAACATCTCACTGCCCTTACTGAAGAGCTAGTACATCTTTTCTGCCCGCAGCCCCCCTTCCCCCAGGCACATCAGTTGTGGGAGAGCGTAAGCATGGAAGTCAGTGTTTTCTAGATAATAGGAGGCTGCAAGTTAAGAGGGAGATGAGGATTTTAATTATCTTTTTTTTTCCTCCTGCCACTGCCCCAGTCGTAGGGTGTCTGCAATGACGTGGAAGCCTGAGGTGTCATTATGGGTTATTAAACTCCTTTGTGGCACTCGGGGAATGGAGCTGTGAAGGAAGAAGAGAATAACAACATCTCTTGATGGAGCTGGCTAACCCCCCCGTAATTGCTTCACGTGGCAGACTGTAATTATTCAGACTGTGGAGGGGAAGAGGGAGAACGAGCAGTGGGTGGATGAAAGAACAACAAGGGGTCCTGGGCACCCCACATGGCTATCAGGGTTGCCTGGCTTGTGATGGGAGATGGCAGCTCACCCTCACATCAGTGTGCACTGTCCCTTTCTTTGGCCCTTGGTGGGGCACGCTTACAGTGCAAACCCTGTCCCTGGACCACCAGGAGACCCTTACCCTCACTGAGATGGGCTGTGATTTTGCCACAGATTCACCCTGGAACTTGTATCAAGACCCCAGGCTGTTGCATGGACATCTCTCCAACTCCTATAATGAGGGACAGCAATTTAGCAGATGGGGTTTTCCTCTTGGTCCCTATACTCAAGTTACCCAGGAATGGTGATTATTGCAAACAATACTTGAGGATGCACAAAATCACCACACAGATCCAGCCAAAGAAGATACTATTTGCTCTTCTCTCTGCATCGCCAGTCCTGCATCCAGTGGCAGGTGATACGAGCCTCCCAAGGACCAGCAGCGCTTTGCACCTTAATACCATGTCTGCATCCTTTTTGGGTATGCTTTACCCTTGAGGGAGGCACAGTCAGGGCTCCCCCGTTTATGGGCTTTTCTGTCTGGGGACTAGTGCAGCAAAGCAGTGTCCAGCAGTGTTTGCTGTTTCTGCTTTATGTCAGATTAATCTCTTAAAACACACAGCTGGATACACATGGCACCCACACACATTCAAGAACAGTCATGTGGTTGGAGTGTGAGAAACAAAGCGATGATGAAGATCTATCTGTTGTATTTCTTTCATAAAGCTTCCTGAAGGCTTCTCTTCTTTGTCAGCAAATATGGTAGTTAGTCAAACGTGACAACAGCTGAGACAAGCCTGGCTTGGTGTAACCAAACAGGCTTATTCCCCCCCAGACATCATGCTGCAAAACTTAAACATGGACCCAAACAGATGGTTTAGAGAGATGTAGACACACAAAGGGATGGAAATGTCCATGCTGTAGGTGGTCTCCAAAACGGTGGGAGTTTGGGGAGCACACAGGTGGAAAATGTTAAGAGAACCAACCTGATATTTCTATTCTTTTCAGGAGGAGAAAGCCTTACCATCACTTGTGAAAATCTGGAAGTTTTGCACACACAAAATCTGGAGGTTGCACAGAAAGCAGCACTTCATTTTGTCTATGTGGAATCTCCATGCTGGAGGGCATTTCTGTACAACTCAGGACTCTCAGCACCAGACAGGGATGGGGGGAGTAACAGATTAGCAGGTCTTAAAGAAGAAAAGAGTTGTAATCTGTCATCCATATAAAGAAGAGGGATTAAAAATCAAGGGCTTTGTGATAAGCTAGATAGCTAAGTAGAAGAACTGTTGAGCTTAATGAAGTACTGGATTTCACAAAGAGAAAAATTATATGTAATGAGACAAAAGGAAAACAGACAATATATTCAAAGAAATTCCATCTATTCATACAATAGTCATGAAAACTTGTCTGATGTTATCGGTGCTTTTTAAAGCCACTGTTTGTCACAAGAGCCTTCATGTGTGATCTCTGAATATGATACAGCCTGCAGGAAGGCTGACTGACTCGTTGTCTTCCCATATTTTTAAAGTACTTTACCAATTTTCTCAATTCTTTACATGAACTGACATTTTAAGGCTTTCCTTTCAGCAAATTGATTACAAATTTGGATAACTGGAACTTGCTTTGATGGCTGATTTTAGGTTTATCATCCCTGGCAGATGTTGTTCTAAGGAGACCTTTAAACTAAGTCAGTTACACAAAATAAAAGGTCTAACAAAATGGTTTCTCTTTCTGATTTCAAGGTAGGAAAACAGGAGGAAGGAAAAGAGATTAAATTCATTAAATAATTTGAAATTTGTCTTTGTCCTAAAATTAAACGGAAAGCCTAAAAAACAAAGGCAAAATTACATATTCTACATAATAATTCCATTTTAAATGCAGTGCAATCTCGAAGCATTCATCCAGAATTGAAAGTTGACAAAAATATTCAGAGGCAATTCTTGTAACTCTCCTCCTACCCATGTCACCTTTTTCCTTCTCAAGTGAAATCTGGTGAAGCTGGCCCAGTCTTGGCAAGCCCTTCCATTGACTGGACTCATACTGAAACAGTGTAGCACAGTAGCAGAGTCTCTGAATTGTTTTAATTAAACATCTCTTGTGTACTTAGCCCAGCTATGGCTTTCTGCACTTGATGCCTTTGCAGCTTCATCCTAGGCCATCTAACGCCACCATGACATGGCCTCATGTGGCTGTAAAGCTGCAAAGGACAACTTCTTCAGCAAAGACAGCAGGCAACAGCCACAAAAGGCATCTCCTTTTCTTTCTTTACATGTTTACTTTACTGACAGGGATGGAGTTACAGAATCCCCAGTGAGGGCTCTTCACTGATGTATGCCATGAACATTTTTTGTAGCCTCTTTTGGAGTTGGTTCTTCTTCCTGCCCATCTTCATAGATTATCTTCAGATGACCAATATGGTCTTAGATACTTTTAACTCATATATTTCCATGGGAGACCTACTTCCTGCATGCTAAGAAGCACTAACAGCAGATTCAGTCTTCCTAAGGCAAGGCACCAGTGCAACCTAGGATAGACACCTGTTTGTTTGAAGAAGCTGTTTCTGACGATCTGCTGACTTACTGCTTGCATTTAATCCCCCCTGTGTCAGAAAGGGTGATGCAGATAAGCTTAAAACCCCACAAAAATAGAATATTTCCCCCCCTTTGGTCTCTGGAGAGGACTAGACCTCTTGTAGGGTAAAGACAGGATGAATTGCTATGAATGACTTCTGTGGGATTGTCTAGGGTGAGCATCCCTCTTCACACTCTGTTCGCTGTGATCAGAGTACGACAGAAACCTTCTAGCATGGGAATGAGCATCATCTGCTTGAAAGTCTTGTCTGTGAGATCCCTGAGGAAAGACTTGATTCAGAAAAGCCAGGACACAACATGGGAACATGACACAGCAAGGGTGGCAATCTGTATGACTTACTCATTTTCTTAGATTTCATGGAAAAAAATTAACTTCAGCAGGAGCTGGGCTGTGTTTTAAATGAATGTTGTCCTACAGCCATCCCACAAACCCTCTGTTTCCTCAGCCAGAATGCAATCAGTTCCTAAGCAGGTTGGTAACTCCTTAAGTGACAGCAGTCTCTCAGAGACAGTGTGAAGCAATGCTGATGGTCTTCTGTTCTGAGCACCTACTGGAAAGAAACAGGCTCAAAAGGGTTGTGAGAAGGTGCAGCCTGCAGGAGCAGTGTTGCCCACACCCCAGTTTCTCCAGCTACCATGGCCACCTCCGTCAGTGGCACGAAAAAGTCAACCGTAGGATTGTGCTAATTCATATCCCCCAGTAAGGGAGTCCCCAAGGCCACCCCAGCAGCCAGGAGGTGACTGAGCCTGCAGTGTTGCTCCTTGTCCAGCTGCTAGGCAGTGGGAATGGATTGGGACCTGCACCTAAAACGTTTTCGAAGACATAAGGCAGCATTCGCTTCCATCAGTTTGGTGGGGTTCCATCTTGTGTTTTGAGCACCCAGGATTTAGGAGAGGGCAAACAGATTTAGGAGACTCAGAGGGGACTAGGGATGAAATTAAAGCAAAGGCACGGGCTGCTCCTGGTGTGTGAGGTGTTACCACATGGGAGGATGCAGAGGCCGGGAGGGGGGGGGTNNGGGGGTGGGGGGGGTGAGGAATGTGCCCACTTAACTCCTTCCTCTGGTTTCCGCTGTACTGGCCAGCAGGGCATCCTCAGCACCCACAGAAAAAGAAGATGCTCCACCTGAATTAAAATAATCTTTGACTCACTACTGGACCAAGTCTTTAGCTTCTGCCAACTGCTCACTTCAGCTTCAATTTCTACCAGCTTTTTGGGGCTTACCAAGCTGCCTTGCTTTGCAGGAGATGGTAAACATCAAGAGCTTTTCAGCCTCAAGGAGGTCAATGGTATGTTGGTCCTTGAGGGTTTTTGGCACTGCAAAAATCATCAGCATGATGGCATGAACTCAGCTGTCCCACCACAGGAAGGACAAGCCACCAACACTAACTTGGTGTCTTCAGCAGGTATCTTCCAAAGCAGTGCTGTGCTTAGCAAGGTTGTGGGTGAGTTCTCTGGCACTCAGACAGTGAAATGCCACCAGCTTCCCCACCACAGGGCTTTGTGCCAGCCGGTGGCCTGTCCTTAGCATGGCAGTGGCTCACACAGAGCAGAACTGTACATTCCCAGGGTTTGGGAGAACTGCTGCAAAACCCTTGGGAGGAAAAGGCCACTTTTGCTCCCAGTCCCGGGATGGGTCCTGAGCTGCTACCCGCTGTCACAGCCCCAGAGGTCCTTGGGCTTTTGGTCTCTTAGGAATTATTGCAAGAGGTGTAAAGCCCTTAGAGAAGGCAGGATTGAGGGAATCTTTTTTCCAGGTTATTTTATTTAAAATCTTTTTGATCTTTGAGGACTCGAGGGCCCTGGTGTTGTAGTCGAGCTGCCAGTGCTACATGGCCAAACCAAGGCATGAGGTGATGGGGAGAGTACCAAAATGCACAGTGTTTGCAGGGGCCAGGCACTGGGAGGTGCGTATACGAGAACAACATCCAGTCCCATGGCTGCCTTGGGGGAATCAGTGTTATTTTCCTATTCATTTGCTGCCTCAGTGACAAGGCAAACATGGGGAAAAAAGAGCTAGAGAGGGCTGAATCTCTTCCCTCCTTTCATTTTGTTCTTTCACAGATCAAAATCCTTTCATGCAACTCCCAAGCTGGGAAAGCAAATGTGTTGGACAGAAACACAGTGCGAGAATGAACTCCACCAAGAAGAAGGGGGGGAGGAAGACAGACTAGAAATCTTTTGGATGCAGGCAAACAGGTGGGGGGAGCGTCTGGTCTGCAAAGGCAGGGTGTCTGCAATCTTTGTAGCGATTAGATTTAATGGGACAGAAACGTTTCTCTCCTTCACGTCCCCTCCTCCTCTCAGCCCGAGGGGGAGAAAGGAGGGAGGTAGTGATGGGGGGGGACGGGGGGAGGAGGGGAAGAAGATTTGAAAGAGGCTTTGACGTCAGCCCTGCCCTATAAAAAGCTGGCAAAAAGCTGGAAAGCGAAGATCGGAGCTCGTGGAAGAGCAAAGATGCCAACCCCGAACATCTCCACCTCTGCAGCCAAAGGCTTCCGCAGGGCGGTGTCAGAGCTGGACTCCAAGCAAGCTGAGGCCATCATGGTAAGACAACACTACCCCACTTCTTTCCCTCCCCCTCCAAAGACCACAGGCTCTCCCATAGCTATAGGCAGAGGCAGGCAGGGATAGATGGAGCAACATTGCCTTTGTGGGAGTTCTCCCATGTAGGCACCTCCAGGCTTCAGACTGGCAAAGGGAAATTATCTGTGCAGTTCTCTCTACATAGTGGTATGTGTGAAATGCAAACACTTAGGGGGATGAAAGCTTGAACTAATACAACACACGCCCCCCCGAAACCTAAAGCAAGTTTATTTACCCATAGACCTAAGGCGGGAATAACAAGGAATCCCCAGCGTGAAAGGCAATTTGAAAATCTTAATGCTCTCCTGATTTCAAGGCAATAAACTGCAGAGATTTCACCTGTTCCAGCATAATGAAAAAGTGTGGCTGTTATTTCAGACAACAGACGAGGCACAGGCAATTTAATCAGTTTGTTTGCTGCTGCTGCATCTGCAGTTTTGCTTTCTCCCAGCACATCCTTCTGTCAAACCTGGAGGAGCCAGAGCAGCCGGTGGCAGTGCATGCAGTGGGAGGGGACACCCTTGGGACTCTCAGCAGGAGGAAATCTGGGAACTGTGCCGATTTAGGGAGCAGATGTGTTTGGCAGATGTCTGTGGGGTGATTCCAGCAGGTCAGTTATAGGGATCCTCATTTACCTCCCCTGTGAACGTTTCCTTTTTCACTTGCTATCCTCTGTAACGCTCTGAGTCGGTAAAATCACCCACTACATAGTCAGTGAGAAGTGTTTTGGAGAGTAGCATGTGCCGGAAAGGAGAGGAAACATTTAGGAAACAAGGAAGTAAGCTTGCTTGCTCTGATAAATGGAAATTAGGAAAGGCTTCCTTCTCACATGACTGTCTTCATTCTGGCAAAATAATGAACACTGAAGTGGTTCTTGAAAACCCAGTATTTTCCAGGCTGCTCATCAAGTCAGTACTTGAGACACTCGTTGGTGTCTGGAGAAGGGGCGTTGGGTTATTGCACACTCCGGGGTGCTGCTTTGTGCTTGATGGGAAACAGGCCACTGAACAAAGGAGCTAGAGGAATTTGGGTTCACCAGGTGTGCTGGCAGAAGCATGGCAGCCTAGCCTGCTTGGGGTGAGCGGCTCCTCCAGCCTGGGATGGACATAAAATCTCAATGCATCTTTGCACCCTTTCTTTGAATGGAAACTCTAATAAAAATAAAAATAACCCCCCCCTTAGCCATGTTAGCATCACTCTGAGAGTGGGCTGCACAGAAGGCTTTGCCCTTACCTAGCTTAGGAGCATTCCGCAATCTGGTCACTTATTTTGCTGGCTTGTACCAGGGATAAAGCATGACTCTACATTTGTATATGGCATCGCGTGTCCCCAGCCCCTGTGGTTTCAGTGTGACCATAAGTGATGGCCAGTAAGCCCCTGTCCACCACCGCACCAACTCCGGGAGGGCTGAGGTGTTCCCTTGCTGTTAACCCCCAAGGGCCAGCACACTGCTGTTGGGGGACACTGTCCCAACTGGAGGAAAAAAAGACCTTTGAAATCCCAGGGCTTGTCTACACCAGTAGGTGTAGACATGTTTGTCAGCTGGGCCAGCAAAACACCAAACTCACACTCTGAAAAATATTTTATTACATATTTAGTTTTTCTGCTGCTAGTACTTTTTTACAAGACATCCTGGGACTGCAGCTGGAACAGGGTTTGGTTACAGAGCACACAGGCAGAGCCAAGCAGGAGACAGCACTTGGAGGCAAACCAGGACTAAGGAGGATCCAGGGAAGCTGGGGTGGGATGTTACTGTCCCCATGCTGCAGGGATGGAAATAGTCTTTACAGACCTTCCTGCTTGCTGCAAACAATGAACCAGGAAAAAAAAAAAAAAAGAAAAGAACAGTACTTTAATTCAGAGCACAGTATTTTTAATGACACAGCTTATGTGGGCATGCTGAGCCAATTCAAAGAGGGAAAAAAACCCTAACTCTTCACTAACCCTTCATAAGAGGTGAATGACCATATCAGACTCAGGTCCCACTTAGGCAAATAAATGCTTTGCAAAATCAAATTAAACTTTCCACTGTAGCTAGATACGCACTCAGGGAGCTCATCAGTGAGGTGATTCGGAAATACCGTGTAACAGTGCCTTCCAAAGAAAGGAAGGCATTGATCATGAGAGGTCAGTTTGGTTAGCTTATAGGGCAGGTTCCTAATTTCCAGCAAAAGGAATCAATACCCTGGTGAGCATAAATGTGAGGGGCAGAGAAGAGGTGGGTGAGATAGGGAGTGTGCAGTCAGGCAACCGCTACCCAGCAAAGGAGGCAGCCGGCAGGCAGACCCCTCCCAGCACTCTTCTCACAAGGAAAACTAATCCTTTTTCTTGCTTTATTTTAAAATTTACTCACCCCAAACATGCCCTCGTGGAGCTAAGCAGCTTCCAGGACCCCTTGACAGAGACCTGCTCCTGCCTGCCAGGGATTGCCTGGTCCCAGCACACGGGTCTGACTGGTCACGGCTGCTTCTCTCAGTGCTTCTTTCCAGTCACACCGGTCTTCTCACTATTTAAATTCCTTCCAGTCAGATTTTAACTTGATTTACAGTTCAAACATGGGGGTGTAGTTTCCCTCCTTGTTCCTGTTCCACCCCAGAAGTAAAATCCTGCTGCACCTCTGTGCCTCGGGGCACAGTGGGATGAAGCATCCTTAGCTGAAGCGCTGCCTGGCTTGGGACTGCTGCAGAGCCCCGTTACTGTGGCTAGCACAAGGCTGTTTGCCCTGCTTATTGCAGGCACTTTAAAGTCAACACTGGCTTAGCTTTAAATGCAATAGTGATATAAAACACACGCTTAAAGCTGAGCACACACTCATAAGCTTTTAAAAGTTACACCCCAGGATAGTTATGAGATGTCGTCTGTCTTTGGGCATGAATAGCATTGATTTAGACAAGCACCAATAAGTGCTTATTTGTTAGGTGTTTCTGCGCCATGAGGAATGAGGTGGTTGAGCATCAGCAAATATAATTTCAGAGGGATATATTTATTAAAAAAGAACTGGATAGAAGCGTGTGGGCCAGCACCTATATGTGCTGAATTTTTCAGGCTGCATTTTAAATGTCACCTTTACACTGCTGAAGCATCCAAGAGGATTTTCACTGGAAACATTGGTTATTGATGGTCGACTTTGAAAATCAGACAGAAAATGGGCTTAGTAGTTGAGCAGTCTTTTTAAAAGGAAAACATTCTCCAAATTTTCACAAGGTAGGGAAGATGCTTCTCGGTGAGCATCTATCTTTTTTTCCAGATATTTTCAATGTAATCAGAGGGAAAACTGCAGCCGGTCCCATTCCATATATAGGTGCTAAATGGCTTTATATGCTTGTCCTTCTGTGCCAACCCAGGTTTCTTGTAGAAAGTTCTGAGGGCTTGTTGTCTGGTTTGTGTATTGAACACAGAAAAGTGGAACCAGCTGAGCTGCCTCTAAATGGAAAACTGGCTGCAAAAATACCAAGAATAACTAAGTTAGTCTATGTGCTTTTTGTATAACAAAAGAAACAGCAGTGGTGGAAGTTCGTGGCTCAATAAAAGCATGAGTGACCTCACATGGCCCCAGGAACAGTTGCAGCACTTAAAGTGCAATTCCAAGTAACAGAAATTTGCAGGAATTTTTGGGGACAAAATTAATCTATAGATCAGTCGGAGAAGTTTATTTTCTGGGGTAATGGACGCGGTTCCAATTAGACTTCAATGGGCAAGCATCCATTTAATGTCAGAAGAAAATGTTGCATTGGATCCTGGGAGTAGTTTAGCTAAGCTGCCCTGCTAATGCACCTACAAATAGTTCATGTTTCCCACCAGGCCACTGCTGTGAGCTTCAGCTGTCCCTCATAGTGAATCCTTTCTCAAATGACTTAGTGTTTACTTAACTCTTCTCCACTTGGATTCATCAGGCACCTGAAAACTGACTAAGATTGTTTGTGATTTTTATTGTTTGAAGGGCAGTGAAATCTGTTGTGAAGGAAGGGAAGGGGAGGAGCTCACTCTCTTGTTGTGCTACAAGGGTATTTTACAGATTTTTTTTTCCTAAGGTTCCACATGCCCAAATGTTCAATTTTAAAGCTTCAGTCCTCACTGCTAGATCTTCCTACAAATCTAGCAAGTCAGTCCAACCTTCCCCTTCTTTGTCTGATGAGAGACATAAGTCACTCTTCATCCAGCTACCAAGGATGCCTCTGATTTCCCTTACAACTCTATCAGAAGTGTTATTTATTTCTATTCTGCCTTTAGTCTCCACGGTTCATTGGTAGACGTCAAAGCCTCATTGAAGATGCCAGGAAGGAAAGAGAGGCTGCAGCTGCAGCCACTGATGCTGCAGAGTCTACAGAAACCATTGTCTTTGAGGAGAAGGATGGGAGAGCCATGCTGAACCTCTTTTTCATGCTCAAGGGGACAAAGACTTCACCACTGTCCCGTGTGCTTAAGGTATTTGAGGTGAGTACCAACCTGTTTTTAAGGGACTCATGGAACACACTACAGGTTTCATGTCTGTTCTGTCAGAAATGTCACTTCAGTCTGCTAAAGACAACTCAAACTAGATCTGCCTATTGAAAATTATAATTTAATTGTCTGTTATCCCCACAGTCATGCTTTGCTCATGCCCTAGCATGGCTTCAATTTCCATCACAAAGAATGAGTCATACCTCTGGTAGTGCTGTTAAGTCCTGGGCTTAGTTTTGCTTAATTACTGGATCCAATCACCCAGTATCACACCCACAGTCCACATCCTTGTGGGTTGTAGCATACTCTGACAGTCCCCTCCACTGCTCAGCACTTCAACTTCATGCCCAGGGCTCTGATTCCCCATTCAAAGCTAGCTATGTGCCACGCATGCCTACAGACCAAACCTGCCTTACTTGTGGGTCAAGTCTTTGGCAGTCTCTGAATAGCATTGCCATATTAGTCCTTGGTCAAAGAGTTACAGGAACAACTTTACCCTGGGTGTAAAACCAGTATATTGGTTTCAGAATTACTTCCTGCAGAGATGAAGTTGACTTACATGTTAAAGGTTCTGTTGGTTCTCCCCAGAGGTGCACCCTGTTTATGGCTTTAACACCAAGGAAATATGGTAGCTAATTGAGCTTTTTCCCCCTAGTCAGCAATGTAAAGTTACATTATCTAGGACCTCAGTACCATGAATAGAAAGACTGCCTAAATAAGTGCTGCCTATTTAAAGAGCGATCAAAACATGACCGTTTGCATTTATGTAGTACATGTTATCTAGAGGGATTCAAAAGTGTTTTGCAAACTGGGGTTCTGAGATATGTTTTATCTACAGCAGTTTAATTTCATTGACTTGAGCAGTAAGAGGATAATTTGTTCCTATTAGTCACTCACATGGATTGTAAGGGGCCTCCTGAGGTCTCTTGTCCAATCTCCTGCTCAGAGCGGCTCCAGTTACAGCAGGTTGCTTTGGGCTGTGCTTGTTGCATTTTGAATAACACCAAGGTAGAGACACTAGTTTCATTGGCCTCCTTGAGGGGATTTTTATTGTCCTCACAGAAAAAGCTTTTTCTCTTTTATTTTTCTTTTTCATGTCATTGCTTCCAGTCTGTGCCCATTGCCTCTTGTCCCCCCCAACCCTGAGTATTTTTTCATGTGAGTCTGTCTCTGTCTTCTTTAAACCCTTCCACCAGGAACTAGTAGACAGTGAATGAATCTCCCCTGTCCCTTCAATTCTTAAAGGTGAACAAATCCAATTTCCTCATTCTTTCTTCATGTAACATTGTTCTTCATCACCCTGAGCATCTTGGGAGCCCTCCACTATACCTGCTACAGCACATCAGTGTCTCTTCTGAGGGACATGAAAAACCACATGTGATCTCCCTCACCCCAGACAGAGGGGAAGAATCACTTCTTTTGATCTTTAAGTATGCTTTTGGCCTTTCTTGTCACATGGACATGCTGCTAGTTCATATATTAAAACACATTAAGTATATAACACCTTCTTCCCCATGGAATGCAACCACTTCTGTGGTAAAATCAGATCAGTAGGAATGCTATACAGCAAACCCACTACCTAACAGATGTAAACACACAAAAAGGGTGTTTGGGGAAAAGTATTTCCCTGAAAATTTTGGTCATTCTAATTATTCAATGCCCATGCAGTACCATCTCTGATAATCTCATGAAAAGTGTTCAAGATCTTCAGGAATGGCAAAACATCTTGCATCTCCTCTAAGAGGACTGTTGCAAGAAAACCTGTTTTCTGAGCAATAGCTGGTTCTTGTCTCAAGACTGAATGGATCCGTAGGACAATCTTGTGAGACAAAAGCCTTGGTGTTGTCATGGTTGGGGTCTCCTTACTAGAAGTGCACAGATGTCAGATAAGGCATGAAAAAAAATCAGTGTAAAATTATCCAGTACAACAGAATGCTTAGCAGGTACAAAGCATTGAAATATAGGCTCTTGTATTTGGTAGATCTTATGTTACACTGCATTTAAAGTCTATAATTTAAACATTTTTTAAAACTTGAAGCAAGAAGCAGTGGCAGCTTATGTTAAAATATTATTTGTTTCTTCCTGGAGCAATTTACTTGCTGCATCAAGAGCTTTCCTGGTAAAAAATTTCTCCGAGCTTGTCACAGAGAGAGCTTTAAATATAATAAAAAGACAAGCATGTCAAGCCACAACAGGGGAAGATTCATTTCCCAGATCCCTCTGGCAATGCAGGTACAAGATATGAAAGCAGACGGGCATAATGACATTTGCCTCATCATGAACCAGGCTGCAGGGAAGCTGGTTTCACTCTTCTGTATGTGTTACATGCAGCCAAAGCATAGGTAATGCAATCACAGCTGTCAGATTAATGCAAAGGTATTGATTGTTGAGGGGACAATGTAATAGTGAAGTTGGTAGGTACATTAAAAAACATGGCCCTAAATTTGATTTACCGGTGGCATCACATCTGTTCCTTCTCATCTTTCTGCCTCTGATTAACAAAAGAAATCATGTCCCTTCCTCTACCAAAGGTCTTCCAGAGACTTTGGAAAGATTGGGTCACTGCCCAGGCACTTGGGCTCATGCGGCCAGTTTTCACTGAGCTAAAGAAAATATCCACAAACCAAGCAGGGCCCTCCATTTTCTCTGCTCCTTTTTCTTTGGGGGAGGTCGGTTACGATACCGAGCCCAAATGCTGGCAGTTCTGACAGGGATCCCAAATCGCGGCTCCGCAGCCTGGCTGCGGCTCAGCCCCAGCGGTTCAGCACCGCGGCCAGCGCCGCTCCGCCTGCCCACGTCACCGCCACCCCTTCCCCTCCCAACCAGCCAAAAGCACCTTTAGCCTTCAGTGGGAAGCTAAAGGAAAGGTTGTCATAGGAGGTGACATTTTGCTGCATCAATTTCCCTTCTTGCTACGAGCTTATTTGCCACTGTGGAAGTCTTCTGATGACAGTTATTGACCAGCCCCCTGGTTGTCGGTCCATAAGAAAAAAACTGCATAATTGGTGGGGAAGTGTATTTATTCCTGGGGGTGGGGGGGTGTGGGGGGGCAGGTGGGAAGATGGAAAAGACAAGAGGGAGTCCCTCCCAAATGTATCTGTATGGACCTCTTCAGGAAGTAGCAGCGGGCATTTAAAGTCTTGTTTAATGTTTTTGTTCTTTTCTATGTCCCAAAAGACATTTGAAGCTAAAATTCATCACCTGGAGACCAGGCTTAGCCGAAAGCCCCGTGAAGGGACTGCTGAACTGGAGTACTTCGTGCGTTGTGAAGTCCACAGCTCTGACCTCAATACTTTCATTAGCTCCATCAAGAGGGTAGCAGAAGATGTCAGGACCACTAAGGAAGACAAATGTAAGGAACATACAGACTGTGTCACTTTTGCAGAGAGGCTGAGCTGTAGAAACAGGGGGAGATTTTGTTATTTGCAGAAAAGGGGAAGGGGTCTGTGTGCTAAATTTGAGCAAGACAGAAAAGACTGCTTCTGGAACACCTGTATCCTGAAAGCCACTTCCATCCTTGTCCACTTCTCAATAGGCTCTGCAATCTATAGCCCATTCTTCTGGTGACAGACTTGAAAAAATAGAAATAGGAAAATTAAATTTCATGCTTTGTTCACAGGTCTCCTACAGAGTTCTTCATCCCTGCTCCAGTGTTTTGTATTATAGAACCCAAGGGAACAGTATGAAGCTGTGACAGGAGGTTTAGGTTGGGCATTAGGAAGAAGTTCTTCACTGAGAGGGTGGTCAGGCACTGGAACAGGCTTCCCAGGGAAGTGGTCACAGCACTGAGCTTGACTGAGTTCAAGAAGCATCTGGACAATGCATGCAGTCCCATGCTCTGTCTTGGTCGGTCCCGTGTGGAGCCAAGAGTTGGACTTGACGATCCTTATGGGTCCCTTCCAACTCAGGATACTCTATGATTCTAAGACTGAAATGCCGTTTCCCACCTGTGTGTCAGGAACTCTGTACAGATCCAGCACTAAACTACAAGATGCTCCCCATTGTCATCCTGTTCTGAAGACAAGGTGATTCTTATTGAAAAATATCCCTACAGACCTGCTGTGGCTGGTCTACAACTAGTCAGACCTCTGGATTTTTTTTTAATGTGAAGTCTAAAATCTTGAAGTCAAATCCAATTTTCTTGTCATTTATTATTATCATAAAATACTGTGCTGAGAGATGGGCAGGGAAGTCATGAGGTGCAAATCATGGCGTTAGTCTAGGACAAGAGCACTGAAAGTGTCGGACTACTGCTCAGAAGGCACAGCTGTGTCATGTGCTGTTTGTTGTGTCTATATACAGGTCAGATGTATTCAGCCTCACAAGCCCTTCTTAGCACAGGATGCTTCATCTTCGCTTTCACAGACAGTTTTTCTTCCTCTCTCTCTGCAGTTCACTGGTTTCCCAGAAAAATCTGTGAACTGGACAAGTGCCACCATTTGGTCACCAAGTTTGACCCTGACTTGGATCTGGATCACCCGGTGAGTTAGCCTGTGTGGGCACATCCTCGTGCTGGAGTCCCTCAGAAGCAGGGAACTGGAGAACATCCATTAGTGCAGCTGATCAGGAAACTAGTGCAGTCCCCACCATGAGAGAAGTTTCTCCAGCCAGGGATGAATTTTGTTGGGTGAGAAATTTTAGTAAACAATTAAAAATCTGTCTTTCTTCCTATTTGTCATCACAGGGCTACTCTGACCAAGTATATCGCCAGAGAAGGAAATCGATAGCAGAAATTGCTTTCCATTATAAGCAGTAAGTCTCTTTTCTAACATACATACAGGGATAATGCCATGTCAGTTCAACCTGTTGTGAAGTCATTGTGCTATCTGCATGAGACTTCTTTTATGTTTTGTCTCCCCGTTCAGCCTTGTCAGCTCTTTTTGTGTCCCTCTTGTGTCTGTGTATTCTAGTCTCTTCTTAATTAAAAAATGTTTGTGGTCATTAATTCACACATTGATAAAGCCAGGACAAACCTCCTGAGTAACAAAACCCAAGCATAATTCCATCAGACCTCAAACTTCATTTTGAAAAGTAGCATATCTTTTCGAATGACATCTCATTTTGGCTTCAGTGCTTCAAGTACTGAAAAAGCTACCGTGTGTCCAGAAGACTTGTTCCAATGGTTCATTGTCCTGGCTGTTAAAAAAATGGTGGGTTTATTTCTACATTGAATTTGGTTAGCTTTATCTTTCACCCGATGGATCATACACGCCTTTTGTCTACTAGATTAACTTCTGCTATCAGATTTTTGTGCTGAGGGTATTTATAGACCAAACAATTCACCTCCTAACACTGATAAATTAAATACATTCCATTAGTGCTCTCATCATTGTCTTATTTAGATTTAAGACTATCTCTTCTAGTCCTGCTTAATACTTCTGTTCTGATACATGCAGCGATAGCACTCAGCATCAAACTACATCAACATCAACTAAAACATCAAACAGAGCTCCAGTATTGAGTTGGGTGTGTATGATATTCCCTGGATCCTATTCAGTGACACTGCCTTCCACTGTATCATCTCCCTCTCTGAGTGGGACTTTAAATGCAGATTTCTGTAGTGAGCTGTGCTGAAAGCAGGCTATGGAAATTATATGGGTCACCTCCTTGAGCTACACCTGCAACTGGTGTGATCCCAGCATGTCTTTCTGCTCTGTTAGGTTTCACGTTCTTTGCAGATTTGAAGTCCAGAATATAGACATTGATGGTTTTATCCTGTACTAATACTAAATGCACAGAAACTTGCCATGCCAGCAAATGAGTCCTGAGGGACACAGGAAGAAATACTGTCCTAAGATGTTGCACAGATTTAAGACATCTTCTCTCAGATCTCGTGTGCAGGTTAGCAGTTATGAGCCGCTGTGTAGTATCCCTTCAGGCACTTAATGGGAAAGCAACTATGCTTTATCACTGAAATATGTGAATATCCCATTTGTTCAATACAGAACAGAAGGATTTGGGAAATAAAATTTATAATTATGGTACAGAAAAGGCAAAAGTGTCACTCTTTAGTTCCCACTTACATAAATGTTAAGATTTTCTTTTCTTGCTGTTCTTAATCTTACTGACAATGTTTTTTTCTGCAGTTCAAATTCATTTAGTTTTCCTTATTAGCTTCTTTTATTTCCCAGACACTGACACATTCTTGGAGCCATCATGCCCCTGAAGTTCTGGCACATGAAATTAATTTCTTTTCACAGAAAATTTCAATTTTTTCCAGTAATCCACCCCCACCCCAAAAATATTATGCCTGCTAGGCTTTTGCTCATCCCTTGTTCATTTATAACCTCTGGCTGGACTAATGCTGTTCTCTGTGTCTACGTATTTGTTGCACCTGTACAAATGACCCGGTACTAATGCTTTGTTTTTCCTTTCACCCCCTTGTTTGGTTTAAAGAAGATTGATCAACATCATGCAGAGCTTTTCCAAAGCACTTCCTTCTCAAAGAAAAGAGGAGTCTGGCTTGTGCTCTGCTTCTGTCAGTAACAGTGTGTTTACCTTGCAGCGGTGACCCGATCCCTCGTGTGGAATACACAGCGGAGGAAATCGCTACCTGGTGAGCACTGCCTTAATCTGTGACCTTTACTGGCTTCACCACTAGAAGCTGGGAATCAAAACCTAAGTGGTTAGGGCATGATGTCTTGAAAAATGTGTCAGGAGTGCAAGTATCCTACATAATGGCTTGTTATAGAAACCGTTAACTCATTATACAGCATTTTATGGTAGGCTCTGCATATCGGAGAACAATTACCTCTTGCCTCTTGCTCTGTTGGGGCTGCACCAAGAGCACTTTCTCACTGTGGCCCCCAGGAGTTTTCTCCAAATCAGCCTCCCCAGGTAGATAATTTGGAGTCCCACTTCTCTAAGGGTACCTGGTGTAATGGCAGCCTCCAAAGGGCAGTTATCATAGCTGTGGAAAGATGTATGAGGTCCATGGAGAATATCTGCATGGTACTTTGCTGGCTTCACTTAGCAAAACACTTCCTTTTGAACATTACTATTTCCAGGAGTGTCGCTGCAGGAGTGACTCTAAAAACAAGGCTGGTTTATATGAGCTGAGTATACAGGCTCCTAAACAAGGTCATCTCCTGATTATATTGACGGTTTTCATAGTGCAACTTCAGGAGCTAGCCTACAGGGAATAGTTTAATTCCAGCTAATTCCTTTTATACAATCTTCTGACCTTCAAGGTCACAAATAGGTCTGTGCAGATACAACTGCTGACTTTGCAGGCTCATTTGAATGTAGATCCATATGATTACATACCTCTATCAATGTGCTTATCAGATGTAGGCTTAGTGGAGAAAGGCAAAAGGAAAAGAAACCTAGAGGCTTGAGTCCTTGATAGTGTAGAACCAGAGGACAGGAGAGGACTAGACACATGGCCACTGAACATCTGCTACCTCTTGTCCTGAAGGAAGGAGGTGTACAGCACCCTGAAGAGCCTGTATCCCACCCATGCCTGCAAGGAGTACCTTGAAGCTTTCAATCTACTGGAGAAATTCTGTGGGTACAATGAGAACAACATCCCTCAGCTGGAGGAGGTCTCCTGCTTCCTGAAAGGTGAGTATGAGCCTGAGGCACCCAGAACCAGGGTCTACCAGGGCTGCAACATGGTGGTGGCAGCTACAGCTGGAAAACACCACAGCTGGAACACACCACAGCTGGAACCCAAAGGAGCAGCATGTAAACTGAGATTTGGAAGGAGAGCTGCTGGAGGCTTATGCAATGCCAAGAGCAGACGGCATAGACCCCAGATGGTGTGGCCTGTAGGTAAACACAAGGGGCTGCAACTGAAGGTCAGCCCCAAAGTCAAATGATCACACTGCACACCTAAAGAGCAGACAATTGCTTCCTAATAGGAGCAAAAAGATTAGACTTGGCACAGCAGAACCTTTAGTGTCCAGCACTGATGATTTTGCTGTCCGTGTTGAGAAGACAGTGCACCAGCACAGCCTGTGGGCAATGGTATGTTCTGTTTCAGAGAGAACCGGGTTCCAGCTCCGGCCAGTGGCCGGCTTGCTGTCAGCGCGGGACTTCCTGGCCAGCCTGGCCTTCCGCGTCTTCCAGTGCACACAGTACATCCGCCATGCATCCTCGCCCATGCATTCCCCTGAGCCGTGAGTATCGCCCAACCCCGATGGCCTTCCCTGCCCAGCCATCTCACCTCACCAGCAATTCACCTTTCTCCTTAAAGGACAAACTCTGTCCATTCCTGACCATGTTTTCCTCCTTTTCCCTGGGAATTGGCAGGGATTGCTGTCATGAACTGTTGGGGCATGTCCCGATGCTGGCTGACAAGACGTTTGCCCAGTTCTCTCAGGTAAGGTGGTCATCTGCTTCCTCACCCCTGAGAGGCAGGGCACAAGATGAGAACCCAAACTGACCCCAGTTTCACCACTTAAAGCCTTGTTCTAGGATTTGTTTGTGTTAAATACATTGTTCGGGAGCCCTAGTGATGGACTGAGAACCTTAATGCAGAGTAAAAATACCAGACTCCGCAGCAAAGCATTTTTAGTCAGAGCATGATGAAGCCCAAATAGATGCATAGCAGCTGAGGGCAACAATATCTATTGTCTCAACACAATAAACCAGAACAATCCACATATAAGGCCTCCAGACAGGATCTGTCTTGATCTTCACACCTTCCTTTCTCTTCTCAGGACATTGGTCTGGCATCTCTGGGAGCAACTGATGAAGAAATTGAGAAACTTGCAACAGTAAGATTTCCTCTTTGCTGGATGGGGGCCCTGACCCCTCTAGCAGCACTTGTGCAGTACCAGGGTGACAGGTCCAGCCTGGTCTCCCGAGAGCTGCAGATTCAGAGCCCCTACCTGAGCTGCCCCTGCCCTGCTCTTTCACGATGACTGTGCAGAGTGGAGATCAGTTAAACAGCAGAGCTCACTTGCACATTAACCCAATTTTCTCAGGCACCAGAGTATCATCAAGCATCATATTTCTAATGACAGCACTGCTGGGACTCTTTGGGATGGGATTAAATGACATCCGCTTCCTTTGGCTCTTCCTCTGCAAGGTGACCCATCCAGCTCCAAGGGCACTGAATGGCAGCACCACACAGCACCTGGGTGCGCAGGGAACCAGCCCAGGGACACAGTTTACATCTGTCCCAGCACGGCAGCAGCTTAGTTTAGCACTTTGCTCTGTCAGTGATGGGTTCAGGGTAAGGAGAGGGGACAAAGTGCCAGGCACCCATTTATTTAGACAACCCCAGACCCTGGCCATGATGAAAGGCCTCAGAAGTCACAGGGAGACAAAGGTGAGAAGCTGTATCCCCTATGCAGTTTTCTTTCTCTTTTCACAGCTTTACTGGTTTACAGTGGAATTTGGTCTCTGCAGGCAGAACGGGATAGTCAAAGCCTATGGAGCCGGCCTCCTCTCTTCTTATGGGGAGCTCATAGTAAGTCCCAGCATAACCTGCCTCTCTGCTCTAGACCCTATACAGCAAAAACCCTTCCTCTGGCAGCAATAATGACTTTGCCCTCTCTGTTCTCCACTTGTCTATCACACACGTGCTCTCAAATCCCCTTAATTTCATGCTGGCATTTTCCTGCTGTGTCCACAGCACTCTTTGTCAGATGAACCAGAGGTGCGGGACTTTGACCCTGATGCTGCTGCTGTTCAGCCCTACCAGGACCAGAACTACCAGCCTGTATATTTTGTGTCCGAGAGCTTCAGCGATGCCAAAAGTAAACTGAGGTAGGACTGGGCAGTGAGGGAGGCCCAAACAGAAGGAAACAAAGCTGTAATGTATTGAAACAGGGCTTGCTCTCAGTTCATGGTCTCAGAACTACTCTGGAAACTGTTGTCAGGTCTTTCAAAGCAAAGTGGTTCTCCAGTTCCTGCAGAGTCTGACTTCAATCCCTTGTATTCACCCAAGAGCCCCTCAAAAATATGCTGGTCTCAAGGGCATTGATGGAGTGGGAAGCACTATTGGAGACCAGACTGAGGGAGTGAGAGAATCTAGCTCATCTGCCAAGTTCTAGGAAAGAGTTACATACTAGCTCCAGTTCCTAGGCAAGGCCAAGCAACATAACAGAGGACTGGTGGTCCAGGAATTGGAGGTACAAACTACTCAGCAGGACGCCCTCTGCATCCTTGCTGCAGAAGGGACAAGTGATACAGATCAGGTACTAGCTATCCCTCACAGGAGCATCTTGCTTTTTGTTCTTCAGAAACATGGCATGGGCTTCTGCATCATGTAAAAGTTTGCTCTGTGGGTAAAAGGTTTAGGAGAGGGCTGAAGAGCTTATCAAAATGGTGTAATTCTCTGAATTTAGGATGCAGAAGGATGTTTGTCTCTTTGAGCAGCTGCTGAGCAACTTGTTTATTAGTAGTTCATACACAAACAAAAAGGTTTTCTTCATGAGGATAGATTTATCCATGGGGGGATAAAAAATGGAAATTTTGCTTCCTAGGCTGGTTAACATGGGTTAGTAGACCCCAGAGAGCATCCCACCTGTGTAATTGGGTTTCCCCATCCCATGGGACTGAAAAGAGGATGGAGAGGGGCAGCTCTACCCACAGACATCTGTAAAGAAGAGCATTTTCTTGGCCCTATCCAGGATTGTCCACAGGAGAAAAGCTCGGTACATTAACATTTGACCAACAGAGGAAAACTTTGCCTATACCATTTTATCTTAGTTTAGGAAAGGGATAGGATGAGATGTAGTAATACACAATGGACATGATTTTGCAAATGGGCAATTTCATGTAAATAATGTGGGTGAGATCTGCTGTATTTCAACTTCTGCTTTTATTACCCTCATTTGCACTATTCATACAACTGAAAGTCTATAGCTGCTCAAAACAGGCACCTGGGGACCCCATCCTCTCACACACATTGGGATGCTTTAAAAACCCAACTGTTACCTAAGGAATTATTTCATGGACTTTAAAAATGAACAATGCACCACATACACAACCATGATTAGGGTTTTGATAGTGACAAGCACTGTAAATTACTCTCTTTAAAGAGCTCAGAGGCCACACAGATGCTACTCCATGGGGTGAAAGCATTAAAACACCTGTATTTTTTTTCTCTACTGGCAGCTGCCACCATGAGCCTGATTATCAGCATTATCCCTTAAGAAAAGCCTACTTTCCCAGAAAGAAAACTTTCCTTCACTTTTTCCCGGAAACTTTTTCCAGGGTGGATACACTGCCCTGTCCCCCCACACCTCAGCCTTCCAGGCACCTAAGTCATACTTGCATGATTCAAAAAGGTGTCAAGTGAACACACCCCTGATGTGATGGAGGGCAGGTTTCTAACCATTAGCAGCTGTGCTCATATGCTAATGAGTCAATCGCTGTGGCTGATAGCATTAGTGAGGAGGTGAGCTAGCCCTTGCCTGGGGGAGTTGGGTGCTGAGGTAGCCTGTGTCTTTTAGGACAACGTGTGTATGCAGGACCCTCCTCTGCTTGCACTTTTTGTTTCCCTACAAGTATGGCAGCTCCCTGGAAGCGCCAGCCTTTCTGGGGCTGGCGGCAAGACATTTCCCCACACCCCGGCAGTTCAGGACTAGGCTTCCTTCCCCACGGCACGCAGTACCAGACGGAGGGGCACCTGAGAGAGGGATGCTCGTCGCCGAGCCCCGCGCCACAGCAGACCCACGTAGCCACAAGAGGGTACCCTAAGCTAAGCGATTCCGGAGCGATGGGTGACGCTTCAGCAGAGGCGAGGAGCGTGCCTGTTGCTAGTGCTGTTTGTCCCCAGGCCTGTCCAGCATGAGATTGTAGCCATGTGTACCTAAATACAGATTCCCAGCTCCGTATTTACACGGCCAATAAGGGGGGAAAAAAATGCTCTGCCTTGTCAGGTGTACAAATCTCGGTGTTGGAGGTGACCATGAGCAACTTTGGGGAAACCTTACCCATGGTTTGTTTTCACTTGACTGTATACTTTTCCATTAGAAAGGTAGCACCAAGGTCTTGCTCTTGAGCGGTATCAGGCAATGTTTGGCTCATCACTGAGATATAGTCCGGGTTGCTTTGTGACTGAGTCACATGGCTCTGGTGATGCCACTCCTATCCCCTCGCCCAGGCCTGAGCCACTGCCTGTCAGACTTAGCCTTAATACAGCTTGCAGCTAGTTCCTTTCTCCCCAAGCAGAGATTAGTCAATAAATGAATGTCAGAAAGGATTTAGGAACGTAATACTATAATACAACAGGCTTTCCCTGCAGTTAGCTTCTAAATCTCCTTGGCATTTTTGAAAAAGAAATAAAGGAAATGGAAGCAGTGGTGGCCATGGATCTGACCCATTCAGTACACCCTCCCATTTGATGCAAGCCTTAAGGTGCAGGCTTAACCTATGGAAACCTGCAGTCAAACTCATAGTCTTCCTTGCTGCACAGGAGGGATCTCAACTACTATACAGGCTATAGCCCTGTGGAGGGAAATCAGAGGTTTTGTGCTGATCTAGAAACTCTGCCTAAAGAAGGCATTAACCTGTTGTGATCTGGGTGAATGGTTTTGGGTAGGAGGCAGACTCAGTACCTATCTCTTGTACCAAGCCCTCTGCACCCTTTCCTTGCAGGAGCTACGCGGCTCACATCAAGCGGCCCTTCTCTGTGAAATATGAGCCCTACACCCACAGCATCGAGCTCCTGGACAGCCCTCAGACGATCTGTCACTCCCTGGAGAGTGTAAGGGATGAGCTTCACTCGCTGATTAACGCGCTCAATGTTATCAGTTAATATGAGAACTGGGCTCTTTCCTTCCCTTGCAGCCCCAAAGCCGCCTGTTCTGCCCTTGCCTCCTTTCCGGCTGATAACTCCTACCTGTCTTCTCCAAACATTTGCACCACCGCCTGTCATCATGCGACCCCCAACAGCTTTCCACTTTTGTGTGTAGGGCCAGCTCGGGGGAGGGCAGAGGGATGGACCCAAGACCTGATGGCATTTTGGGTAGCTTTATTGACTGCTGAAAGAGGCTTAACACAGACAAAAAACATGGCCAAGCGTGCAAGACAAAGTTGAAGTCACAAGGTGTGTGCTAGGCTCCTGGGTACAAGGAAGAAGAAAAAAGTTTCTCTATTATATACTAAAAAAAAAAAAGAGAGAGAGAAAAAATCTATTTTTTGCAGTTTGAGAGAATAAATTGATCTGCTTTTTTAGCCCCAGAGCAACTCCTATAGCAACTTAATGAGGGACCCTCAGTCCCCACCATCTCCTGCCTCTTACAGCCTCGTACATTTGGAAAATGCAGAGCTGTGCTAAGAAGCTTTTCTGCCTAAGCCAACCCTATGAGGTTTGAAATTTCAGCTACCCACCTCTCCTCAACCCTCTTGGACAGGGGGATGCTTAGGCACAAACCCCTGAGCAGCACAACCTTGCCAAGCTGCACTAAGCATCATAGCTCCCCTGAACCCCCAACTGACCAAAACCAGGAGTTGTTTAATGTAGAGCAGCCCTGATCTACCTGCATCCTCCCAAACACAAGCACCACAGAGCAAGCCCTGGCCACTCCAGACCAGATCATGGGTACCCCCTTCAAGCTGTCTTTTAAAAGCTCCCACAGCAAGGAGTGCTTAAGAGCCTAGCTGCCATCAGTCACAGCAGTCACAGCTACTGATGTTTCTGTTTGCTGGTGGCGCTGGGCAGCCTCGGCAGCCTCTTGGTGTCCCGAGTTTATTGGCTATTGTGGACTGAGCAGGGCCACTGGTGTCCCTAGTTTGCCAGTCCCTGGGAGGATTTCACATGCTTTCACTTTTCCAGTCTGCCACACAGGTACAGCATTGTCTTGTTCTTAGATATTCCAGTATCACTGTCACCTGATGTAGCTCATGCTATGGCTGGCCATTTTTGAAGAAGGTAACGTATGGTTAGGATGCTCGAACCCAGTTTCATCCAGCTTTCGCTGTAGATATTAACAGCTTGATCTGACCCAAAGCTCTCAGTTTCCCCCCGCCTCTGCTTTTGCCCTTCTTATCTTCTTGAAGGCTGTCTCATAACTTAGCGGTTTGCTCAGAAGTTTGGCCCAAGGTTATGCAGCTGTGCAGTATCAGAGCTGGGCTTGGGATGCGTGGAGGCAGCTAAACAGCTGTGGGGGACACTGAAGGGGAGAATTACACATAGTTGTTTGCATGGTCAGTTATAACATTTCTGAATAGGCTTTTACGATCCTGATCCACTATATATAACTTTTGTAATTTCCTCTTTAAAGAAATTCAAGGCTTAGGAGTCAAGGTTTGGCTATTAGGAGTAAGTATTCTCCAATTCTTAGATATAATATCACTCTCCAGTGTTACTTCTACTGTGGCTCAGCTGTAATAGTTCACAATCCATTATACTTTATCCCATTTCAGACCTTCACATACATATACTTAACCCCCAGCTCTCTCAAATTTTAACTACTTAGCTACTGACACCACTCCATCTCCTACCTGCTTCAATCCTTCCTTTCTGTTTACTTTCTTATTTGACCCCCTCTCCCAAATTGCTTTAAAGGCTATTACCAAAACCAGCAGTTCAACACTAGGACTGACTGCTTCTCCTCAAGTTGTTCCTCCTTAGAGGTTTGTCTTGTAACTGAATAAAACTACTGAGTTCAGTCAGTTATTGTAATTTTAGAGCACTTTTTCCAAAACTTCAGCTATGATTTCCCAATCTGGGTGGATCCAGATCTTGAGCTGTAGCTCTCAAGGCTCCCATAAGAGCTGTAACAATTTTTAATTTGGGGTCTTACATTATTACTATTAGATTAGGCTCCAAGTCCAGATAGAAGACAGTGACAAGCGGAGTTTCTTGAGGGTCTGTGCTGGGACTGGTGCAGTTTAGTATCTTTATTAATGATATTGACAGTGGGACTGAGTGCACCCTTAGCAAGTTTCCTGATGACGCCAAGCAGGGTGGTGAAGTTAATGTGCTGGAGGGACAGGATGCCACTCAGAGGGACCTGGACAGGCTGGAGAAGTGAGTCCACGTGAACCTCATGAGGTTCAACAAAGCCAAGCGCAAGGTCCTGCACCTGGGTCGGGACAACCCCTGTTATCCATACAGGTTAGGAGATTACTTGCTGGAAAGCAGCCCTGAGGAAAAGGACTTGAGGGTACTCATGGATGAAAAGCTGAGCATTACCCACCAGTGTGCAACTGCAGCCCAGAAGGCCAACCGCATCCGGGGCTGCATCAAAAGAAGTGTTGCCAGCAGATCAACAGAGGTGATTCTGCCTCTCTGCTCTGGTGAGACCTCACCTGGAGTACTGTGTCCAGCTTTGGGGGTCCCAACACAAGAAGGATGTGGACCTGTTGGAGCGTGTCCAGAGAAGAGCCACAAAAATGATGGAAGGGCTGGAGCACCTCTCCTGTGAAGAAAAGCTAAGAGAGTTGGGCCTGTTCAGCTTGGAGAAAAGAAGGCTCTGAGGGGGAACCTTGTAGCAGCCTTCCAGTACCTGAAAGGTGCCTATAAGAAAGCTGGGGAAGAACTGTTAATGAGGGCATATAGCAACAGGTCGAGGAGTAATGGTTTTAAACTCAAAAAGGGGAGATTAGGAAAAAGTTCTTCAATATGAGGGTGGTGGATCACTGGAACATGTTGCCCAAATAGGTAGTGGAGGCCCCATCCCTGGAGATACTCAAGGTCAGGCTTGATGGGGCTCTGAGAGACCTGATCTAGTGAAGATGTCCCTGCTTACTGAAGGGGGGTTGGACTAAATGACCTCTAAAGGTCCCTTCCAACCTTCTATGATTCTATGATTGCATAGCTGGAGCAAGCTATGCAGACTGAAGCAGTTTAGGTAATAGGTGAGTGATCTAGCCATGAAAATATTTTTGGTCATTCCAGTAAAACAGACCGAAATAAAGCTCCAAACAGGCCAGATGTAACAATGAAGCCTGTATAGTTGATGCACAGTTTCTGGCCTTGTTAGCAATAGCAATTAATTGTTACTGGACTGCAGGTCACTGTTCTGCTTTCCCTTGGTAGTCACCAGCTCCTGGGTTACTGCCCACAAGTGAGTGCAGCAAGGATGCTGCAAACCCTGTGGCGATGCTGGGCTCCCTGTCAGGACTGGGCAGGGGGGCTTTATGGAGGTGTTTGCTTTCTGATCTGGCCTCAAAACCCATAAATGTCTGAAGGTTGTTGCCTCTAGTTCTCCTAAGAGCTTCAGAGTCAGTATCTGCCTTGTTAAATTTCTAAAGTTAATGCAATTTATAAAAAGACCAAAGCTATTAATATGGTGCGAAAAGCCAAGTTAAAAATCCTCGCAACTGCCGGAGCCCTCAACTCCTCCGCCTTGCCTCAGAGTTTGCATTGCTGCTCCGTGACTCTGTCAGCTGTTGCTTGTTCGAGGAGCGGTAGTAAAATCTGTTGCCCTCCAAAAATAGAAAATAAGCAAAACTCGAAGCATAAGCCATTCCCGTTAGTATACAAGCATATAAACAAATCTACTGCAGCCACATGGGAGGTAAACATGGCGTGGGCTGCACGCCCTTTGCTTCCGAGAGAGGAGGTAGCACTGGGGCGTGCTGCGAGTGCGGGGCTCAGGCGGAACATGCACCAGAGGCTCCTCCTTGGGGCATTTTCCGTGTCTTGACAAATTCACGACAGGTTTCAGAATTTGTTGTCCCTTTAGGGGGAGATCTGAGACACACGAACCTGTATGTATTTACCATTGCCCTCATCTATTTAATACCTTAGAGGACTTGCCCTGTTAGTAACATAAGAAGTCCCCTTCCCTTTTGTCTCTACTTCTTGTTCCTTTTAATCTGATTTCAAATTGGCCCCTCATTTCACAAGTCCTATATGAACTGTATTCTTTTCTCGCTTTACCCATTTTTCTTACCTTGCTGCTTCTACCCAAACCTTGTTTTCTTCTTTATCCTGTCATGATATTTTAGGGTCTTGGACATGGGGCCGCCAAAGAGCGGGCTGTACAAACAAAATAAGATAGAGTTGTAAACCTGTCCCTAATCTGTCATTGCTTCATAAAGCTACTAATATCAAGGTTAATTTTTCAGCCTGTCACTTTGGATACTGTCCTACAATTTTCTGTAGTCTATTTTTAATAGTCTGACTCATTTCTTTCTTCCAGTCTGGAGCATTGCAGGTGGTAGGGTATATGCAGTCCTTGCTTAATACCTGGGTTACTCATTAAGGCTCAAGTTACTTCACTTACAACCCCCCTGCTCTTCACCTCATCCTATCCCAGCTGCTGTTCCATACCTACGGACAATTTTCTTTAGTGCATTTTTGCAGTTCCAGCAGCTGTATTCCTTTTAGGTAGAAAGGCCTCCACCCATCCTGGAAAGATATTCATGGTGTCAAAGAGAAAGCGATACCCTTCTTTAATTTGGAACAGTTTATCTGGATGATCCCTTTGCAGTATTTGCCAAGGTCCTTGGTTTAGCCAATGCAATAGGGTTGGCAGCTTTCTTTTACTGGTCCACTTTTGCATTGTTGCACACCTTATGCAGTTTTTATTTATGTCCTCCATTTCTCGCTTCATTTGGGACCAAATATAAATTCTTTTCACTCCTTTTAGAGTACCCTGTATTCCTGAACATAACTTATTATGACAGTCCAAGAAAACTTGCTCTCATTCAGCCTGCCACAGTATCCATCCCATCTTCTCTTTCAGCTGATTCCTGTTTGGGGCTGCAGTAAACAAACTCTGAGTCCATTTATCTACTTGCTTCCTAAATTGTTTCTAAGTATTGCTTTCAGTCTTCCCATGCACTTTAACGTCCTTTGCAAATATTTTATTCCTGCTCTTCCTCTAAGCTTGTAAAATAAACCCCCTCTTTTTCCATGAATGTCCCATTATGTGCTTGCTATTGCTTTTCTCCCTATCATGCATCCAGTATTTTATTCTATTATCAGCATAGTAGCTATCTGTAGAGAGATACTGTGTAGAAGGGTCTGTCTTTTACTGACAGCCCGTAAGCTCCTTGGCACCATCCTTTTTCTAGTTTCCCCAACATTTGTTCCCTCATTCCACTAATAGCAGTATCTTGAACTGTTTTCCCTCCTTGTTCAAATTTAGCACTCTTACAAGTGCACAATACCTTTGGTTTATTGCAGGTTTCCTTTAAAAATATATACACATTAACATCCATTTCTTCTCTTTGTGCTTAAGAGCAGAGTATGAGTACACTGGGGTACAACTGGACCATCGAGAAGGAAGGCCTTGAAGACAATCACAGCCCAGGCTGCTTCTAACCAGCCTTTTGCATGGCCAGGGAAATTTTGGTCCAGTCTCTGGAGAGGGGAGGACTTGTGTGCTACTAGTATCCATTTTCCTTCACTATTTTTCTGTAGCAGTACTACTCCCACAGAATCAGCTCACGTTGAAATGATGATGATGATGATGATGATGAAGATTTTTCTTTGACCGTGAATTTTAGTGCAGCAGCTTTTCAAGCAGCTTCTTTCAGGTTAGATAAAGCATCATCTTGCTCTTTGCTCCAGCTCCCTCCCAGATTCTGTTTCTGTCATTTCCCCAATGCTCTGCTGGTACTAGCAAAGATGGATACTCTGCCATAAGATACTAGCACATTTATAGACATGTTGCCATAAGAAATTAAATCCTCCCAGTACTCTTCAGAGTTGGGACAGACTAGGGGGAGTCTTTATTTCACAGAAAGTTTAACCTTTCTAGCATCTATCCATCTTCTTGTTTCACCAGTTCCAATTCCCAAGCACTTAAGTTGGGGTTGTGTTAATTGCGCTGTATTCAAACTGACTTTAAGTCCCATTTGGTCTATCAATTTTACAACTCACCTACTTCTCTCTTGTACTTCTTCTTCTCTAGCTGCCGTCCCCTGAACATCATCCACGTAAGACAATTTCTTTTCTTTGTCCCCCAGATACCACCATTCAAACACTTTCCTAATGCAAGTGTGGGCAGCAGGGCAGGTGCTTGTCCCTGTGGGATGCAAGTAAAAGTATTACCGTCTGTGTCTTAATGTGAAAGCAGCTCGGAAATTTGCTTCTTCCCCCTGAGTATTGCCATCTGGGAGTTTGCTGTGAACCATGGGGGTGCATTTGTGCTGCTAGCTCTCTTAATTCATCCACTGTCCAAGGAGCCTGAATCACCCTTAGGGCTGCCAGGAGCAATGGAAATACCTGTCTTCCATTGGAAGTGGCTGGTTGGTACACAGTATGATGTCCTGCTGATGTTTGAACAGCTTCCCATCAGTTCATTAAAGACTCTTCATCTTCCTCAAGCCTATGGACTGTTGTTAATGCTGCCAATTGCATTCTTGTCTTACCATTCCACAGGACAATTTGATTAAATGCCCATGAGGGCATGATCAAATGTTCATGGAAGTGCCCAACGTGCAATGAAGAAAAGCTGGTGAAGTACATGCTCGGAGCAACTTACTGTTTCAATTAAAAATTTGAAGCAGTTTCTTCACTCTACTTCATTCTACTGTTGTGCCTTCATTCAGTGGCTCCATATCCACAGCTACCTGCCTTAGGGTCAGGTTTTTTTTTCATTTTAAGGGCTACCGCAATGTGATCTGCCATACCTGTCTGCTCTGGGACAGCACTTGCAGTCTTCATGGGATATGCTGCTATTCTCAATTTCTCTTCCTTTTCCCATTTGCCCACATCATCCTTGAAATCATCTTCCTCTGATGGCTCCCGATCCAGTTCTCTCCACTTCCTGCAGCTACAGCAGTTATTTTTAATTTTTGCATCCCAATCTGCTTTTGTAAGTGCCTAATTTTAGCTTTGCATTTACTATGAGCAGGTCCCTTTTGAGCTCTCCCTTGCTCCAGGGTGAATCACTGCACTATATATGTTAATCCCTCTCCTTAGTTCTGCAGTTTTTCCTTCTCCTTTTCTAAATTCATCAGATTGTCTAATTGCTGTTGCACCTCCTTATTGCCTTTTTGGGCCACTAGATGGTATTCCTTTTCTAAAGACAAACTTATTTCAAGTCACTTGACAGACTCTTCTAAAGCACAGTTTGCCCATTGAAGCAGCTGATACTCTGATGCTGCCTTGGCCCAGTCGTCACGGATTATTGCTGCTTCCCATACCAGTCCCACTAATAGAGGTGGCGTATCCTCGACTCTCCCTTAATCCACTCTCCCATATCGCGGAACATTTGGTCTCTATCACCCAGCAGCTTCCTGTGGGCTGGAGAGGCGCCCACAGCCCCCGCTGTAATCTCTGATATTGTTGGGATTTCCTGTGGCCCTCCAGTATCCCTGTTTTCAGGCTTTTTCCTGAGTCTTTTTAGATTTTTCCCATGCTTTCAATTTTGTGTAAAGGTATCCCCTTAAGTATTCTGCACAAGGCTGGTCAGATTTATAGAGCTGCCTTGAACAAGATCACTCAGAAGAAAAGACTTTGAGGATCTACCCAGTCACAGCCTCCAGCAAAAGATGCTATAAATTCCCTTTTCCTGACAGTGGAGCAGATTTGTAGGATTATGTGGCTGCTTAGAGCTAAGCATGAGCTCATGTCCTTTGGGGTGGGTTATGGGAGCCTTCATGCCATTTTCCCAGACCTCACCAATCGTGGCTGCAAGCTCTGTAAAACGTGTCCTGGAGAAAGCTGAGGTGATGGGTTGGCTCAGGTTAAACCCTCCTGTAGATGGAGCATGGGCTGTCAAGGGAGGAAGAAAGGAGAAAAGCCTTCCTCTGAGCCAGGCCCCACCGTAGCCTCTGCTATCCGCGTGTCCGAGTGCCTCGCTGAGTGGTGTCCCGCTGTTGTCGCTGCTGCTGTGCCTGGATCTGCCTGTCTCTCTGTGTAAAGAAATATGAAACAGAATTATTTTTCATTTTGGAATCGTGCTGCTGCTGACATGACATTAAGAATTAAAAAAATATATTTCTGGTCTAGCATCCTGAGTTTGGTTCTTTCATCCTTCTGTGGTCCAGATTGAAACCAGCCGCCTCGCCTTCAGGCAGTATGCAAACCCGACCTGGGGCCCCTTACAGCAGGAGACCCACAACTGGTGCACATGCACAGCGCTAACTCAGAGGTGGAAAATGGTCCCTTGTTTGCAGACGAGCCAATCTTTGCCAGGATATTACCGATTGCACAGTTACGCGTGGAACGGTAGCTGGGGGGGTTCTTTTAAACAGTAACACACTGGGGGCTCGCCTTTGCCATGTGCTTTCTCTCCCAGCATTTCTATTTCTGTTCAGTTCCAGTAATGCTGGCCATGTAGGGATGCCGGTGTATGCGTGGTACCTGGTAACGTAGTCTGGTTTGCGTGTAACCAGGCTGTGCAGCCCCAATCCTAAACGTGTTGAACATCCTTCTGAGAGTAATTAGGAGTGGATCCTGCTTCCTTAAGCATAGGCACTATTTTAAATGACCTAAGACGTGTCCTGCATCAGTGTGGGAGTGGTGAAAGGCATACTGGATGCCCAGGAGCTGAAATGCACTCCCCAGAGACCAGAAGGCCACGTAAGCGTTTCCTACTCCAGAGTTATCCTTACGTTTAAGGACATTAATTCCCGTCACCGCACAAGCTTGGCTTCTCCTTGAAAGCCAGACACTTTCTCTTGTTAAATCCCTTCCAGAATCACGGGCAGAGGTGGATTAATGTATTGCCAGCACAGGTCTGGACCCTGCATTCAGGCACCCCAGCACTGTCTGAGAGGGAGTTTCCTACTTTAGGACTTGTAAGGATACCCTGTATCTTCACAGTGCTCGTTAAAGTGTTACAGCTGTAATGAATTCATCTTCATTACACGCTTGGGAGGTAGAGGAGTACTCTTGTCCCTGTAAAAAGCTGACAGATAAAAGGAGGCAGAGAATCAGAGAGGCTCAGACCAGGCACAGAGCCTGAAAAGTAATTACATGCCTAAACAGCTTTGGGAAGAAGCGTCTAAGTGGCAGATCTGGGGCTTGAACCTCTGTCAGCCCCCTCAGGACCAAATCTTTCTTCTCGTGCTGTGATGGTTCGGATCAGAAGAAGTCAATTATTTACAAATCCTACAGCCGCAGGTATGTGTGCACACACGCACCTCCCTGCTCCCCGGAGACAGGAATTGATTCGGATAAGACCTGAGCTGTCACTCGTGCTACTAATCCAGCTCAAATCAGGCTTGTTTTTTTCCCCAGGGACCAGGAAAGGTATTGCACTTTCCACCGCAAAGAATTTGTTTTCAGCTTTCCAACACTTGTTCGTTGCAATGTTTGGGGAAATGTTTTCCAGAGGAAAGATGATCTTTCGACATTTTTCTGGCACGGCTGAAAGCAGAAAGTGTCTGAAATGTCTTTAAAACTGATAAGGAGGGTTTTTTTATTGGGGTACTGAGGGTGTGTTTGTTGGGGGTTTTTTTGGGGTGGTTTTTTTTGTTTTTTAACTGAATAGAGAGGTTTGCAAAGATTAGGTAAGGACTTTAAAACCCTATGTGACTGCACCCCATATGCACTGCCAGCATCTTGTAGAACTCTCGTGCAGCTGGTAGGGCTGGTGATGGCAGGTCAATAAAAAGAGCATTTGGAGATTAAACAATTTTTAGACTTGCAAGAGCTGTGATCCAAATGAATGAGGGTGGGGGTTTTTTTGTGTCTCTGTTAACAAATTCACTTCGACCATCTTAAACACGTTATACATCACCCAGGAGCAGGTGGAGAATGTTGCACATGTTGACTTCTGTACTGCAAACCTCCCAAAAGCATGTATGTCCCAACAGGGTGTAAAGTACTGGGTGGCACCCACACAGACTCCTTGCTCACCCCCCAAAGCCTATCCTCCAGAACTGTAGAGGTTTTGGGTCCTGATCTAAATTTCCAGTGTGTGGACCCCCAATCCAAAACACTCCTTCCAGCTTCAACTGGCCACTATCATGTGTTTCTGTATGCGGCGTTCGGAGGTTTAGTTTGGAATGGAGCAACGGGCTTTGAAACTCTTGTGAAACACAGGTTTGAATGAGACCTGAACCACGGTGATCCAAGACCAGACAGACTCAGTGGTGAGCTGCAGCGTCTGATGGGGTCAAAGCCCACCCTTGCTGATTTTCCTGGGAGGATAATGATGCAAAATCCACTTTTCCCTCCTGACATTAGTTCTACTTGGTCTCTTTAAGATTATTTTCTCTGGGCACAGCAGGGTGAATTGATCTACAAAATATTTGCAGGGATAGTGGAGGATTAAGTATCTCACACAGATAGTTCAATGCAACAGTTGTTACCCAGGACGGCAGAGAGAAAAAACAGGGTGGGGTAAGGGAGTTGTTCATTTTCCTTCCACTGAGGTCAGCCTTAAATAACTCTCCCACCTCCCTCGGAGGCTGAGACAAGATAATAAGGACAAAAATGTCAGAGCAAAGCACGGGGCCCCTCTATTTACAGCAAAGGCCAAATCGCTAACCAACAGATCGGAGCTTGCTTTCTAAACACCGATAAGCGGCAACTTTGAATTAACAGCCCAGGTTCCTCTGCTGCCGTAAATCAGCCTGACCTGACTAACCACAGCACCCCAGTGCTTCCCCCCCTCCCCGGGCAAGGGGCTCCCTGGAAGGAGGAGGGGACTGCAGTGGCGGGCTCACCCATCCTGGCCCCCAGAGATCCCTGTGCCTGGCTCCG
>VZTU01029235.1:362160-392141 GCA_013400835.1 Zapornia atra
CGACACCGCCCTGCCTCCCCCTCCCCAGCCCCCTAACATTAACAAGCTTTATCAGCAGGATTTACACCTCCTTGTCTAGGAACCTGTAGGCAAGTCTATGGACTGGCTGCTGGTGTGCATCCAAATCCTTAAAGTAGTTTTAAGTGCTCAAAACAACCCGCTTACCCAGTGATAATTAATGATACGGAACCTGGGAGTCCCTGTGTCCTGGCAGGGGAGATCAGAGCACTCTATAGAGGGGTCCAGCCAACTGTTAGCAGGGAGGGGGTCAGCCCTTCTGCAAGTCCTTGGCACCTCTCAGCTCTGTCGGAGCATCCTGGGAGTGAGGAATAACCAGCGTAGCTGGTGATAATGCAGGGAGATGGAGGCCTGGGGACAGCCACCATTCACAAGATCAGTGGTGGGTTGGGTTTTATTCACTGTCCGATGTCTTAGGAAAGATGCTTAGGCACAGAGTTATGCCTGTTGGTGAAACACCAATTCCCAAGCAGGTGACACTGTGGGAATGAGGAGGAAGGAGGAAGAAATCACGGCTCCAGTCTTGGGTCCCAACCCAGCTGGAGGCATCTGAAGTGCTAAAGCTCAGAGCACCCTGTGAAAGAGGAGGAGTGAGTGGCATTCCCAGATAGCAAGCCACAACTGGAGAAAAGGGGACCCTCAGTGCTGCAGCACCAGGGTAGTGTTAGCCAAAATTTCCAAGAGCACCATGATAGCAAAACAGGGACTTTTAAAGAAAAGTTTGCTCTAGAAAATGGTGTCTCAAAATTTCGTATTTACACTCAGCAGAAAGTGTGGTGTGAGAATGAGCACATTGTTCCTCAAGCACTGGAACAGGCTGCCCAGGGAAGTGGTTCAGTCACCATCCCTGGAGGTATTTAAAAGTCATATAGATGTGGCACAAAGGGACATGGTTTAGCGGTGGACGTGGCAGTGCTAGGTTAATGGACCTCATGATCATGAGGGTCTTTTCCAACTTAAACGATCCTATGATTCTATTCTATTCCATGATGCAATGTCCTCTTACAGCATCATTTGCAGCCCCAAATTTTATCAATGGGGAAATCATGGCAGGTGTCTGTCGTGCACTCACAACTGCAGACATGAGCAGCGGCAGAAAACACAGTAGTATGTGACATGATCATATATTTTCAATCCATGAAGCCTCTTTACAGCAGGGGACAAAGCCAGTGTGAGCCAGCAAAAAACATTCCCTCATTTTTTAGCATTTCTCTTTACCCCCTTGCTACCTCAGCTTATTATAGCGCCCCTCAACTTCTGCTATGTCTGCTGCTCTCTTGTGGCCTGCCCATGCTTTCCAGCATCATGGCCAAGGATCAGGTCTTCTTCTTTATTTTACCAATGGCTTCTCCAGGTCATCGTTTGCTTTTTCCAGGTCAAACCTTTGCTTTCCAAGTGGTGTCTGTGATACTACCTGCTGTGGAAGCCATGGTGGTGGCACCATGAGACTTCAGTGCCTACAGCTTTGGACACTGGAGAAAACTCCTTGATGCACTAAACGGCCGCTCTCATGGTTGTTTCCTGAGCACCAGGTTAAGATCCTCTTTGGTTGTTCTCATGGACCTCTATGACATGAAGAAGGACAGATGTGGTACCAGTGCTGAAAATGTGTATTTTTGAGTTGATGCTGATCAGGCTACTTTTCCAGCACTTCTCCACTTTGTGGAAGTTATTTGTTATTTTGCTGTTCATTACTTGTCCTCTAGCAGGGTGTCATCTCCTCTTTTAATGTTTCTCTAGCTACACCAAAGATTACTTTGAGGCCATTAATAGCCACAGAATTCGTCTTCTCATCATTGATAAACAAACTAATTTGTCCAGCTGCATCTGCTAATAGCTGTGTCTAGGAACTATTAGTAGCTCTTAGGTGCTATTTTCTCCTCTACCTTCTCAGAAAATATGTGACCAGTAATTTTTTTATGGGGTTAAAAGGAGCATACCTGGTTTTACATCTGTATTTATAACCTTGCATATGCTCTTACCAAGGTGGATGGGAAAGATTTGGGGAGCTTCACTCTAGAGATCATAAAATTTGGTCTATTTTGCTTGGGTACCTGTACTTGTATAGAGGTTCAAGCCCTCAGCAGAGTCCAGGGGGAGAATTGAGCAAGTTGCAGTCAAACCAATTTGCAGGTTCCATGGTCCCAGACGTGCTGGGCTGGCCAAAGATCAGCATTTCTCTGCAGAAAGACACAATGTGCTCAGGAGAGGTGGCCAGAGGGTTCGGGTCACCAGAGGCCCTTCTCAGAGCCACAGCAAGCTCTCCTGTCATCTCATGAAAGCTACTGGCGCTTCAGAGTTTCTCCCTGGAGCATCTTTTACCAGTGAGCTGTGTTTCCAGAGGTGCAGATGTACTCATGACCCTCTGCTGTTAGCAACTAACCCAAAGGTGACAGAAACCTATGGGCCAGACCCGGTTGGTTACACTGGGCTTTGGGTTACACCCTCTGTTTCATGAATCAACCCTTTGTACTCTAAGTAACAAGATAATGTCTCTGGCCTGGAAGAACCCAGAAAATTGTGAAATCCCCAGTCTGACAGGAGTGTCTCACTTGAGCCTAGGGGCTGGTGGGGCCATGGGGACAGCTCACATGCCCTACACCCAGGCAGCCACCCAGATTAGTTTATAGAAGCAGTTGAGATTACTCGCATCCCAGTGAGCGGCTCTCTTCTCTGCTTCCACAGTTCTCTTTTGAAGTGAGGGCATCTCTCATTGTGTGGCTCCAGATAAGCCATAGAGCCTCACCCTTTGCTACAGCAGCCCCCTCTCCCCCTAGAGACCATGATGGCTGCCCCACCTACCACGTATCTCTGCAGACATTGCAGGATTTGGTTTCAAGCATTCCCATGATTAAGCACCTACCTTGGTGTGGTGCCAGGCTGACCTACCCGTCCTTCATCTTGCACCATTACTGCTGGTGGAGTGGCTGGATGCTGCCTTTTTATGGGTGCTTTGACATGCTGATGGGAGGGCAGTTGCTGGAAACCACAAGGAGACAGGTAGCATGGAGGATGCCAGCTTCCCTGCTCCGAGCCATGACACTGGGTGCTGCAGCACCCTGAATGGGAGTGGAGCAAGGCCTGGAGGGGGCAACTGCTGCGCCCCGGGGTGTCCCCAGTTCCCCATGCTGAGTGAAAAGCTATACCTCTGTAGCTCAAATGGCCCGGGTGCTTGAATGCATTGTTCCAGTTATAGATGCCCAGCTACCAGCGGCCAGACTGAGGCACCTCCTGGAAGCTGGTCACTTCCAAAAGCTGCTCTTAGGGTGCAGGCCCCTCCTGCTGCCTCAGGGCTGTGTTTGGCAGGATGCTGGAGCAGCACAGAGCTGCATTAGCAGGTGGTTCCTTCCAGGGATATTAATTTCTCAAGCCACCAGGGAAAAGGTCACCACCATGTTGCTCACTGCTCCACTTTTGGGGGAACACATGCCTGGACATGAGCAGAGCAGCCTCGACAGTGGCTGTGAGTCCTAGATCAGCAGTGGGGATGTGGGTGGTGTTTTGGGGTCCCTGGACACTCTCTGAGAACTCTCTCACCTCCAGACCTGACCTTTGCTGTCAGTAAAACTTGCACAAACTTGTAATTGTTAACTAGTTCCCCTGTAGTGGGCTTGTTATTTTTTCAGGACAGGGTTCGAAAATGCTAGACATCTACAGTAGTAAAGATTTTATTGTGCTGGCAACGGACTGTAAAACTTGATTACATGACACCAGGGATTGCCTAAACCTCATTCCCACCGATGCAACTGCTTGGGGTCGGGGGGGATGTGAGTGAGGTGGCTTTGAGTCACGTCTGGAGGTGGTTTAGCATGAAGGGCAGGAGCCTGGAGCACCCCTCTCCCACCCAGCTGCTCCCACCCTTTGGCCAAATGAGCCCAATGTGGAGCTGAGGAGCTGGGTGGCCACAAAAGGCATGAGTAGCGGAAAGGGTAGATAAGCATTTGGTCCCTTGCTGCTTAATGACATGAAAATCACAGGAAAGCCTAACCTAGAAGGAATGAGCTGATATTTTTCTGTAGAAAAAGCTATTCTGTCAAGAAACAGACTCCCCTGTTGTTGAGTTCACCACTGACATGGGAGTTTTCCACCCAAGACAAAACTTCGTGCAGTTTATATCTAGTTTATATCTGGTTTATAGCACTGCCAGCATTTTCAGATTCCAAAGGACCGCTTATGGTAAGAGATGATGATTTCCAATAAATAGTCAAAGCAATCACATTTTGGAAGGGGGAAAAAACCCCTAATAGTAGGAAACTTTTGCCCCACAATATTGTCCCGTGCTGAACTTTGATGCAGTGTGCTATCTGTGCTTTTTTTCCTTCCAGTACCACTTGTGGCTTATATCTTCACCCAGAATAGAGCAGGCCAAGAGGGATTCCTGAATGCTGGGGCACCATCAGCCCTTTCTCTGCTGGGGTATGCTGCAGAAATACTACAAGCTTTTCGAAGCTACCTCCAAGATGTAGTTAGCCAAGAATAAGAGAAGCAACAGACCTTGGCCCTTCCAACACAAAAATAAAATACTTCAGTGGGGGAAGCCCTGGGGAAGGGGGAAGCCCAGCAGGGAAGCTACCCAGAAGGGATAGTAGCCTCCCTACAAAGTCCCACTGTCAGTAATACATGAGTTCAGGTAACATTCAAAAGTGCAAGAAGGAAAATCATAAATGACAAAACTCTGTGTAACCTGGGGAACACCTTGCTCTAGAGCTTTTCCAAGGTGACCACTGGCCTGAGGTCCATCAGACCTCATGCCGTGTGGTGACCACAGGAAAATTACTATTAAGGGGACCTGTAGGGTAATTCTGCAAGTTGTCCTCTTCTTGTGAGATGCTGTGGGAGTTTACTGCTCTGGAGGAAGCATGAGTGGCACGGGGCTTATGCTCCTGACTTTGACAACCTACTTCAAATGGGCTAAAGTGCCAGGTTTTATTCTGTGTGGCTGCTAATTACCCATCTTCTCCTGGTAGAAAGAAGGTCTGAGTAAGTGAATTCCCCATACTCATATCTTGCTGAAACCTGAGGCCCTCTTCATGGGTATACCACTAGGTCATTCAAGTACATCCAATATCTTTTTTGAGGGGAAGAGAGACAGAGATAATGTTACACGTTGTGCAGAAATGCTATTAACTGTAGTTGAGCATCACAACTTGGATGTATTAGCAGGAGGCCAAAAGACCTACATGGCAGGGGATGTAACTGATAACCTTGTCTTGCATCCGTTTGAGCAAATGAGTCCCTTCTCTGTATGCTCATCAGAGATTTAGCGCTTCTCTCAAGCCTTTTTGCTATCACAGTCATTTAGCAAACATATGATACTTCACACTTACAGCCATGACAGGGTCATATGGGGCTTCCTACCTCCTAGATGCTGATGGTTGGAGTAGCTTTGGCTACCCAAGAAATCAAGGGTCTGGTCCGAGTCTCAAGGCATTCTGCTGATTTTGGTGAACTTCCTTCTGAGTTATTTATACTGTGTATAGAGAATCAAAGCAAGGTTAAAAAGCACTAGGGTTCAAACAGATGAAAATGTCTCCTTTTCAGTGGTGCTGAGTAGTTGTAGTCTCAAAATTCTCATCTCCCACTCCTGGCCCATCATCTCGTATTAAAAGCGAATTTAACAGCCAGAATGGAGAAAATAATCTATCTCCTGGTTTTCACTGGGATTTACTGGAAATGTTTCTTGCTTTCAAAGACACAATTCCAGGCAGAGCCCCAGAGGGAAGAGTGGAGGTACTCAGAGCTCTCACCTGCAATGGTTTCTATTCTGCTTAACCGCAAGCAGGAATTTGCAGGGGCACCTGGCAGATGAAGGAAGGGGCCTGCCTTTCAGTGGGTGAAGGGGGAAAGGTCTATTTTTTTCACCAACGAAATTTCAAATGCTCTAACTCTGGTCCCACATGGAGCCAGAATGACCACTCAGGTCTTCTGCGAAACGCAGATGATGTTCCTTCCCCAGCCCAAGCTGTGGACATGTGTCTCTCACTGTGCACCGCGTGGCCAGCAAGCGGGGCCACAGATAGCCTCAGCACAATAATGTGTTTGCCTTCCTCTAACACCTGACAGCAGCATGGTCTCACCAACAACTTGGTCCCACTGCTGCATACTTTCCAATGTGATATTAACCAAACAGATTAACATGTTTGCCTTTAATTTTACATTTCAGAAACAGCTGTTGAGCCACCTCAATGCCAGCAGTGCCTATTGCCAGCATTAGTGTCATTAGCAATCATTGCAGCTGTAATAGCACCATTATCCTCTGCTAAAAGGGTCACTGATGGCTCAGGACAGAGCTTCAGGGAAGCAAAAACAAGGTAGATGAAATGAGATGGAAACGGCAAACTGTTGCTTCCATCTTAACTTGTATAAAGACCTGTTGATGTGATGTAGAAGGAAATTAATGTGCAGAAGCAGCAAAAATTTTGGCTAGAGTGTCATCAAGGAGGTGGAGCTTGCACTAGCTTTCGTGTCATTTGGGCTAATGCTTAGCATATAAATATGGGAAAGGGAATGGCGATATTACTACCAACCAGACTGTCTTCATCTCTCAGAGCAAACTTCTCTCCATCTCTTGCTGCCACTTCTTTGGGTAAGTCTGGCTGCCGCCCTTTTAGCTTCTACCTGTTTAGTAGACCTGTTGGTTTTTAGTTGATGTAGCTGGTGGTGACAAGTGCTGGATCACTAGTCCAAGAAAATGAGGCCTCCTCAGGTCTTTGAGCACATTGTGCTGGTTTGGGGCCATAACTGTAAATAACAGCCCCTTTTCGACTTGGAAGAGAGAGATTTTCCTCTGGAGGTGTCTACTGATCCTGGCCACATATACTAAATTACTCTTTCAGTCTAGTTTGGCCTTTTGGGGGAAGACAGCAGGGAGGCCAGGACTGATGTGAGCATGTGGATGGAGATAGACTTATGCTTACAATCACTAGGCATTTACTGTGACTTGTAAAGCCTGATGGAGAAAGCTCTCCTTCTGTCTCAAGCTAGGACATCTTTAGAAGGTCCATCTGTTACTTTGGACTTATTTTCATGCCAAAGGACCTGACAGACATAAAATGCTTGATGACAACCTATTTCTTCCTCCTCAACCTCCCTGTACCTCCTTTACCTCTTAATCTTAGGTCCTCACCCTACTCGCCATGGCTCTCTGGATCCGATCACTGCCTCTCCTGGCCCTTCTGGCTCTTTCTGGCCCTGGGACCAGCCATGCGGCTGCCACCCAACACCTCTGTGGATCCCACTTGGTGGAGGCTCTCTACCTGGTGTGTGGAGAGCGGGGTTTCTTCTATTCCCCCAAAGCCCGACGGGATGTTGAGCATCCTCTAGGTAAGTCAGGCTGCCCTTGAATGCAGTTGTATGCTCTGCGATGCAGAAGGCAACAGCCGCCTATCTTTGATGGTGACACCAGGAATGTCCTTGATGGGGAATGCCAGGAATACCTTTAGCATACCAACAACATCACAGTTGCAAATTAAAAGCTCTTCAGGTTAAAAAGGCAGACGGGAGGGCAAGGCAGGGAAAGAGGATTTATGAGGCAAAAGGAATTGTAGCTGAAAGCTCAAGCTTCTATTTTTCTCTGTGGCAATTACACCAGCCTGGGAGTGTTCATAGAAAATAAAATTTGAAGGAACCCAGGAAGCTTCCTTCTGCCCCAAGGCAGGATCAGTTGTCCTTATCCTATTCCTGACCCATGCTTTTCTACTGTGTTCATAAAAACCGCCAGTGAGGAAACTTCTTCTGCCTTCTGAAACTGCACATTCCCATGCTTAACTGACCTTCTTTTTGAGTGGTTCTTCTCAATATCTAACCTGAAGGTCCCCTGGTGTAAATTATTTCTTGTCTTCTTTATAATGGGGATGGGGAAGAGTCTAGTCCTTTCTTCTTTCTGGCTGCTTTTCAAAATAATTTAAGACTGTTTCCATGTCTAGTTTTAACCTACGCTCAGCTAAATCCCCTGTGCACCCCTCTACTACCTTCTTAGGTCATATTTCCTGGATGTCCATCTATGCAAATTGTTCTGCATTTGGTCTGCGTCCTTACCAAGTGATGATGCCTGGAGGAGCACAGAGGACCACAGATGAGGCTTTTCCAGTGCCAAGTAGAGCGAGCAAACTAGAGCAGTGATATGTATGTTTTTCACATTGTGTTCCTGCCTACACAGGTGGTTTGCCTTTTTCAAAGCAACACTGTTGATCCATAGTGATCATTGCCTCCCTTGGATGACTTGGCCCTCCTTTGGGTGGATCAGCAGTCCTTGAAGGACTGTTACCACAGTCAAACCCTTGTCCTGGATGTGCAACACAGTTTTTTTCTACTTTACCATCTTTCCCATTTCTTACTGAATAGCATCCCACCTTTTCAGTGTTTCTCTAGTTTCAAAGGTAATTTTTAGTACCAGTTTTGTCCTTCAAGAAGCTTGAAGTTGTCACAGCTTTATATCATCTCTTATTTCATGGAGGTGAAATGCTGGTAGAGCTGCTTTGGTTCCCCTCCCTGGACAAGTGCAAGGCAGGAGATGACAGCCCTGCACACACACCCTCGGTGCCAGGTCATTGCCCCTGGTCCAGCACTTTGTGTCTGTATGGCAGGGTGGGTGGGATGAGGCAGTCCAGAGAGCTGCCCTTCAACATGTTTTTTGTGTCTAGATGGGGACAGGACCTGAAATACTCCAGCTGTAATGCAAGGATGATGCCTCTCCTGGAGATGGATACCTGCAGTTCCTTTCAGCTTTAGCTCCTCTATGAATCCAGAAAGTACATTCTTTCTCCTGTTCTCCAAGCTACTAATGGAGACTTTGAATAGATGCAGGAGACACCCTTGCCAAATCCCAGTCGTTTCAACCCTCTCCTTTCAAGGTAGATCATTACTTAACCTCCTCTGACTATGATATGCCTCTCCCACCAGTTATCTTTGCAGCACACATTGTTTTCATTTGTGTCCAGTTCCTGCTCCTTCTTCCTACCTCCTTCTCTGGATGTATTCAAAACCTGTCTGGACGTGATCCTGTGCAACCTGCTCCAGGTGATCTTGCTTTAGCAGAGGTGTTGGACTAGATGATCTCCAAACGTCCCTTCCAATGCCTTCTGGTCCGTGATTCTGTGTATACGACCACCCTGTGAAACAGTTTAGAGGTCTTTGGAAAGTGAAATAAGGTAATGTCACAGCAGAGGGCTTGCCGTGATTTGATTTTAATTTAATTGCCTCCTTCTCTGATAATTTGTTTCTGAAGGGCACCACAAACAGGTTAGAAGTTTCATTAGCCACTTCCCTCAATATTGTATTGAGAATTTCATCAGGGCTGCCAGTTTGAAAGTATCTGAGGACTTTCTACCTCTTGTTCCAGGGTTTTTCCTGCGCCACCACTTCTTTGTCACACAAGCTGGTTGTGTTTACAGTCTGCTCACAGTTGGCTTGAAAGTTGAAGACAACTAAATCACAAAATAGTTACTAGCTGTTTCCTCTTCTACTTACTAAGACTAAACCTTTCCTAAATTAGACTAAACCTTTCCTAAATTTTCCTCCTAGAACACTAGCATAATGGGATCTTGTTACTCCTGTGCCTTGTTCATTGAGTCATGCTTTGGGGGCTTGGGGATTTTGCATCTCGAGCTGTAATTTCACATTGCCCTAGAAACATCATCTCGTTCTCGCTTTCCAGGCATTTGCTTTTTTCTTGTTAGGGCCTCTTTTCTTCCTACAGGAAAAATCACTGCTTTGTTTGCCATTTTCTATATTTTCATTGGACAACTAAAACTGGAATATTTCTGTCCACAAGTTTTCAAGTTCCCACCAGCAAACGAGACATTCTATCGATCTTTGTCTGTGTCCAAATGCTCCAGTACATCATTCCCTCTAAAAGCGTCCCCAGCTGTGAGCAGGGACACACACGAGCACTTTTCCCATTGGCTTGAGGCTACATCCAGGCAGCCAACAGGTGCAGAGGGCTCACAACCAGCTGGGAAGTGTACCTGGCCCCAGATGTGGCCCGTCCTTGCAATCCCACGGACATCCCGGTTGTTAGCTCAGGCTCTCGGAAGAGCAGGTAACTGTCTGGAGGGGGGGTGCAGTTCCAACCCTTACCTTCGGAGCAGACCAGCCCATTTTATTACCTTATTCACTAGCTGCTTGAACCCAGGGAGTCTGCAGGGTTTCTCTTCTTCTCCACAAACCTGCCTCAATAAAGTCCCTATATCCCCTTGTCTCTCACACTCCTAATATCCCCTCAGCCTGGCTCCTTCCAAGCACCACAGGGTTATTTTGGAAGAGGAAATACAGAGCCTGAAAGGTGCTACAAGCTGCATCAACTCAGGGAAACCTTTGCAACTTCCTTCACACTTCCTAGCCAACTCTGTCGTAAAAATTTCACCTCTGCAAAGAGAGAAGGTGTCTCTGCAGGACTCAACAGTCAGGGATGATGCTGTGTGATGTCCCACGCCTTATCTTTTTCTTCCCTGGCAGTGAGCGGTCCCTTGCACGGTGAGGTAGGAGAGCTGCCCTTCCAGCAGGAGGAGTTTGAGAAAGTGAAACGAGGGATCGTCGAGCAATGCTGCCACAACACATGCTCTCTCTACCAACTGGAAAACTACTGCAACTAGTGACAAGGCCAGGGCTCGGAGCTCATGGGCCACAGGCAGAAACACGCACTTACGCTACCGCACCTTCAAAGGAATTGAATAAACATTTTTGATCTATTTGAAGGACTGTGCCAGTTCATGTGTCTATGTCTTGAGGAGGGGGTGCTGGTGGTTACTTTAGGCTGTTATCATCTGTGCTCGGGTAAGGCAATTTTAAAAGGTCCTGGAGCCACCCATCACATACCACACTATCCTTCTGCTGTCCAGATGAACTCCCTGGGATGGAGGGAGGAAGAGAGGGAGGGGGAATATGCAGTGCCAGAGCACATACACAGAGCACCCAGCACCCCTGGTGCCTGGGGTTCAAGGAGGGGAGGGCAGAGAACTTTGAACAAGATTTCTCTTTCTAGGGAAACATTACAGAGGGATGTCTGTGGCAACATCATGCTGATCAGCTTCCTGCAGTTCACAGCCCAAATATAGTGAGGCAGCTTGGAGACTGAACTTCCTCAGCTGTGTAATGGAAACAATTCAGATTAAGCAAAGAATTAAGTCACCTACTAATTGTACACAGTAAAATCATGGATGACTGCCATGACCAGTTTTGAAAGTGTGTCCAGTTCTCCATTCTGCTTGGGGGAGGCCCAGGCAGAGTCCTTGTTGTGACATGTGCTCATCATTCACAAGTCATGTGCATAAGGGGGATTTCATCCAAAAGGAGTTTTGAGTGTGTCAGCCAAGAGCTGGGTGTTTCAGGGTAGCATCCCCGTTCCTGTTACTGCAAATGCCTTTCAAGCACCTGGCCCCAAAATTGCCACTTCCTTGCAGGAAAAGCTGCCATGACAATACCAGCTGGCTGGGGTGGCAGGAAGCATGGGAAAGGGTCATGTCCCCTCTGCTGAAGGACCCCCTAGCCAGCAGAGTGTAAGCCATGTAGGAGGTCCTGGTGAGGTGGGTGCAGCCTGGGAGATGTGGCAGTGGTGTCCAGGGCTGTATTTTACTGGTGGCAGGTTTTGAAAGCTTGTCTGCTTTGGTTTTAACAGCCTCTTTTCCCAGACCAGATCTCATTGCCTCCATTGGAGCCATGCAGGTGGAAGCTGCCATCCCATCCCTGACATGATTTGTTGCTCCCATTCCTATCACGAGCACAAAACTGGCAAAACCACTGCAAACTGAGGGGCTGGAAGAGCAGCCAGAGGAGCTGTCAAGAAGAAGACACAGGAATAAAAGAGGAAATCCCAGCAATTCCCCATGGCGACCTTCCTTACAGGCTTCCTTGATGCATCCGAGAGCCTGTGACAGGGGCTCCCTCCAGCATCCGTCACACCAGTGCTGCTCTGCTGGTGCCACTGCATTTGCTTGTATGGTCTGGAGGGAAAGCACATCTGAGAGAAGCGGTCTCCTCCACAGCAGAAAACCCAAGGCTGGAGCCACCCAGTCTTGTCCTGCCCTCGTTCAGAAGATCAGAGATACATCTTGCATTTCAGAGATAGTCTCATGTTTGTTGCCCAAGGGACCAGTGATCACATCCTGCAACGGAGCACAGTGGTTCCTGCATCCACCCCTGTTTATCCAGAGCTGTTCATCTGCTGGCACTTCTGCCACAGCAGCGATGCTTGGGTGAAGACAGCTCTTCAGAGATGCCCAGCTCGTTTCCTACCCTCTGCCATTGTTTGGTTTGCTCGTTTGTTTGTTTGCTTTTTCTGAATGCTCTCAATTAGGACTGGTTGGGAAATTGCAAATGCCATGTTTTTTGCTGGAAAATGTTGATTCATCAAAACCAGCACTTCCCACAGGACCGGACTGGTTTTAGCAAGGCAGGGTTTCAAGGGATGAAGGCATGTGTGAGGTTCAGGTGCTTGCTCTGCAGGCATTAGAGTGGGGATTTCATCCTCTGCACCCAATTGCCCAAGATCACATGGTAACTGCCAGCCTCTGGGCTACCCCGAGGTGGATTTGTTCCCTTCTGCTGAAAAAAACCCAGGAGGTTTCAGCAAACATGGAGTAGGAATTGTTTTGAAATCTTAAGATGGGGCAGGACCATTCTCTCTTAGCCAGCTCAAGATGCTGTCTGATAATTTCTCAGCAGGTTTGGATGTTAGGTGAGATGGGAGTCTGGACATATCAGAGGCCAAGCTGTTGATTACTTGGGACTGGAGCAGAAGAGAGAACGAGTTGCAACAAGGGGTCATGATGACCATTCCTCACCATTCCTCTGCCTTTGTGTCTCCTGGGAAAAGGAGACAGCAGGTCCTTTGGCGGAGAAGGCAAGAGAAGGGAGTGGTGACCAGCTGTGGTCTGGGAGGAAGGGACAACTCCAGATCTGCCTTGGGGAACCAGGTGCTTTGAGCTCTCTGCAAAGCACATGCAGCTGCTGTTAGTCCCTTCCTCCCCAAAGCAAGAGCTGTCCTGGAGGCGTACAGCATATGGTGAGACACACTGCTCTCTGGGATGTGCAGGAGAAAATACTGTATCAATTTAAAAGCTGTAGAAAACCTTAAAAATAAAATTAAAAAGAAAATTAAAAGTCCTTATGAATACATTTTGCTTTCCAAAACTGAAAAGAACATCAAGGCCTCGGACAGGGCCAGCTCTTCACACGTTAAAAGCTGCAGCAAGGTGAAGGCCAAAGGAGAACAAAGGTATTCCTCCCTCTTTTTTCTGGGACCCTGGGGAAGCAAGCCTGAAGGCAACCCTACGCACTCTCCATACTGGAGCACAAGGCTCCTCAGCTCGCAAACGTGATGCTGCCAGCTCGCTGATCCCGCATGGTGACAGAGCAGCCAGCATTAGCCCCATACCCCACCCAAATCTAAGGATGGGCAGCAGCCCAGGGTGCCCTTAAACGTGGCCCAGGGTGGGATTTCTTTGTAAAACCCCCTCAAATCCCTGTGCACTCAAGCTGGCCATTGCCTGCTCTCAGATATGCTTGGGAGATGCTCGATCTTTCGAATTCCTGCAGAAGTGACTCAGGGACAGGGAATGCTGCATCCGTTTACCTCCCTCCCTGCTCCCCCTCCTGCCCGGCTGTGCATTGTGATCTTTGGGAGGCAAACGCATCCAACCCCCTTTATTCTGACTCAGCAGTTGCTTTGAAGTGATGTTTTGCGGTAGCGGTGGGGCATCATGCCCGGCTAAAATATCTTGGCTCTGCTACTCTTGCAACAAACTTCCAAAGGTCTCATGCTAGCGGTGGAGGGCAATTTGAAGAGAATGCAAATAAAGGCTTCGGTTCATTCATGCTGCCTGAATAGGGAATTGAAAGCTGAGTCACAGAGGGGATTGCAAGACAAATTCTTCGGGCTGCAGAGTTGTTAACACTGCCTAGAAAAGAAAGGACCAAAGTTGCCCTCGTTTCCTGCGTGAGTGAACCCTTACCCAAATGGTTTAGAGGAAAGGGGAGCGCTGTGCACAGAAAAGGGGGTGGAAGGGTGCCGCTGCGAGACTCCAACTGGTAGGTTCTGCAGCGCCTGGGTGGCAGGCCATGGCCTCCAGCTTGCTGGATGGGCTGCACTGCTATGGCTTATCTGTAGAGGAAGGGAACGCTGACACTTTCCCGGAGCTAATCCGACTCTTATTATTTCCTTTTCCAGGAAGTCACAGATAGAAGAACATAGTCTATTACCCTGGGAACTCATAGCTTTACTTTATATAAGAAATATCCAGACTATACCCTGGGATTTTTTTTTTTTAACCATCTTACCAGCTTTTGGGGAAATTCTAAACCTGCTTACAGCCTCTCTCCTTATCGGTAGTGCTATTCCTTCATAACTGACCTGCAGCAGTGACTTGAGTTGGAAAGCATGTACTGAGCAGATTCAGTGCTAAAACCCCAAATTCCCTGATTTAGACCAACCTCACCAAAGACACCTATTTTGAACATTAAAAAATAGCCCTCCTTCCTTCTCCCTTCACCCTGGGCAGGAAGAAAGCTTTAGGTCAGGCTATAAATTGATCTGGAAAGTCATTGCCAGCGCATTGTCTCTGGGTGAATTATTCCTGCGTGCGGCACAGAGGAAGGAGGGCATTTTTTTCCAAGCCCAATGCCAGGCTGCCTCTCGCATCCCCCCCCATCCGTCCCCGTCCTGTTGGGCAGAGCAGGCAGGAGCAGACCCAGGACAATAACGGGAAGCGAAGCAAGCCCGTAGGAACGTGCAAGGAAATGATGTGAGCCTTAATTCTTTCCCTCCATCCCCAGCCGGCTTCAGGACTGGTGGTGGGAGCCGGACTGAGAAGTATTTGGGTTCCGCCGAGCGCCTTTCTCTTACTGAAAGAGCTGGCCAAAATATGGCTTAATTTTTTGTTGCTGTTGTTGTGGTTCCTGCCCGGTCAATGCCAGGATTTCCAGGATGCATGTGGTTGCTCACAGTGAAATTTCAGATTTTGGAAGCAAATGGATAACGGAAATAAATTTGGCTTTGGATTTCCAGGCTCTTGTAATTTGGGCTTTGTAATGCTGAATTTTGGAGCTGGGAGTGTTTTACAGAACTGCCGACCTCTGAAAGGTAACTTTCAGTGGGAAAATCATGCAGTTTCCTCTCTTCTAATCGGAAAATGGAAAATCAAATATAAATGACGCCACCCACCTACACTGACGATAAACCATTCTGTGGAAGTTTCAATGGGGAAAAAAAAAAAGTCTACTCTTTCTTTCTACTTATCAGAAACCTCCTCCGCTTTGGAGGCTGGGACCCAGCAGGGTCCTGGCTCTGCAGACTTGCCTGCCAGCAGATCTTGCACACCCAAGTTTCCGGCTTTTCCTACCTGGTATGGGAATGCTTCAGGGGATTTTTAAAACTTATCCCCAGTAAATGCTATCTTGCCCCCTGGACTTCTGCTGATTTCAGTGACGAGAGAGAAATCACTGTGAAGCAGCTTGAGACCTGACCCATGCCTGGCAAAAGCACACCCCGAGTGCAAACCACAATGTGCTCCTCTCCCACCTCTGAAATTGCTTTTCCAGTCATTTTTTTTAAAATGTCTGTGAGCTAAACCTGACCACATTTTCCTAAATGCATCCATATACCTTGTCCTGAAATAATGAGTTCTAACCCCAAACAGAGAATAATCCTGAACCCACAAAATTATGATGAAATGTAGGCAGATTATTTTTCAGGCCTCATCCCAGTGCAGGTGTTAGAGGCAGGTACACAAAGTGCCTGCCTGTGCACCCATGTGCATCCTGACTGACCGAAGCATGGGTGCTTCTTGGCAGGGAGGAAATGGTGGCAGGGAGGGGTCAAGGCTCATGCAGCCAGGGTGAGGAGGGGTCACCTGGCTCAGCCTGGTTTATGCCAAAGAAGCAGAAAGACCACCAAAGGCTGAAGCCCCTCTTGGAAAGCGATCCTCCAGCAACTCCTTTGTTCCTGCAAGATCTCTGTCCCCACCCAAGGGACATCGAGCAGCACCAAGCACTGAATACCTTACAGTTTACACCACAGAGCCCTGATGTCATTCTCAAGATGCTTTCCTTCACCCTGTGGAGCCATTGCTTTGACTGCCCTGTTTTGCTGTGCATCCCATTTGAGAACATAGTATGGGAATGACTTCCAAGCCATTTGCCTTGGCCCTCGCAAACCTTGCATCACTTTGCCTTCCTCATCTCTAAAAGGGTTTTTCACATCCTGATTTCTTCTTTTACCCTGTGTGCAGCTTGAGTTTTTGGAACCTTTCCCAAGGAATTCATCCTCTTCTCTTGGGTGTAACGGTCCTCACAACCTGGAAAAGATCCTGAGGTTTCACATATCTGCTCAGAGCAAAGCAATTATCCATGGCTCTGTCACTGAAATAGGGCACCACAAAAAATGCTGGCAATCTGTTAAAGCCCGATTCCAGCTACAGTTTTCTCTTCTCCTGCAGTCCCAGCAGCTGCCAGGGGATGGAGCGCAGGGCAGCCCACAGCTGGATCCGGTAGCCCTGCCTGCAGCTGCCTGGCAGCACCTTCTACGGCAGGGCAAGGTGGCATAGCCACAAGGAACCAACACCCCCCACCACCACCCTCCCAAAAACAGCGCAGGGAAAGATTAATAAATGCAGACCATGCAAGATGTTGGAGGAAAACTCACTGGAGATACGTTGCTGGAGTAAGGCTTTGCACCAAGACCATGGGACTAATGGAGTGGGAACAGCAAGGAGGTGGCCGGACCATGACAAGCAAACTTGACCCATGAGCTGCTCTGGGTAGTGATGCCACACATCACCAGCATGGCCAGTGATCTGGAGTGATGATGAATTGGGTTGCAGCTGCTCTTGCTCTGTTCTTTGTTTAAAAGTGACATTTCTCCAAGGAGGGTTTGGTTGTGTTTCTAAACCTCCAGGCTGCTAAAGCCAGAACCACCAGCCAGGGTCTCACAGCCCAGAGCATCCTCACTGCTGGCTCCATTTCCACCTTGCAGTGCACCTCTCTGCCGTACGATTGGGGGAAAATTCACCTGCCTAGTAATTCCTTGGACACATGTGCCTATGGACTGTTTTGGGTTGGATGGGCATGTGTTTTCAAGACAGAAATCTCCTTTTGAGCACATCCTCAGTAACCTCCTGCCCCAAAGATCCTGTGCTGTTTAATGAAACCCTGGGCTCTTCTGGCTCCTCCCTGGCACTGAAGGACTGACGGAGCATAGATACCTCTCTTGAGCATAAACATTAATGTTTCAAACAAAGATGGGATGTCTCCCCACCCAGTATTACGACTGGGCTGGTGCTCAAACCACCACAAGGCATTTCATAGCATCATGGTCCTCCACGGCCACAACACAGCTTTGAGCAGATATTCTGCTGTTGGGGATAGCCATTACGCCAGCTGACATCTCTTCCCGGAGGGGATGAGGCCCAAAGGGAGGCGTTATGGAATGGTGCAGCAGCCAGCAGAGGGAGTGCTCAGAGCTTCAGCTGCACACAGGACCACTTGGGAAAATGGTAAAAGCCTGGAAAATGTATTAAAGCCTGGCCGGAGCGATAGAGCACTGAAACAGAGGTCCGCCCTGGCTCAGTCAGCAGTCTGGTGATGCTCAGCTGTGAGAGGATGGGGGAATAGTTCTGCCACAAACCCCCCTGGAGACCTCAGGTACCAGGTGATACAGAGATGAGGATCCCCAGAGAGGGACACACACGAGCTGCTTAGACCAAGGGTCATTTTGCAGCGCCTGTTCCAAACCCCTTTTAATTCAGTTCTAGGTTTGGGCTCTTACAATTTCTTTCCAACTCAAGTAATTTCTGCAACTCAATTATTAAGGAAGCATTCCTATAGCCTTTTCTTTCTAAAGCAATTTGTACCTCCATCCCAGCACTGGCTTAGTCCCTGTGCCTCATGTTGGTGCTGGTGCCGGGAGGGACTTGGCAGGCTGGGAGCTGTGGAAAGCACAGGCATTTTAGGCAGAACTTCATTTGAATTTAGGCTAAACAGAGCAACACACAGATAATTTGTATTACTTAGTGAATTAAAGACTTAATGTCTGGCACTATCTATAACAGCCTCTTATCTTAGCAAAGAGTCTAAATTATTCTCCATGCAATGTCTCAGTGGTGGGGGGGGGCTCTCCACTCACATACAATAATAGAAATGTAATTAGTTACCCAAATGCACGTCAGCAAAGACTTGTGCTTGGTCCTCTCCTAACTGCCTGAATCACCCCGAGGTTTTTAAAAGAAGACTCTTCAAGTACTAATGGGCAATTTTGCAACTTGTGTCTACGCAGATCAGTAACTAGAGAGAGTAATGTAACTAAGTCAGGTGTCTCTGGGATTGAGTTAGGACAAGCCCGTGAGGGGATCCTGATGTGGATGAGATAAATATGTCATTAAATCACTTGCAGAGTGATGTTATGTAGGGAAAGTGGAGCACTGAGTGTTAGGAAGATTTTGCGTATGGTGAGCACAGCCACAGGCTGATTAACACCCCTGGTGGGTCTGATAAAAGACAATAGGCCACATTTTCACTGCTAAATACATCAGGGATAAAAGGGAGATGGGGGAAGAAGCAGAAAAGAGCATGAGGAGACCTGCCTGAAACCTGTCTTTCTACCAGACATGAAGCTCCCCATACATATCCAAAGAAAGGTTGAGAGAGACTTGGTCACAACCAAGACATGGGGTGTGAGAAGAGTCCTCATGGTGAACACTGGTCAAGGGCCTTATGAGATTCATTGTCTGGACTGGAGTGGTTTTTTTGTGGGCAAGAGGCTCAGTGGAACTGTTCAGCTGTCGACACAATAGATTTGCGTTGCTTGAACCGACATTGCTTGAACAATGGGACCTGGTTGCTCACCCCAATGTCAAGTACATTGAGAAGTACTTGGGTACCCTGAGAAGAAGTTGAGGGTGGCAGTGGGTATTTAGGCCCTATGAAGAGGGGGTGTGGGAGTGACCGGGAAGTGAAGCTATTGCTGCAAGGGTCTCCTCTGCAGGACAAAGCAGTACATGGGGGAGGGCAGAGACATGGGCAGTGGAGGTCTCTGATGGAAAACAACCCACTCACAGCTGAGACGCGTCAGTGAACCCTGCCACCAGCCCAGACAGCCTACCAATGTTACCCTTACCTTCCCAAAGACAGGGTCAAACAAAGAATAAATCCCTGTGAAGGAAAAGTGAGGTCCTTGTTCTCTCCTCCCAAGACTTGCTCTCCAAGTAGTCTTCCTCCCAGGTCAGGAGAGATCACATGCAGCTCTGCAGCAGAAGACACTCTCTGCCTTGCTGACTACATTGGGTGCTGTTAGCTGGACCCAAGACAGCCTGGTATTTCCAGTTTATGGCTACTTAAAATAAAATATGAGGAGACCCAGCACGCGCTTGTGATGTGGGTGACTCCTTTAAATCCTGAGCTTGTCATGCTCACAGCAAACCGGGACTGGCAGGACTTCAGAAAGGTGGGGTGGAAAAAGCTGTGATGAGTTCAGTGAAGTAATAGGGAAGAAAAATCAGTGCAAAATGCCTCAAGCGGTGATTTGTTTAGACTTTTGTTATGGTTAGCTCCAAATCAGCAAGTACAACCAAGCTGTCAGCAAATCCATTTTAGATACAAGCAGCCCTCTAAAATTTCCCTCAGTCTTAGTCTATAATATCCTCCACCCATACTAATACACATTGCCTTTTGGATAACACCTGATGCCTGTTGCAGAAGCAAGAGAAGACTTCATCCTCCAGAGCAGTGGGAACTGTGGGTTCTGCTGAAACCCTCCAAGCCAGGTGAAAACTGCTCCCCCTGCCCCAGCCTTCTGCAGTGGCCTCGTATAAAATCACGCAGCTCACTTGCAAGCTAGCGCTGTTCCCTGTCTCTTGCTGCCCTATGAACCACCCATTGGCCACTGCAGACCCCCCAAAGCAATTACTGAAAGTCAAGGACAGATCTCCAATTTTTTGGGGGGGATCTGGGACTGTTTTCGCTCCCAAGACCAGAACCTGGCTCCAGCTGTTGCTACCCTGGCAGAATCGTGCCCAGAAAAGCATGCTTAATTTAAAAGCCAAGTACCTACATCCCAAGTCAGTTGTTTAGACTAAATTAAAGGTTTTCAGGAAAAAATCAGTCTGACTTAAATTCCACCCCCCTTCCCCAGGAGATTGCTCCCTATCTGGTTGCCTCCCGAAGGTGGGAGCAAAGGCTTTGCAGTGAGTCATCTTTTACTTTGTATACCCCAACAGTGCTATTACTGCTTTCATGTGGGTCTCTGGGAGCTGCGAGGGCGGCGGTGGGTGGGAGAAAGCGGCCATGAAACAGGCATCAGCCACCGGAGGGGTTTTGTGCCCCGATTACGTTGCTGCATGTGGGGGTATTGGTGAGGCATCCTCACGAATATTGCCCTCCCCAAGACAGTTCTGGCTTTGGGGCAGGACCCGCTGCCTTGCACAAGTGAGGTCTCAACAAGGGATTGGGACAAAACACCCCAGTGACATGGGCAAATATGAGATGGTGGTCATGCAAGCTAATTAGGGAGCGAGGGCAGTAGTCAGACTGCCCAAATGAGCCCAAGGGCCCTGGGCTGGCTCGCTGGAAACGGTGAGGTTCACCCAGAAAGGGACACACAAAAGGGCTTGTGAGAAACAGCAGTTTTGGACACATCACATCCGATGATGGGAGCCCTGGAGTGGGACCCAGCCGGTCTGGCTTGAAATCACTCCCCAGCCCCGACACTAAGGTTTCCTGTCCCATTTAGGGGATGCCTGGTATCCATTGCTAGATTGTTCTCTCTCTTTATATCACATGCAGAGACAAAGGAATTCATTCTATCTCTGGAAAACATGTTTTTCTTTTCTTTTTTTTCCCTTTGGATTAGGTTAGTGGAGAAGAGGTTGTTCCAGTCTGGCACCTCTTGTGGTTACTGTGCTTGTTTTGACTAAAAAACACCTGTGTGATCTGTACATATTTGAAATGGTTGCCTTTAATGCAAAAGAAAATCTAAACAAAAATCTATGCAACTTCCAGGCCCCCCCCAAAATTTAAAAAAAAAATCTTCTTCTGCATAAAGATCTACATGGTAGACTGAGATGTCTCAGCAAGAAACCCACCTGGAAAAATTAAAAGGAGGAGTGGCAGGCAGATTTTAACTAGGGATGCAATTTCCATTGCTGCAATTACACTTGCTAATCATTAATCACGTCCAGGTATTTGCGTAGCTACAGAGGCTACTGCAGCCACCTCTCGTGCTAGGCATGCTCTAAACTGGGGGCTGCTGAAGTCAGAGCACGATATCCACTGATTTTTGTGTTGTCTAGTCGAACATTTGTTCATGCAGGTGGTTTAACTGCTCTCCAGCTGCTGTGGCATGAGCAGCATGTGCCTGCACTCAGCTCAGATAAAGGCAGAGGGACCACTGCAGGGTGAGGGAGGGCCGGGCATTGCCCACAAGCAATGTCACAGGCATGGAGGGGTCCCCTTCAGTTTGGATGGGTCAAGGCATTATGGGTTTGGTGGTAGGGGCTGCAGCCCATGAGCTTTGCCAGGAGCAAACTCATGGAGGATTAGAAGCCCAGCGCCACAGGAGGTGGCTGACAGTACGTATGGATTATGCAGGGAAAGGTTTGTGGGGGGTCTCCCTTGGCCATAGCAGTATCTTGTGTTGCAGTTTTCTTTAAACTGTGGGGAAGTTGGATTAGGTGAGGAATTCCACAATTTCTTAGCTTTTCAAATAACGTGTCTGTGATATCACCCAGTCTGACTCGCACTCCCACCTACCTTGGGAATTTGGTTAACCCTTTGCCTGTGGACTTTGTGGCTCGTGCTGGGGCTTCACGGGGGGTCTTTTTGAAGACTGCTAACTTTGGCTGATGAAGAGACAGGGACTCAAGTGGCACCACCAAAATGGTGCCAGAAATAGGAGGTAGCATCTGAATCACCTGCCATTTGGCTCTACCTACTTAGCCAAGCACTTGCTTCCCCCTCAGCACAAAAATACATGTATGCACACACACGCACTCCTGCACGTGCTGTGCAAGCATACCACCTGCTGTTTTGCAAAGCTACATGTATTTTTTTTTTTGGTGGGGGTTACTGTCCTGGTAATTACCAATTAGCTTATCATTCCCAAAGGGTCCTGCCCTGTGAGGTCTCCCACTCCAGAAGCACCGGGATCTCTACAACCCCATGCTTCTCCCACCAGAGCCTTTCCAGAGCACCAGCACCATTAAAAGCTCCCTGCCACCCCATCAAACAGGACTGCATTATATTTATTTGCCCTGTGACACTACTTCGAGATGCCAACCCCATTTATACACCTGTCCTTGAAGGTTAAATAGACCCGCTGAGGCTTTGGAGGGTGCATGTCCAGGCACCCTCCTGAGGTGGCAGGCAGGCACCTGAGCTGTCCTCACGCTCCCCTGACCCTCCACCAATTGTCCCCATGTGAGAGACACTGGAAGCCTCCTACCAGGATGAGCTGCCCCAAGCCCACCTTGGCTGGGAGCGGGCTTGGGGCACGATCCCCACCTCGTCTGCCTCTGCTCTGCCAGTGCTGCTCACACTATCATCTTGCGCAGTGGATTTTTCAGCGGCAGAGTATAAACATTTCTAGTGAAGTGCACTTAGTGTAAGTTGCTTTGCCAAGTGCTGTTGCCTCCCCTCCTTCCTTATGATTATGAGAGACTGTTTTATTTAAGAAAACAAATTGCCCGCACCTCCTACCTTGCCGTGGGCGTCCATCACCCGCACCAAGGGCAGCGTGGTGCCGAGGGGATGCTGGCAGCACAAGTGGGCACAGGGTGTCCTTGTGTCACCTGCTTCAGGAATGGGAATGAGGGGAGGGTGCGAGCAGGGGGGGCCTTATTGCAAACTCCCATATGCCTCCTGCCAGCCATAGGTGCCAAAAGTCCCAGCCCTGAAGGGAACAGAGAAACAGGGGACAGATTTATTCCTGCCCCAAGTTGATGGATGGGGATGCAAACTAGAGGGAAATTGACTTGCCCAAGGTGATCTGTGGATGCAGTGGTGGAGGAAGGCTGTGCTTGGGGCATGGGAGCGCTCTGTGAGCTCCATGCTGTCCGTTCTCCCCACATCCACAGCTGCCTGTCTGTGGGACCCCAGCCCCACATCCTTCTTTGAGGTCTTCACTGCTCCGTTCAGACTCAAGGGCACATGTGGCTGTGCCTGGCAGCCCACTGATCCTGCCCAACAAGCCCCCAGCCTGAAGGAGTGACAAGCTGCCAGCTGCCAGGGAGGCAATCAGAGGTGGAGAAGAGGGTCTCTGATAAGGGGGGAAGCCCTGGCCTGGGGGACACGCTGCCACCCAACCCTCTGCCCGAAGACAATGAGAGCTGCAAACAAAGACCTGCAATGAAGCACAGAAGCAATACAAAAAGGGGAAAGAAAAAAAAAAAAAAGAGGAAGAAACGCCTGAAAGATACATAGCTGGGATTCCTGAACCCCTCAGAGGTATTCAGGCTTAGCCAACAGGCTCAGGGATTTTTTTTCAAAGCCATTAATTACACAACAGAGATGTATCTTCACTACTCCACCTCTCTGCAGCAAATAAAGACCCTGCGTATATTCCCTAAAATGCATCACCATCTGCACTTAGTGCCATCTCCTCTCTCGGACAGTTGGAAAAATAACCCATTGCAGGGTAGTATTTCCAACTGGTTCTTGTGTCTGATTTTCTGCAGAGTATTGAATGGGCACTCAAACTATGCTCCTCTAAAGGGCACATCTGCAATACGTGAGCTGCATCAGTAGTGAATGCTGGAGGACATGGCAGAGGGTTGGAAATGCCAGCCTGCTCACCTGGGTAGCTTTGGTGAGCAAGCTGGCTGCTCGAGGAGGCCAGGGAAAAGCTCTCCCAGAAGCGACATCCATGAAAAATCAGTGCAAGGACTGCATCCACCTCTGGCATGGCTTGTCACAGGCACTGCCACCAGCCACTCAGCAATGGCTGCTCTGCTGAGGCTGCTGGAGACAATCTCAGCAACAACTGCCGTGTCTTTTTTTGAGGAAGAAGAATTTAAGAGCTCGTCTGCTTTTGCTCATAAATCCAGCAACATGCAGCTAGATTGACCAGTGCATACTGATGGTCCCAGGATAAAGATAAAACATTTTTAAGCGTGAACTCTTAAGTTTACCAAGTGCATGCATAAGGAAGCCAAGTGGGTGAGGGTGCTGTGCTGGGAGCGGCGGGGGCTGAGACACAGGCGCCTTTAGAGGGCACAGTGCATTCCTGGTTGGAGGTGGCTGGTATCACCTTCCCACTCCTCAGCTCCTCCACGAGGGACACAAGGATGCCCTCTACTAGCACTGCCTTCTCAAAGCATCCTTGTCAGGCCACAAGGACACAGCTATGGAGCACAGCCTGCACCCCAAAGAGCTTCTAGTCCAAAGGGTTTCCAACCACCTCCTGCAATGCATTCCATTTGCAAGCTGTTTCTACTCAGAGCTTGCTTCACAGACAGACCTATATTTGCACAATGCTATGAAGAGCCAACTTAATCTGCTGGTGACTAGAAGAACGAATTGTACCTGCTGGAGCCTTTCTTGGTCCTTAAATGAGCTTGGACCTCTTCTTCCCCATGACATTCCAGTGAATATTTTCATGGAAATGCTTTTAAAAATAAATAAATAAGAAAAACAGGCAATGGTGATGTGCTTAGCTGTTAATACAGGCACAGACATATTTTGCTTCTCCGCTACTTATTTGTTGCACATTGTTTACACAAATAATCAGACAAAACTTGGAGCCTTCCAGGCTCCTCTGCAATGACAAGAAGCTGGGGAGAGGGCAGGCATTTCTCCTTATCTACCCTGTTCCACCCTTCTCAGAAATCCCTTTTGGGAAGACATTAGTTGAGCTGGAACACCACTTAGGCAAACAGGGATGACCAAGAGATGTTCCACGTGACGGGGAGAAAGGAGACACTTCTTTGCCTTTCTGGGATGATCTGACTCCGGGATCTTTTGGCATCCTTCCTTTGGGCCATGCTACAGATGGCATGCCAACAAGCAGACACACAGAATTTCACTTGCTGAATGTCATTCATGCTTTTTCAATCCCTACCTTGCACTCAGCCACTGTGACACCCCCCAAACCCCATGTCCTACTTCCCACAGACTCTTGCGCCAAGCGATGCTGCTCAGGCTGGAGCTTTTCTCTAATTGCTGGGGACATAGAATTTTTAAAGACACTGCAGGAATACCAAGTCTGTCCAGCCCACAAAAAATGCATAGTTTGTCCTCCATATAATCAGGTGTGAAAACAGTTGTGCCTTTTACCGCTATCACAAACTCCTCTGGCACAGTGCAATAACGTACCTCAGAAAAACTTAACTTTTGCTATGCTCAGCACCCTCCAGATCCTCGTAATGCTTCTGCCAACACTCCTCCTGAACACCTAAATTGAATGAGTACTTCAGGACATCGGTCAATCTGGGTAGGAGTTACAGGAGTCCTTCTTTTGCTCTAAACATGCCAAAAAGTCCTCCTCCACTGATGCCTAAGGGCATCTTGCTTTTCCCCTGCCCATATAACAATCCTGCGGCAGGCAGAAAGCCTCTGGGCTGGGAGCACAGCCCCAAAATGCTCTCTCCACCCAGGGGTGTGAGGAGCCCTGAGCAGACCTGCCACCCTCTACTCTTGTTTGCTCCTTGTTGACCAGGGCCCCCATGTGAATTATTTCTCCAACTCTTAGTTCTTTGACTTCAATTTCACGCAGGGACCTTCCATATATCACATCCCCTTTAGCCAATGAATCTCTCCTGTTCCAACAGTTTAGTGTGCCCCAGGATCAATATATTTTAGCAGCATGCAAGGACACAGTGTTATTGCCAGGTTCCTGGGCTGTACAAAACAAAAGGTATCGCTTTCTTAAAGCCACTGAAAAACACTCTGAGTCAAGTGCAATTATTCCCCTACTGTTAAAGAGCTGTATATAGGACTCCGGCTAATCACTTTGTCCTCACTGGGGATGACTTTTTCTCCTTGTCTTTAACGAGAGGAGGCCCAATCCCTTGACCCACTCTCACCATCCTCGTGTCTCTCCTTGGACATCTCAACCTGCGGTGACCTGATCTTTTGGGCATGTCAGTAAAGCAGTCAGATTTCTCCCAGTTGACCTCACTCTTAATGTACTAGAATATAGGGTGCTTTGCAAACTGGGGTTACTTTTGTAGGCAGAGCACCTGAACCATGCACCTCAAATCCCCATTCTGCCCACCTTGTCATTTGTGGTATAATTGTGAAATAAGCCACATGAGCATCGGAGGGTGTTTTGGTTGGGGTGGGATTAGGTGACTTCTCCCCTCTTTAGATTATATGCGGGGATGAAGGGAAAAAGCATGGAAACATCTCCTTCCCTGAAGGCATCTGCTCCACTGAGCTCATGGGCAGCACTGCTGACATCCACCCTGGCCTGTGACCACTGCATTTCTGCAGCTATTTACATTCCTCTGCCTTTGCTGAAGCTCACATCCTTGCTTGCAAGACCCAGGCTGGCCCAAGCTTTCCTGTTCTTCCCCCTTTGCCTGGAAAGCTTTCCGGCCCATCGCCACATGTTGGTGGCCACCCACGAGCAGCTTTGATCGGCTCTGATGGGCAGCGCTGTCAGGGGGCTTTGCAGCCTGCCCAGGCACTTCCACAGCCGCTGCAGCAGCAGAAGTTTTCTCTTCAAGTCCCGGGCATCCCCTGGCTGTTTCAGGGCATCTTTCAGATGCTGCTTTCACTCCAGCTCCCGCTTTAGATTCCTTTAGCTTCACCTTGCTTTGGCTGCCTTTGCTTTGTGAATGCTGTCTTTGCCCCTTGCAAATTTAATGGGAACCCACGACCACGATTTCTCTCCTGAACTGCTCCGCTGACCGCCGGGCTACTTTTATTGCATTCACAATTGTTTTGGGCAACGCCTTCCCCCAGCACCATACCATTTCAAACCAAAATGCTTCCTGGGGTGCTGTGCTTTTTCAAGCCCCTTGGTGGACAGTGCTATGGTCCAGCAGCCCTCCTCTTCCTCTCTGCCTGCTTCACCTTCCTCAGGTTAACCACGTCCTTAGCTTTATTGGTCCTCCGGCCTTCCTTCATGGGCCCTTCTTGCAGGCAATGCCAGGGGCCGGAGTTTGGGGTGGAGGCAGCTATTGTTCCAGCTATCTGCAGTGTAATGTTCCTTATGACTGTATTAAATGAAGGGCGGAGGTCACACATCCCTAGTTTAAATTAGATTTAAACTGACCTTTAACAATATTACACTCCTGGATCCTCTCATAACTCACCGAGTAAACTCCCAGAGGGTTTTACCACCTCCCTCTTCCACTGTAAGGATGCCCGAGGCTTAATGTGCTTCTCACCAATTTCGCTTTGATTTCTAATCCTATCCCCTTCTTCCCCTTCTCCTCCCCCAAATACAGATATATTCACTCCTTTAAAGGTGGGGGGAAAGAACCTGTTCCTTTTCTCTTCTGGGCGACAGCTCTTTCTTTTGTGTCTCTTTCTTCCCTTCCCCGCCCCCCTCCTCTTTCTTGACACAATGCACTATTTATTTGCACTGAAGGATAACTAAGAAGCAATTAAAAGATCAAAAGGCACAAACACAAGTAGATCCAGTGGCAACTTGTGGGGTTTATTCTGCTCGCTGCCGCCGCTGAAGCTTCACCAAACTGCTGCCTTGTTTTTCCCCCAGCCCGAGAGACACCTCTGTTACTGGGTCGCCTCTTCCTCCGAGCAGACTTTTTTATGATCGCTATTTTTCACCCTCATTGTTTGCTATTGCAGTTGTTTACTGGAAAATCATTTGTTTTTCTCAGGGAGATTAACCCTCCAAGCTTTCTTTTGTCTACTCTCAGGAGGTCCTTGTGGTGAGCTGGGGGAAGGGAGCTGGGCTCCTCCAGCTATTAACAGTAGCTTACAGCCCGCTTACCCCCCTGCCAAGGTTGGGTCCTCTCCTTTGATGGGGTTTTGCTTTCGCAGTGCGTAAAGGTGGTTGCTCTTTGTTAAGGAGACCAACTCTGCTGCGTGGTTTGCGAGGACCCACGACTGGGATTTGCTAAATCCTGGGCATCTAGGAGAAACTCCTAAAGCCAAAGGTAAGCATCGATGGAGATGCTTCTCTTTGGGACAAGTCTGGAGCTCTGACGCATACTGGCAGATGCTCAGTCTCTTTGATGGACAGGACAGTTCTCTACATGCCTAGACATCCATGTAGGGGCTGCGATTTGATGTCTGTGTTTGAGTCTGGTGCACCTTCTGAGCATCTCGTCTCTCTTCCAGGTGTGCCAATGTTTCAGTTTAAGCCCACAGCCCCCGACGCCAGGTCTGCTGAGTTGGGTATGCAGCAGCACAGCCCAGAGAAGCACAGCCCAGGGCACAACGGAAGGATGCTGGGGAGAGAAGGATGTCCAAAGCCAAGTAGGAAAGGACTAGTCCTGTTTACATTATCTTGGGTGTGTTGAGGGCAATTCCGACTGGTCAGAGTTGCACCAAGCCCCCACCTGTGAAAGAAAAACGTGCAAAGTTGTTAAAAAAAGAGAAAGTTTCTTTATCGAATGTTGTGGTGAGGGTTTCTGCATCCTTGCCCTGTCATGCCACTGCTTATGGCAAGACCTGCCTGAGACGGACCAACCTGCTGCCTGATCTGGGGCAGCTCCGCTCCCCTCTGCCCCAAGGAGGGTGTGTGCCCATGGCACATCCTGGGCTGTGCGCTCCTGCGATGGGGCACCCACCCGGGCAGTGGTGGGGGTGTGGACACCTGGGGGGAGGCTGGCCGGGGTTGCTGGGGCAAGGCGAGTGGGTTCCCTTCTCGTGGGGCAGCCGCTTCCCCGGCGGGGCAGGCTGGGCGGGAAGGGCTTTGGGGGAAGGCGAGTTTTGCTTAATGCAGCACCGGCGGAGCACCGGGAGCGCGGTCAGCCCCCACGCTCCTGTACGCGCCTGAGTAAAGTCCCCGTGGCTTAAAGGCAACTATTCTCGCTTGCAGAAGCCTGCAGGAAGCAGAGGCAACCCAGTGAGCAGGAACCGGTCTGGGAAGGTGCTCTGCAGGGTGCAAAATCCGTGTGCCGCTGCCCTGTGGAGGGGGAGCGTCCATGTTGTCCACACGGACTTGCACGGGTGGGTGCAGGGGCTCGCTTTTGCTGGGGCGGGGGCTTGTCCGCCAGCGCTGGGGCGCGTAATACAGGGCAGGGCTCTAGGGCAGGCGTGCGAGCCCAGGGGAGGCCATACGGGTGGCACCCCTGAATGTCCGTGCCTTCGCCGGGGAGTCCTTCGGAGCGCTTTGGGGGCAGGAGCAGGGTAAGGCGCACGGCACGGACACCTGTGCCCTGTGCTCTCTCACGTAGAGAGCCCGAAAAGCGGGGTGGACAAGGCGGCTTCCCGCTGCCTCTTCTCACCGCACGCACAGCCGCCCCCTTCCCCAGGGCATGGGGCTCGCCATTTGACAGCCAGAGGCGCGCTCAGGGGGTGCCCCGCCCCAGCATTTCGAGCTCGGGGTTGAGGCGCGGACCCCCACCTCCTCCCCTCACCTGCGGGGGCGGCGGGAGATGCGCGCAACCCTCCATTCTCCCCGAGGCCGGCCGGGTGGGTGGGTCAAAGCTCCCACCCGGCAGGAGCCCGTGAAGAAACCGCGCGGCAGAAACTTTCTGTCCCCTCTTCCCTCCCCGAGCTGGACTCCGGAGGGTTACGAGGGAGAAGGAGGGAAGAAAGGAAGGGAGGGAGGGAAGAGAGGGGGTTAGACCGCTCTGCAACATTATTGGCTGCGTGGCCGGGCTGGTGCTCGCTGGGGAAGTCAGAGCATGCCCATTGGGGGGGTATAAAAGGGGGGCAGCCGAAGCGTCCTGCCTGTCTCCTCGCTCGTGGGGCAGCCAGCCGGGAGCAGCGGGTAGTCAGGCAGCCGTCCCCTCCGCCCCGGTCAGAGGGACGCAGTCAGTAAACACAAAAGTGAGAGCCACCCAAGGGGCAGCCAAAGCAGGAGGAGAGAAAGAAGGGGGAGAAAAAAGAAAAAAAAAAAA
>VZTU01029235.1:393048-410410 GCA_013400835.1 Zapornia atra
CGCGGGGAAGGGGCAGGCGGTTCTTCGGCTTCGAAGACCGGGGGGGATTATTAAACTCTCTCTGCAAAACACTGCGGCGTGCTCGGTCTCGGAGGGATAAAAATACGGAGAGGAAAAACAAGAAAGCAAAGCCAAAATGGAGCGAGCGCTAATGGCTGGCATGCAGCCTTCCACTCCGACTGAATTTTTTAATATTTTTCCCCCTCCTTTCTTCTTCTTCCTTCCCAGTTGCTTTTCCCTATAGTAATTGTTTTAAGAGCACATCTTGGAAAGGCGTTAGCACTCTGTTGAGCGGTAGGGAATTGGGGCACATGAGGAAACTCGGATTTAGCGTAACCGTACCAGCAGATGTGGCTGCCTCGCCTCGAGCCAGCGGTTCTTCAGGAGGGTGTCTGATACGCCAGGTCTCGCTCAGGCAGCGTGGAGCAGTCAAGTGTAAAAACAAGGTTTGAGTGGGTGGCTTTAAGTAGACACCTCGGGAGAACCACTGCTTTCAAGCCTTGAGTCGAGGCTTCCTATCTGTGTACCAGGTCCGTAGTTTTCTTTCAAATATGGGGATGTGCTTGGGAGGTCAAGGCCTGGGGTTTTTTGGGTGTATTTGTTGTCAGGTTGTATGTGCGTGTGTGTTTCAACATGTTGGGCTTTTTTATTCCTCCTCCTGCCTTGATTTAGAGTGGAATTGAGGAGCCTGGGTCATGGGGTTTTTTGTCAGGGTGACTTTATGCTAAGGACATCTGGAGGAATAAAACTGACTGACACTTCTGATCTGAGCTTCGCTGAGCTGTTTTGGACCCAACTTGACAATTTTGGTGGGGGTGAATGGGTCAGAGCTGTAAATCTTGCTCCGTGTTGTTGACACCCACACAAGTTCACTCAGCCTTTCAAAGGGGCTATCCTGGCTCCTGTGAAAATTCATTAAGGGATAAAAGATTTGACACTGCGGGTCCCCTCCCACCGTCACATGAAATTTGAGAGCTGAAATGTGTCTGCGTGTGTGTCCCAGTGCTTTTTCTGACAGGTGATCCGTTTTGCAGCTCAGCAGGAGGGCTGCTGCTTTGACCAGGCAACCCGGAGGTGTCAGTGCATGGCTTCCCATTGCTTCCTATAGGCTTTGGAGTGAGCCGGGCTTGCCTCTGGAGCACCACAGAAAAGCATTTCTGTACTTTCTTTTTTTTAAATAAAGCAAACACAGCAGGTGAGGTCTTATTTTTAGAGGGACTGAGGGGTTGGTGTGTTTCCAGCAGTGCATACGAGCACTGTAAGTGGCCCACCCTCTCCCTGCGCGTGTCCTGGGGCTGACCTCTGCTATCCTTCTTTGGGCTACCTTTGCTTTTAGAGGCTGCTGTGCATCTTAACTGGGCAAAGAGATACCAGCCTCCCTCCACATGTTGGCATGAGGGGTCAGGAGAGGTGGGGCAGCACCAGGGGATGAAATCTGCCTTGGCGTCACAGCCTGACTCTGAAATGGTTAAAGCTGCTCTGCCAAGATGTAAAGCAAGTTCAACATGTTGTGGGAATATCACTTGCCAGTAGACTCCAGTCACCACAATTTCTGATTTAACAGCTTAACTTGCTGTTAACTTTCCCTGATATACTCCAGGTTTTGGATGGGAATGCAGAAAGGAGAGAGAAACAATAAAGAAAGGAGTTAAGTGAGGCTACTAAAATGGACTTAAATCCCTTCCTTGGGTCCTGCCAGCTGTCTTCAGAAGAGTTAAGCAAGATTGCATTTCCTTTTTTTAATGCAATAAATCAAATGTTTCTGGGCTACATACCAAAATTTGTGCAATACGTTCTTGCTCCCCAGCGGGGTGAGTAAATGGTACTGAATACCCCATTCACCTTTTTCAGCTTGATTTTTCCACAGCTATGGCAGTCCTTGCTGCAGCACTGATAGACGAGGGGTACAGGCAGCGCTCCCCTGCCTGCCCGAGCCCCTGTCCCGCGGGCTGAGGAGGCAGGCATGTCTGGATGGGAGGTAGAAAGGTGACCCCCAGCACAGGGTGGAGTGGGCTGCCGATGGGAACAAGCAGTGAAGACAAAAAAGTGAGGTCTAAAAATAGCAGCAGCATTGCCAACCTCAGCCATATAAATGTCATGCAAGCCAGGTGCCAAGAATCAGGAGTTTTTTATTTTTCTCCAGCCTGAGCTAAACAGCAAAACCTCTGGTCCTGTGTTGGTTTTATGTGCCTGACAGTTCCACAGGCGAAAGTTCTGTGTTTTGAAGCTTGCATCTTCCAACTGGTGGGTTGGCAATCTCATCCTTTCTCTTTAAGATGAAAAGGGAGGCTCTTCTGCAGCACAGCACACAGTGGTCCTCTCCCTTCGGGTACCCCCGGGGCACCTTGTTCCATTGCCTCTGCTCACGATCAGCCCCAGGGTGGTTTCTGGCTGCCAAGGCAACTTCCTTTCTCCGCCAGCCTCTGCTAGCCCTTTGCTACTTGGCACCTCGGGGCTGTTGTGGCCCAGCGCCCTGCACGAGGTTGCCCGTGGGCAGGGATGGCACTCGCATGGCACGTGTGAGGTTGGCACACGCCTGTGTCCTGCCCCGTCTTGGAGAGCTGTGCTCAAAACCGGGTCAGCTCCCTGCTCGCTGGGGCTGCCCTCTGAGAGGCTCAGCATCTCTCACAGGTAGCTGTCTGAGCAACGAAGCATCACTCTGCCTGCTTTTTTTTTTGGAGGGGTAGGGGGTGATGGAGGCTGATGCGGACAAACTGTTTTCTCCCTCCTGCACACAGCACTGGGTTTGGGCTGATGACTTTTCACCATGATCCCTTTTAAATGCTGCACTGCTCCACAATGAAGCAAGGGGTTTTTTGGTTTGGTTTTTTTTTTTGCTGTCCAAATCCAAATTTTGCAGACTGGGACATCTGTTAATTCCCTCCTACGTTGTTCTGTTCATATTAAATTGTAATGAAGGCCAGACTGAAGAAGGAATTAGGTCAGACAGGAGGTTTAGTCTCCGTTTTTGGGGAGATGTTTGTTGCCCAAGAGAGGCACCGTGGTTTGGTTGGCTTAGCGCAAGCCTGGATGCAAGAGCTGCCTGAGCTGTCCTCTGAGATTTGGCAACAGGGCCTTGAAGCACATTGTGGCCTCTTGGCCCCTGTCTCCCCAGCAGCTGGACAGAAATCCTTAATCTAACTGATTCTGCAGCAGACCCTGAAAAAATCCTTTAAAGACCTTGGGCAGGAGAGGAGCTCTGCTGCAGACCTGCCCTCAGGCTCGCTCCTGGCACACTGCGGTCACTCTGAGAGGACCCTCTCTGTTGTCATGTCGCTGCTATCTGGAGGCTGCTGAGAGGTTTTTTGGGTTCCTGGCCATGGTTGCAGCAGTCTGTGCTGCAAGGGAGGAATACACAGGAGACCCAAGGCATCAGGGAGCATCCAGCATGCAGCAGCTTGTGTCCAAGCCGGCTCCATCAGCAGCCTGGCTTCACACAGGGACCTGGGAGCATGAGGAAAAGCAGGAGAGGGACGTGAGGAATGGTGAACGAAGCAGACCCTGTCCACGCAAAGAGAGGCCAGCATTGTGTTTTGATGGTTTCTCTGAGCCTCTTCTACACTGAGAAGGCTGCTCTCCGGTGTGATTCCCAGGATGGTACCAGGGAACCCGTGCAACCAAGAAATTCCTCTTGTATCATCCTCTTGCATGCCGTGTGGGGTCCATGCCCTTGTTAAGAAGAATTTATTGCTCAGGTAGTTTGGCACCTGGCACATCTCGCACTGCCCATGGTTAAAACTACATCCTGAAATGTTTGAGCTCTCCACAGGCACATGAGGGGGAATGGCAGCTGGCATGGCTGATTCAGCCTGCTTGGGCAAGAATGAACCTTTTCTGAGGTCAGCCTCTCTCCTAGGGAACACAGAACCTTGTCCTTTAGGAAAGCGCACGGCTTGCCTTTCACTGTTCTATTCCTGCTCCCTCTTGCATAGGCAGGAGGCTTTCTAAAAAATCTGCCGGTATGAATGTTCTCCTGTCCCACACACAACTGAGGGTTCTGTCCTAGAGCTTGCAATAGAAACCAGAAGCAGCGTTGTCCTGTGTTTCTAGAGGAGAATGAAGGCTCAGAGGTGTTCATAGGGCTTTGACTCGTGATGCTGAGCAGGACTTGGCCATGGCAGCTGAAGCTGCATACATCCTGGGCAGCCAGCATGGTACTTGCATCAGGTCGTGGGCTGCAGGTACCTAGCTGTGCTATGCAACTCTTCCTTGAGGAGCAGCACCTGCTCTGGCAGCTGTGGTGGGGTGGGTGTGAACTCTCCTGCATGGATGCTGCTCATCCCTGCCAAGGAGGAGTGAGAGGCAGGAAGTATCAACTGAAAAGTCATTGGGATGCTCTGCACTGGTGACAACACCCTGGGAACCTGTCTAGCCTTTGGGTGAAGCCTGGGGGCTTTTCTTCTGCAGGGTCAGCAAGACCAAAGCAAGAGGGGCGGGCTTATGGGGTTGGGCTGGGTTGCTCCATCAAGCTGGAGAGAAGCTGCAGCACCAGGTAGTAAATAAAGATGCTTTTTTGCTTTGCTGCCGGGTTTCTCGTTACACGCTTGCTGGAGGGAGCAGGGAGATGCCAAGGTGACAGCAGGGGAAAGGGCTGGTGATTGATGTGTGAGCAAAAGGGGACTTCACTGCATCCCACACCTCCATGTTAGACCTGGATGACATTGTTGGGGTTATCCCTGTCCTTGTAGCTTTGAGGTGACTTCCTGGCTGGAGTTACGGGCTGTGTGGGCACCCTACCAGAGCTCGCAGTGGAGGCAGGGAGGGCTGCCTGGGGCTGCCTTGTGCTGGCAGTGCGGGTTGCACAGGAGCAGGTACTTTCTGAGGAGCGCAAGTTTTTTTCCACCAAAGGTATCAGGTCTCCCCAGCATCAGATATCGCCCTGCTGACAAAACCTTACTCTCCCCTTGCTTCAGAGCATCTCAGCCCTTTCTTTAGAGTGGATGTGGAGGAAAAATTGCATTTGTCACCCGGGCTGCCAAGGAAGCCCCTTCTGGGCAAACAACTCAGGCCTGGGGGAGGCCGGTGTGCTGGCTGCTTGTTAGCCACCGCACTCAGCCGGCAAGAGCCTAACTGGGGACAGGGGGATTACCTGGGTGTCATGAAGTCCCACATCAGAGGCTGCGGCAGTGGCAGTGACTGGTGTACATCTGCCGCCCCGACAGCAACGAGCTGCTGGTGCTACCTGCGCCCCAGGGACACCAGCAATCAGGAGCTGCATGTGCCAAAAGAGAAAAAAGGGAAAAATGAAAAGTAAGGATCGTTGTTGTCTTGTTGATGTGAGATCCATCCGTTGATGCTACTGCACCAGGGACATCACTCAAGAAGCACAGGTGATGCTGAGGTCATGCCGGGGAGGCCCAGTAAACACTTTATAAAACAAACAAAAAAATCAAGGTGAAAAAGTGTTGGCGGTGGCAAAACACTGTGGCTTGGCAGTGTGGTGCAATCACAGCCCAGTGCCATCCCTCTGCTCCTAGTGTGACACAGACCAAAGCCCTCCTGGTGGGCACAATGGGCTGGTGATACTGGAAGAGCTGGTCCTGGTCCCATCACTTGCTGGTTTGAGCCCAGTTTGTTCCCAGGGCTGCTGCCAGTGCAGACTGAGCAATGCAATGGGCATCGAAGCTCATGGAGAGGGGGTGCCCACCTCAGCCCACCCAGACCTTGCAGCTTCTTGTTGCTGATCCCTGTCCTTCTGCTGCTCAGAAGGGCTCATGACTTTTAAGCGTAGTGTGTTTCTGGCAGTGACGGTTTGAGCTATGTGTTAGTAAAAAATTGGTAGCAAGGGTGCCTTTATTGCTGGCAGGACCGTAGTGGGGCCCCGGGGGAGCTGGGCTAATTTCCTGGCTGCGCTGCAGACTTCCCCCGTGACCTTGGGCGAGTCATTTAATCTATCCTGGGCTTCGGCTCCATCTCCAAGCATCCCGGGGGGGTGAGGTAATATTCATTAACTGATATTATTCTCGAGTTGCTCAGATACTATGGTGATGAAGGCTGCATGTGAAACCCAGCATCTTGGCTGAGCATTAGCAGGGAGAGGGGATGCTCCACTTGAGATTCAGTAGTGCCCCATGTTGGCTGCTGTTTTGCCACACTTCTCATCATTTTGATCTGACCTGTCTGGCCACCACTGTTATTTGGCTGTATATATACAGTGACGCTCATTAACGAGGGACTCTTAGCGACTTGAAATAGCTACAGATTTTGCTTCATCCAGTGAGGCAATAGCACCCTTGCTTTGCACCTGCAGAAGCCAACATGGAGGTAAAGCTGTTTGCTGGAGCTGAGGCAGGGGAAATCTTTGGGTTAGTTAACAAACATCCTGGGAGTTTCTTTTTAAATCCTCTGCTCTGGCTGATACGCCCTTGTCCCTCCTTGGTGATGCCTCAGGCACATTTCCTGTGGGACTCCTCTCCTCCTGAAGGATGTCTTCTCCGTCCCAGCTCTCATCAGCAAACATGGCTTGTGCAATCATCTCCTCGATTGCCCGAGCCTCAGCTCCCTGGTAAAACCCAACTTTCCTCAAAAGCAGCTCTAGTACAAATTAAAAGTTTGTCTCTGCTTCGGGGGAACATGTGTCTGGGTAGGGCACAAAACCACGTCACTGGAACTGAAAAAACTCCCCCAAACCTCCCAATAATAATCTGAATGATTTCCCAGGAAAAAGGAGGAAAAAATAAAAAATCATACTGCTGAAAGAGCAGGGGGAATAAAAGCTTTTCAGAGGTAGGCTGAAGTGGGGTTTTCCAATGGAAAACCTCCTTCAATGCAAACCTTGTCTGGCTGGAGTGGCTGACCAGTGGGGCGAACTCACACCAGTGGCCGGCTCAGCACCGTCTGTCTTCCCTGCAGCATCCTGACATATCCGCACATCAAACCCGAGGCTTGGTGTGGGTGGGGGGTGCATTGCCCCAAGGAAAGTGGCAGAGAGGGGTCTTTTGCGCCGTGTTAACACTGTGGCTCTGTCCTCAGGTGCAGAGGATGTGTGCAGCGAGGCGGATGCTGCTGCTGCTGCTGGCTTTCCTGGCCTACACGCTGGATTCGGCCGCGGCGTACGGCACGGCGGAGACACTCTGTGGCGGGGAGCTGGTGGACACACTGCAGTTCGTCTGCGGGGACAGGGGCTTCTACTTCAGTAAGTGCCCGGAGGCCTCTGGCAGTGGGCAGGATGCTGCCCCCACCCAGTGCCTTGCTTTGGTGGAGCTGGGCTGGGAGGGAACGGAGGGGTTTCCCAGCCTGGTGCTTTTTGTGATTGCCTTGTACACAGTGGTCGGCCAGGAGAGGAGTGAGAAAAGCCATCTGCTCAGAGTGCCATGTACCCATCTTGCGCCAGTTTTGGGGTCTGTCTAGTGCCATGGGGAACTGGGTCCCGCATTTGATGCTTGGGAAGGTCAAATATATATAACTGGGGAGTCATAGGTGATTGGCTCACCAGTGATGTGGGCAAGTCATTTAAGTAACAAGGATGTTTGCAGCCAGCCCTCTGCTGAGCCTAGGCCCTGGCTTTATTTATCAACCTTGCTGCCCAAGTGCTGCATCCTGAGAGCAGGCAGGGAGCTGGGCGCTCCCCCTTTCTGGGCAGGCTTCGCTTGGGTATTGTGGCAGTTCCTAGGCTGCTCACAAAATACGCTTTGCATCCTCCTGGCTACCCGCTGGTAAACCTGTCACTGAAGAGTGATGCCTTACCCTTTTGCAGTGCAGCTAGTGCGAGACAATGCAATGTTGCTGTTGTCTGTGAAGTGTGGTTGGGTTCAGGACAGTTGGCTGGGATTGGATTGGTTTGTCTCTGGGATGCTTTGGACTGTTGGCACTAGTGGTGTACAACACCTTAGCTGGTAAACAGGGAGGAGGATGAGTAAACCAGTAACAATGGATGCTCAGTAATCTATGGGCAAAGGTGTCTCGAGTGTGATGCCTTGTTCTGGGATTTTGGCCCTGTGTTCTGCTTAGGAGAGGGAAAAACCTGTGTCTTCCTGCCCACTGAGGACTGAACCACAGAGTGACTGACTACAGGAAAGATACCAAGCCCAGTAGCAAGGAAAGGGATGGAGATAACAGGTGCACACAATGCCACACATTTGGCAGTCTTGCCTTTGCTGTGGGAAAAGGAATTGAAAAGTCACTTTCAAGTAACAAGGTGTTTTTTGGAGTGGTGGGGTCAAGAGCCAGCCTCCCTTTCATCCCAGTCTGCCTGTGCAGGAAAAGGGGTGCTGCAAAGTTAGGAGACAACCCAGATGTCCCTTCCCAGCCTGGATGCTCTCACAGACTTGGCTGATGCTGCCTGCTGAGGTTGGGCACGGATCCCACATCCAACAGCCGCCGGGGTTCAGGTTGTGTGCTTTTGGGCAGGCAGCTGGGCTGCAGGTGGCTTTGCCGCTATCTGGGGCGATCACCCTGCCTTGTCCCAGCTGAGCAGTGGGATGCTTTTCACAGGCCCCCTGGGTGTTGTGGGCAGGTGTGATTTTGGGATGCCCTGGGCACGCCTCCTTCCTCTCGCTGAGCCAAGTGTCAAAGCTGCTCATCACCAGCTGCCCTTCCTCTTCTCATCTCCCCTTCCACCTTTCCTCCATCAACGTGCCCTGCGCCACCTCGGCTGAGGTGGCTGGTCCAGGACAGGCCTTACCAGCATGGTGAGGAGGCAAGTCACTGTCCCACTCTCACACCTCTTCCTCTCCCTCTGTATAGAGAGAAGCATCTGTCTCCCTCCCGTGGTTCATCTTCCCTCCTCCCTCTCTCTGGGGATGAAAGGGAATGGGGCTTTTGTTTTACAGACAAACCGATCTCCTTTCACCTCAAATAACCCAGCAGCCCAGGCCAAAATAAAAACACTTTTGAGGGCAGACAATTTGCTTGGTGCCAAGTGACCAGACTGGTGCTTGCAGGGGGGATTCTTCTGTATTTTTTTTTGTCCTCTCCAATTTCTTCTTTTTTTATTTGAATATTTCTTGAAATCCCAGGTGCCAGGGGATGAAGCAAAGTCCACCCAGTCCATATTTTAACCCCTTTGGCATCTGGCCAGCCTGTGCTATGCAAGCCTGAACATGTGTGGGTGATGGCTCTACTTCATGAAGGGTTTGGACACCCTCATCTTGCCTCACTTTTTTTCCCTCTACCTCCATCACTTGAGCTCATAAACCCTCATGGGTACACTATTGTTCCCCTTGTTAGCCTTGACTGGGCACAGTTATGTTGTACAGTCATGGCTTTACATCTTAAAACTGGCCTTGGGGGGTTTGTCATGAAGACTTCTCAGTGTGGGATGCATGATGTGGTGTGCAGCCTACACTAATGCAGTCACTGGTATGGGAGGTAAACGACTTGGGCAGCCTTGTCCCTGCAGGTACAGGTAGATGGGGCTTGTTGCAAGCATCCAAGTGGTGATCTTGGGGAAAAACAAAATTAGTATGAAAATCCATTACTGTTTTTTTGCTGCAGTGGTGATTTAAGTGCTTAAACGATGGTCTGCATTCTTACAAGGAAGCACTGGTAGTGAAGGTAGCTCTGAAGTACAGTGTGGTTTGCATCCACACAAGCAGACGCAGGGTACCAACAGTGTTTCTTCCCCTAGCATCCCGCAACAGGGAAGTGTGCAACCTAGACCGAGCAGTGTGCACTCCCAGATAGCCAGGATGTCAGTCTGTCCGCTAGCATTGGGAGTGAGTCCCAGCCCCCAGATGCCCTTGGAGGAATCATGGCTGGCAGGTGCTTGGAGCTGATGATGTTGAAGCTGCCTCCGGAAGATGGGGCTGCAAAAGAGCTGCAGCAGCGGGGACACGAGCTGGTAGGTTACCCAGCCGTGGGGTGCAGGGTGGGCACAGTGATGAGCACCATGCCAGCCCCACGCCTCATCCCGGGGGTGCTTGAGCAGGCTGCAGCTAGAGCTGCACATGCTTTACTCTCCACCTCTGCTGTGATTGCTCTCCTGCGAGACTTTGAATGCTTTCAGGGCTGGCTTGCAGGTGCAAGAAGGATGGTGGCATCCTGCTGCAGCTTTGCAACAGGGTTGGGATCCCTTCTCCCCATTCCTTGGCACCCACCTCAAGGATGGTGGCATGGCCCTTGGAGGGATGCTGAGGGCAGCCCCGAGCTCAAGAGGAAGCCCCAGCCGTGAAGCTGCTGTCATGCAACGCTGGCAGGGAGGACAGAAGGGGCTGCAGGGGGAGAGGCGTCCGACCTCTCTGTAAACAACAGCTCCTGTTTCCTCCTTTCCAACAGCTGATAAGAATTTAGCTCTTTGCAGCCACTTGTGCTGACGGGGCACATTCTTGTGCGCCCGCCGCTCCTCGAATAATACTAGGAAAAAGCAGGGGGGAAAGAACAGTGCCGGGGTGGGGGAGGGCCAGGCCAGGGGCACTGGGACGGGGCCTGGCACTGCACAAAGGCCCCCTTGTTGCTCCCGACATTCCTGCGACAGGGGCGCGGGGCCTGTTTACACCCAAAGTCCCCTTCCACTTGGCTTGTCATCTGATTGACTGGCGGAGAGGGGACCCAGCCAGGGTGGCACCGGCACTGTGCACCCCTCCCTGGCATCCATCCGGCCTGGTGAGTGCGGATGGCCCAGAGCAGTGGGGTGGTGATGCCAGGGAAGGGACTCTTCTTGCAGCCACAAAGGTGCCACCCCTGCCTCTGGATTGGAGGCACAGCTGAGCCGCAGGTACACGGATAACCTCCTGGGTTCTTGCAGGAGTGGGTTTGGTGTCACACCACCATTGGGATGGTATGACCATGTTGGGATAGCTGCTGCCAGATGGCGAATACACCCAGGCAGCTGGAGTGCTCTCATTGCCGGGCTTTGCACAGCAGAGCTGTGGGAGGTCTTGGTGGAGCACAAGTGGAGGAAAAGGAGAGTGTAGCCATTCATTGAAGGCCGAGAGGAAGTGCATTTCCTCAGGAGGAGGCACGTTTCCTCGGGAGGAGGCGGTCATTGCTCCAATGGGAAGTGGCTCGCGCGCCTCGGCAGTGCTGCAGCCTGCTGCCTGTGCAGCTCTGCCTTGCGGGAAGGAATGGAGCAGCAAAACCCTCCCTGGGTTTGGCAGTGCCAGTAAAGCAAGGTGCCACCCCATGGGCAAAAGCCAGGCAATGCAACCTGTAGTCAGCACATAAACCGAGGTACAGAGCAAATGCTTTTCCCAATCCAGGTCAGCAGCGATATTTCTGTTAACCAGAAACATCCTGGTGTGTCTTCCATGGGTTGTTGACTCCAGGTAGTTTCTGGGGCTAAATCCCTTTTTTTTTTTTTTTTTNACAGGGGATTGTATTGGTGTTTGGCGAGATCTGTATGGACAATTATGTAATGGGAAATGTGCCCTATTGGACTGTCACAGCAGAGCTGGCAGTGGCACCAGCAAGGGGAATGGCATGCAGGGGCTTTGTGCAGGAGAGGAGAGGCAGCATGTTGGGGCTGGGGACTGTGCATGTGCCCGCCATTCAGGCAGGGGCAGCAAGTGGGGAGGAAGGGGCCATGCTGCCGCGGTGGTCCCTGCTGAGAGCTTGCCTTGGCCGTGCCACAGTGGGTGTTCACAAATGCAGAGCTGTTCACACTGTGCTCTGCTGTGATCTTACCCTGCGCTCCCATGCCAGGAAGTGCCCTTGATGGCAAGGCCATGAAAATGGTCCTGCTTTGCTTCTTGGTCCCCCGCTTCTTTCCAAACAAACACATAGCTGCAAGAGGGCAACTTCTCTTTTCAAAAGGAGACGTAACCTTTCAAAACCACAACTTCTCCCTGAACCATGCGTGTTGTCACTTGTGCAACCTTCTGTTCAGCAGGAGTGTGAATGTAGCCCTCTGGGGATGTGCTAGCGAGAGGGGGTGACTTGAATTTTTTCTCTATTCCTTCCAAAGTCTGCTTCTGCCTGTGCTCAGGATGCCTTTCTGAAGCAGCCCAATGCTTCAACAACTTGCCATGCATGTGGGTTTGGGTGCTGGGGTCGATATGTGCTGAGCAAGGGCTGTAGGTGGTGCAGGATGTCAGTAGCAGCACAGGTCTCCTGTGGACCTTGCCAGGCATCACATGCTTATAGAAGAATATATGCACCTGGCCCCAGGCTGGCTCCTCTCCCCTGTCTCCCTTGGGCATTGCAACCTGGTTTGCACTCGTGTGGCTGCGGCCATCCAACGCACCTGCCCAATCCACCATGCTTCTCAGCTGTGGGCATTTCTAGAGAGAAAATTAAAGTCCTACCAGTGCTCTATTTGCTGAGCCTTTATGAAGAAGGAACAGTCCTTGTCACCTTCCTGCAGGGCTGGCTAAAGCTTGCACTTGAAATCTTTCTGAAGAAAATGAGTGTGGTGGCACAGGGGGGAAGAATGTGGAAGATAACGGCCTTTTACATGGCTTCTGAAGGTGGGCTGCATGGTATGAGCCAACTGCCCCATCACCCTGCGTCCCGATGTCATGCTTGCCCTCATGACCTCCTGAGTGTGGTGGTGATGCTTCAGCATGGAGCAGAGGGCTACCCTCCAATGGGAGCAGGGCTTCTTTTAACAGAGTGCAGGTGCCGGGCTGCCAGGGGCTTCACTATTGCAGAGCCCGCAGGGTCCAGCATTGTATTGTACATGTGGGGCTGCATCACACATGCAGGGCTGCATTGCTCACATGCATGTTTGTATTGCATCATGGGCCTTCTTTTTATATCGGCTTGCACTGCATGCACAGAAAACGCCCCACACTTTGCACTTTGTCCCGAGGCACTTTGAGTGGGCACCCAGATGGGGTACCCCCTGAGGAAATGGGCCAATACTTGGGAAGCCCTGGGCCCTTAAATCTTAACCAAGGGCAAACAGTGGAGTGCCTGCTTCATTTGGAGAACCTGGGGGTATCTCAGGTCATGCCTGGGACCAACATGGACCATGTTGCGTGTTCCCACAGGCCTGCTGGGAGGCAGGGGCTTGGCCGAGAATGGCATAGCAAACAGCATTAGGCATCGCGCCTCCACAGTTCACTCTCAGTTCTTCCCACTACCCAAATTCTCCTGCCTGGGACATGGTACCAGATCCTGTTTGCAAGCCCTGCTGGTGTTGGCCTCAGCTCCCTTCCCTTGGAGCACCTTGCACTGGTCAGAGGTGCTCATGGCAGCATGCAGAGCCCCTCCCTGCTGCAAACCCCACAGCAGCACAAGCACAGAACACGCTGCATGCAAAAGTTTGGAGAAAATCCTTTTGTTTTGGGCTGGTTTACATTTTGGAAGTTGCAATTTCCAAGGAAACTTTTTTTTGCATCAGAAATTCAAATTCGTCCATCTCTTTTATTTCAAGAGGGGGAGGAAAACCAGTAAAACTGATGTAAGCTTTTCCTCTGGAGCACTTTGGCAGTTATTAAGCGATGACATGAAATGCACTCAGTTGTTGCTGCACCGGACATGGGCTTTTGCATCCTTCTGCAAGCAGAAACAGGAGAGGAACCCTTATTAAAAGATTAAGTTTAATAGCTATTCTTGGCGGGTGCGGGAGCTTGTATTCTTTCTGCAGCTGTCTCAGAGCTGTCCCATCTGGTAGAATTTAGCTGCCTTGGTTCGCTTCACCTGCCTGAGTGTCGACGCAGCAGAGTGAGGTTGGCAGCCGCAATGCCGTGCTGCTTCTTTCTAATAAAACTCGCGTGCCAGGATCAACATCAGAGATGGTCGCAGCAATCGGCACAGCATTGGCATCTGGGCTTGAGCTTCCTCGCTTTAGCTGTGCCCAAAAAGGCTGCCCCTGCCAGAGGTATAGAAAGGGAATAAATCACCGCCATGTAAAGCACCTTTAATTAGCACTGTGTGTGCCATGTAAAGCACCTTTAATTAACGCTGCATGCATGCAGGGAGCCCTGTTGGCATCAACATTTGTCTGAGAAAGTCTCAATAATAGAAACGTAGAATTGTTTGGGTTGGAAAAAACATTTAAGATCTTCAAGTCCAACCATTAACGTAGCACTGCCAAGTCCACCACTAAACCATGTCCCTAAGCACCGCATCTACACAGCTTTTAAATACCTCCAGGGATGGTGACTCAACCACTTCCCTGGGCAGCCTGTTCTAGTGCTTGATAACCCTTTCATTGAATAAATTTTCCCTAATACCCAATCTAAACCTCCCCTGGCACAACCTGAGGTTGTTTCTTCTTGTCCTGTCCACCTCTTACCTGGGAGAAGAGACCTACATCTACCTGGCTACAACCTCCTTTCAGGCAGTTGTAGAGAGTGATACGTCTCCCCTCTACCTCCTTTTCTTCAACCCCACTTTCCTCAGCCTCTCCTCCTAAGATTTGTGCTCTAGACCCTTCACCAGCTTCATTGCTCTTCTTTGGATGTGCTCTACCACCTCAGTGTCCTTCTTGTAGTGAGGGCCCAAAACTGAACACAGTACTTGAGGTGTGTCCTCACCAGTGCCAAGTATGGGGGGGACAATCACTTTCCTAGTCCTGATGGCCACACTATTCCTGATATAAGCCAGGATACTGTTGGCCTTGGCCACCCAGTACACTGCTGGCTCATGTTCAGGTGGCTGTTGACCATCACCCCCAGGTAATTTTTCCATGGGCAGCTTTTCAGCCACTCTTCCCCAAGCCTGTAGCGCTGCATGGGGTCGTTGTGACCCAAGTGCAGGACCCAGCAATGTGCTTTGCTGCATCTCATTCAGTTGGCCTCAGCCCATTCAGCTAGCCTGTCCAGATCCCTCTGTGGAGTCTTCCTACCCTTAAGCAGATCAACACTCCCACCCAACTTGGTGTCACCTGCAAACTTTCTTGAGGGTGCACTTGATATTAAAGAGAAGGGACCCTGGTCCTGATCCCTGGGGAGAAATGTGAAACTCAGCTGATTTCTGGGCACATATTGGCTGGTTTGGGAGAAGTGCTGCTAGTTTTTTAATGTGTGGGACCCACCAGTCTCTGGTGGCTGGTGGAAGAATGCCTGCAAAGGGATGGATGCTGTGGAGTGGGGAAGAGGGTCTGGTCCACATTGGTGGCTAACGCCTGTGTCTCTGCCGTTGCAGGTAGACCAGTGGGACGAAATAACCGTCGGATCAACCGAGGGATTGTGGAGGAGTGCTGCTTTCGGAGCTGTGACCTGGCTCTGCTGGAAACCTACTGCGCCAAGTCTGTCAAGTCTGAGCGCGACCTCTCCGCCACCTCCCTGGCAGGCCTGCCGGCGCTCAGCAAGGTAGGAGGATTGTGCCAGGATGATGGACCTTCTCTGAAAAAAATAACAATAGAAAAGATGGGAAGACCATGGGTGGGAGGGGACGAACCCCAGCTGCAAGGTCTGCTGCTTCTACAGAACCTTTTGGAGATGGCCACTGTTGGCCACTCAGGCCAAATACCCTGCAGAAAGTCAACTTTTAATAATATGGGGGACTGGAGGTGGGCTGCATCATAGAATCATAAAATGCCTTGGTTTGGATGGGACCTTTAGAGGTGATCTGTTCCAACTCCTCTCTAATGAGCAGGGGCATCCTCAACTAGGAGAGGTTGCTCAGAATCCTGTCCATCACAACCTTGAATGTTCCCATGGGGTGGGTGGAGCTCAAAGAGGGGAATCCCCATCTGGAGGGCAGGCAGGTTTGTAGTGAGGCTGACCTTGCTATCTGATCCCTTTGCAGGAGAGCTTCCAGAAGCCCTCGCATGCCAAGTACTCCAAGTATGACGTGTGGCAGAAGAAGAGCTCCCAGCGGCTGCAGCGGGAAGTGCCTGGCATCCTACGGGCTCGCCAGTACCGGTGGCAGGCGGAGGGCTTGCAAGCGGCTGACGAAGCCAAGGCAGTGCACCGTCCCCTCATCTCCCTGCCCAGCCAGAGGCCCCCAGCAGCGCGAGCCTCCCCAGAAATGGCTGGCCCCCAGAAATGAACCCTGACTGGCCATCTTGATTTTTGATCTCCCGGGGGAGGGCGGGAGGACTGGCGAGACCCGGCCCCTGAGCCCCTCCATCCCCGGGGCTGCCAAGCCGAGGAGCGGGACGGTGGGGCACCCTCACGCTGCTCCGGCCCCAACCAAACTGACACAGCAAGGAGGGGATGGCGACAGCGGTGAGCAGCATCACTCCCGCGGCATTGTCCTTTCAGGGTGGGGGGGAGGGTGGTTTCTTTTCCCAGGCCTGTTTCGTTGCCCCGCGCCCCAAGTATTTCCAAGCCTGTACTTGCAAAGGGACAGTTTGGCACTTGAACTTTTTGCTGCCGGGCGCTGCGTGACATCCCTGGTGCCAACGCTAGAAGACAAAAGAAAGAGCAAGAGGGAAAAAGGATATGAAGTTAAATTCTTTTTTAATTTTTTTTTTTTTCTCGAGAAGAAGAGTCCATTCCGTGTCGTTCGTGACAATAAAGTGAAAAGAAAAATAAAATGGGGAGAAATATTGAGGGATAAATTTTTTTTGTTTGCCTCATTCCCACCCCACTTTTTTCTTCTTTTGTTTTTTCCTTGTTTTTATAACTTTCTTTTGCACCTTTAAAAGAAAAACGTACCTGAGAAGTTCCGAGGAGCCCCCATCTACATTTTTGTGTGTGTGCTTCATTACAAGATTCCAAATCGACTTGCACCTTTTTGAAATCATCGATGACATGAGAAAGAGAGGAAGAGGAGAGAGAAAGCGAGAAAGAGAGAAGAAAAAGGAAAGGGGAAAGAAGAAAAAAAAGAAAAAAGTGAGCTGATGCTCACTTTAAATGGAGGAGGCGTCTGCATTGCACATTTGCCACGGATTTAGTTGATTTATATATATAATATATTATATAACTTTTTTGGCAAAAAAGCACTATTTTTATGGGACATTTTGTGTAGTATCTGAAGAGGGATTGTAATGTTTAAAATGTGTTATGGTGCTAAAGTAAGTTGGAAGGGAAAAAACCCAGAAATAGCAAAGGAAGGGTGGGGAGGGAAGGACAAGATAGCGAATACTGAACTTGAAATTTTAGCTTTTCGTTTTAGGAAAAGTGTGATAAATGTGTTTCTTTTCTCTTCTGAAATATAGCTTGGTCATGACCGTATGAGCTAGTTGGCTGTTACTCATGTACACAGATGCACGCACACACAGAAATACATCAACACGCATCCTTTTTTTTTTTTTTAAAAAAAAAAGAAAACCAGAAAAACCACCACAGTTTAGACTAAAAGGGAACTGTTCTAGAGACAAACTATTTTGAATGGTGAAGGTGTTGCCAGTTACAACTCAAGGCCCTGCTTCTGCACGGACCCCCGGTGGGGCTTGGCTTCCCGAGCTGCGGGGGACCTACCGCTTCCTCCCCACCCTGACAGCTGCTCGCATGGCGAAGCTCAGGCGAGCGGGTGGGCGGCCAGCTCTCGCCGCTGAGCCCTTGCAGAAGCACCAGCTCCGTGCCCCACCATCTCCTTTTCCTTCTCTTGCCCTTTGCATCCTTCTCGCCGGACCCCCCCCCCCCCC